>BPTQ01000002.1:86285483-86376470 GCA_019973895.1 Chrysanthemum seticuspe | reverse complement strand
GACTATTCAGACCTTAGAAGACATGCTAAGGGCTTGTGCTTTGGAATGGACTGGCAGCTGGGATGAATATTTGTGTTTGGTAGAGTTTGCATACAACAACAGTTGGCATGCTAGCATTAAGGCAGCACCGTTTGAACTTCTCTATGGAAGGAAATGTAGATCACCTACTTGTTGGGATGAAGTAGGTGAACGTCTAATTGAAGGACCGGAAATGATTGAGATCACTAATGAGAAAGTAGCTGTTGCTAGAGAAAAGTTAAAGGAGGCTAGGTCTCGCCAGAAAAGTTATGCCGACAAGCATCGTCGTGATTTAGAATTTCGTGTTGGTGATCGGGTATTTTTGAAAGTCTCGCCGTTTAGAGGTGTGAAAACGTTTTGGAATCAAGGGCAAGCTCAGTCCTCGATTCATTGGTCCGTTTGAAATTCTGGAACGTATAGGAGAAGTTTCGTATCGATTGGCACTTCCGCCTCAGTTATCGCATGTTCATGATGTGTTCCATGTATCTCTCCTAAGAGGATACAATTATCATCCATTACACGTTGCTTCGTATCCGTTTGATCAGATTCGATCCGATATGTCTTTGCCTGAAGAACCAGAAGCTATTTTGGAAAGACAAGAAAGAGTCATGAGAAGTAAAGTTATTCCGTTCGTTAAGATTCTTTGGAAAAATCACCCGGAGCGTGAGGCTACTTGGGAGACCGAAGAGTCGATGCGAGCTAGTTATCCTCATTTCTTTGAATAGTTTGGTATGTTCTCATTTCGTTCTCGTTTTCGTTTCCGTTTCATTTCAATTTTCGAGGACGAAAATTTTTTTTTTAGAGGGGAAGAGTTGTAAAACCCGAAAAATCTAAAACCTATATAAAGACTAAAATACCCTTGGAACCAAGAATAGAAAAATACGTTTATAATAAATTTACGAAATTAAAAACCTAATAAATAAAACTTAACGAATATAATTTCGTGAACGACTTTGGTACGACGAAGGACGTAAATGTTTCGCTAATAAGTTGGGCCGTTCGTTTGTTTAATGGACTCGTGTCTTTTGTTTTGTTTTGCGCCAAGCCAAGGACCAAGAGGGTGTTTGTTTTGTGTCGTGTGAGCCAAGGGGGCCGAAGCCCGAAGGGGTGTTTGTGTGTGTTCGGTTGGACCCAAACCAACCCAAACCCAATTACTTTCCTAGTTTAACTCAAATACTACAACTATAAATACAACACATAATCATTAAATTGAAACCCTAGTTTTGTTTTGTCTCTCCTTTTCTTTCTTTGCTCGGCCGAGAGTCCCCAACACACCATTGGTGTCGATTTTTCTTATTCAAGTGAAGGTATAACGTTTATTCATCTTCCTTTTAACGTATTATGCATGTATATGTCGAGATATACTTTGTTTAGTCGCGTTTGTTTTCTTTTTGTTGTGGCCGAGAGATGCTAACCAAGAAAAACAAGGAAACCCTAATTTATTTTAACTTGTAATTAATAAGGAACGTGTAAAGTGATAAGTAATATTGAATCAGGTTATGTATATGTTGAGTTAATGTAAGCCGAGACATGCATGAGGTTGGACCGAGGCATGCATGAGTTTCGAATGGGGTTTAAAACATTATAACTTGTATATGCAACATGTTTAGATGAGCTAGGTCTTGTGTAAAACATGCTAGCCGAAACCCTAGGTGAACCGAGTACATATGTACATGAGATTTAGACGTGTAATTAATAAGTAAGGGTACGTAAACATAAACCCTAGTTTATTATGTAAAGCGTATAAGTATACTAAACCCTAATAACTTATGGTCACATGAAATCATAAACGTGTATGATAAAGTGTAAAAGTAAAGAAGGTTATTAATTACGTATTAGGTTAAGTAGCAAGTCATTAAGACGTAACATGTAAAGTAAATGCATATTAATGAGATATTAAAGAGTAAGAACCCTAGAACGTAAATGAGAATATATTAGGGTTTGAGCTAAATATAGTAAGTGTTATTTCATGTGTGATTTATAACTTATAAAACTATTTTCTCATTTAACCGAGACTTTAATAAATGATATAACGAACCCTAATCTACAACATGTAATTATAAAATACTTAAGACTTATTAATAAACCCTAAAGTATGAAGATTTCTAATTATGAGTACCAATATTAAAAGATCATTTTGACGATTATGGAATCATTAATAACTTGGACGACCGTTAATGTCTATAGGTTCTGTGAAGAGGGAGTAATCCTTTGTTTTCGTCTTTCTGCTTTTCGATCTTTGCATTGGAATAAGGTATTAGTCGCGTTTGTTTTCTTTTTGTTGTGGCCGAGAGATGCTAACCAAGAAAAACAAGGAAACCCTAATTTATTTTAACTTGTAATTAATAAGGAACGTGTAAAGTGATAAGTAATATTGAATCGGGTTATGTATATGTTGAGTTAATGTAAGCCGAGACATGCATGAGGTTGGACCGAGGCATGCATGAGTTTCGAATGGGGTTTAAAACATTATAACTTGTATATGCAACATGTTTAGATGAGCTAGGTCTTGTGTAAAACATGCTAGCCGAAACCCTAGGTGAACCGAGTACATATGTACATGAGATTTAGACGTGTAATTAATAAGTAAAGGTACGTAAACATAAACCCTAGTTTATTATGTAAAGCGTATAAGTATACTAAACCCTAATAACTTATGGTCACATGAAATCATAAACGTGTATGATAAAGTGTAAAAGTAAAGAAGGTTATTAATTACGTATTAGGTTAAGTAGCAAGTCATTAAGACGTAACATGTAAAGTAAATGCATATTAATGAGATATTAAAGAGTAAGAACCCTAGAACGTAAATGAGAATATATTAGGGTTTGAGCTAAATATAGTAAGTGTTATTTCATGTGTGATTTATAACTTATAAAACTATTTTCTCATTTAACCTAGACTTTAATAAATGATATAACGAACCCTAATCTACAACATTAATTATAAAATACTTAAGACTTATTAATAAACCCTAAAGTATGAAGATTTCTAATTATGAGTACCAAATATTAAAAGATCATTTTGACGATTATGGAATCATTAATAACTTGGACGACCGTTAATGTCTATAGGTTCTGTGAAGAGGGAGTAATCCTTTGTTTTCGTCTTTCTGCTTTTCGATCTTTGCATTGGAATAAGGTACAGATATTCTGACCTTTTCAGTAAAGGTTTCTCTTAATGTTTTCTTTTGTATTAGGTTTTCCTAAGCCTTTGCTATGAATCCCAAATCTGATTTGTTTGAGCTATTGCTTATCTGAACTCTGATTTCTGAATTATGAAACATCTGATTTTTGAACTATCTGATATGAAAACTATGATTTTGGAAATATGAATGATTTTCTGATAAATATGATCTGTGTCAGTTATGACATTCTGATTTGACCTAAGATAGTTTGACACCCGAGCCAAATATTTAACTAGTCATGGGGGTTCCATGTCCGTATCAGTGATGCACCTCTGATATGACTCTAGGGCAGTAGAGTGATGTTCTGCCACGTCTCTGGATGGTGAAGCATATTTGTGAATATGTAGGAAGGGGCGTATGGATGCATCCTAGATCTGTTATATGTTATCTGTTATATGTTATCTGATGATTGATGCTGCGTGCGTGCACGTCCTTCATAACTCTGGTAGGTCTCCCCTACAAAATGTTGCCTTGTGTGAATATGAATGTGATCTGATATAAGTTCTGGGCTCGTGGTAGTTGACTATAAACTTCTTTTGAAATTATGACTTATGCTTTGAAAATGATAAAGATTTTGTTATTGCTCATTCACTTTATTTCATATCCGTTATCGTTTAGTATTCGCTTTTGCTTTCATATCTGTTCACTGGGCTTTTGAAGCTCAGCCGCACTTTTCTTTTCTTCCGCGGCAGGTATCTAAGCATTGGAAGCTGGGTTGCTTTGGGATGAGTGCTTGAGTGGACTTACCTTAGAGATTTTAGCTTTTATTTCTTATGATGCCATTTAGACTTATTTATTTCGGATATTATGTTGGCGTTATTTCGTTTCCGCTGGGACCTATGTATTGAAGTCATTTGACTTGGATTATTCTCCGCATTTATGTTAAGACTTTTCTTTTGGTTATGAATGTTTTGCTTTGATATGACACCATTACTTGTGATTCCTTTACCCTTGGCGGGTCGGGGCGTTACAATTTATGGTATCAGAGCCCAGGTTTACGACTTTTAGTCAGGACCTGTGAACATAAGAACCTTAAGTTATCCCTTAGAATTAAGATTTGACCTGTGAGGATTGGGTAGACTTAGGTTTCCTTCTGCGAACTTCCATTTCGTATCTCATCTTTGTTCATTTTGCTAATCGTTTGAATATCGTTTAGATGGTTCGAACTCGTACTACTGGTGGCGCGGATGGAGACGATGATGCGGTTAACATGGATGCTGCGATTGCGAATGCTCTCAACTCTCTTTTCCCTGGTTTGACTACACCTGAGATGATGGAACAGGTGATCAATAACATCCGTAATCAAAATGGTGCTTCGGGTAGTGGTGGAGGAAATCAACCCACAGGCATTCACACTTGGCTCGAGCGTTTCGGTAAGCTCAAGCCTCTTTCTTTTAGCACTACTGCTACTCCCACTGAAGCTGAGGACTAGATCACTCATGTTGAGAAGCTGTTTGAAGTATTGGGTTGTGGAGACGAGTTTAAGACTCGTTTAGCTGCATTCAAATTGGAAGGTGATGCTTTAAATTGGTGGAAAGCATTGAAACAAGCACGAGGAGGAGATGCTTTCGCTGTTACTTGTACTTGGACGGAGTTTCGGACTATCTTCTATAACCGTTACTTCCCTGATGCTGAACAGCAAAGGTATGAGAGGGATTATCAGGCGATCTACCAGTTTGATAATGAGAACTCCAACGAGTATATGAGTAGGTTTATGAGGTTGGTAAGCTTTGTTGGAGCAATTGCTGGAGATGGTAGGCGCCAAGCTAAGCATTTCAAATGGGGACTGAAGAAGTGGGTGTTGGACCGACTGCTTAACACTGACTATGAGGATGTGTCGGCCTGCAATGATGCAACTCGTAACATTGAGATCTTTCATGAGGGTTCGGGTTACAACAAGCGTAATCGCGATGGTGATCGGATTCAAGGTAGGACTCAAAGTAATGAGTATAAGGGAAATACTAGCAGGAGTTATGATTCGAGGGGACAAGTGGATAAGGGTTATGATCAGCGGGGTCAGTCGGGAAGGAATGTGGACTCTAGGCGCCCTGAGGCGAGGGGTCAGGATAGCAGAGCTGCTGGTAAGAATGGAAATGATCGTCAGAATCAGGGTAACAATAACCAGCGTTACAACAAAGATCAGTCGACTCGAGGATCGAATCAGGGTCGTGCTTCAGGATCTTCTGGTCAGCAAAGGACAGCTGAAGTTTTGCCTCCCCCACCTATCTGTACTACTTGTGGAAAGGCTCATCCGGGACCGTGTTTCAAGGCCACTGGTGGATGTTTCTCTTGTGGTTCTACTACTCACAAGATCAAGGATTGCCCTAAGAGGAACCCGGCGATTCCTGGGAACTACACC
This sequence comes from Chrysanthemum seticuspe, assembly GCA_019973895.1. Taxonomy (NCBI): domain Eukaryota; kingdom Viridiplantae; phylum Streptophyta; class Magnoliopsida; order Asterales; family Asteraceae; genus Chrysanthemum; species Chrysanthemum seticuspe. Next base: position 86,370,906 of record BPTQ01000002.1, on the reverse strand, counting down.
AAGCCGCCACCTACTACTGGACGTGTCTATGCTACTACTCAGAATCAGGCGGAGCATACTTCAGGTACCATTACGGGAACTCTTTTCATTGATGATTATTCTGTCTTCGTTTTATTTGACACCGGCGCCACACACTCCATCATATCTGTCACATGTGCTAAGAAACTAAATATGAAACCACAACCACTAACGAATCACTTATCGATATCTACGCCTATGAAAAGTCACATGATCATTGATCATAAATACGTTAAGTGTCCTCTTCGTTTTGATGATCGTATTCGCCCTGCACATCTGTATCCTCTCGATATGGTCGACTTTGATATCATTCTAGGCATGGACTGGTTGGCTTATCATAGAGCTTCCATCGACTGCTATGCTAGAACTGTGATCTTTGGAGACGTCAAACATCCTAAATTCGTTTATTATGGTTCTAAACCACTTAAATCTGTTAAGTTCATTTCTGCTATGAAGGCACGAACCATGATTGCTCATGGGTGTCAAGGTTTTCTGGCATCTGTTAAGGACACATCTTTGGAGAGTCCTAACATTGAAAACCTTTCCGTTGTTTGTGAATTCACTGACGTTTTTCCCGATGAACTCCCTGGACTTCCTCCAGCTCGAGAGGTTGAGTTTAGCATTGAGTTGATTCCTGGTGCTAAACCGATTTCAAAAGCTCCGTATCGTATGGCACCTGTAGAACTGAAGGAGTTGAAGGAACAACTGCAAGAGATGATAGATAATGGATTCATTCGACCTAGTGTTTCTCCATGGGGTGCACCTGTTTTGTTTGTGAAGAAGAAGGATGGAAGTATGCGTCTATGTATCGACTACCGTGAACTCAACCGTATTACTATTCGGAACCGTTATCCTCTCCCACGCATAGACGATTTGTTTGCTCAACTGCAAGGAGCTAAGTTCTTTTCTAAGATTGATCTGAGGTCTGGTTATCATCAACTACGTGTGAAGGAGCAAGATGTTCCTAAAACTGCGTTTCGTACCAGATATGGTCATTATGAGTTTCTCGTTATGCCTTTTGGTTTGACGAATGCGCCTGCTGTGTTTATGGACCTGATGAATCGTGTTTTCCATGAGTTTCTCGATAAGTTCGTTATTGTTTTCATCGACGACATTTTGGTGTACTCAAAGTCTGAAGAAGAGCATGAGCAACATCTCCGGATAGTTTTGGAGATTTTGAGAAAGAAGAAGTTGTACGCCAAGTTCTCGAAGTGTGAACTTTGGTTAGGACAAGTCGCTTTCCTTGGTCATATCGTATCAGCTGATGGTATAACCATGGATCCGTCTAAGGTTGAGGCTATCACTAAGTGGCCAAGACCTACGACAGTGACTGAGGTCAGGAGTTTTCTAGGACTTGCTGGATACTATCGGCGTTTCGTGGAAGGTTTCTCTCGTTTAGCTTTGCCGTTAACCAAATTGATGAGGAAAGGTGAAAAGTTCGTGTGGACGGATGAAAGAGAAAAGAGTTTTGAAGAGTTGAAACGGAGATTGGTTTCCGCTCCTATTTTGACTCTTCCATCTGGTTCTGGAGGATATCAAATCTATAGCGACGCATCTAAGAAAGGATTGGGCTGTGTCTTGATGTAACATGGTAAGGTGATAGCTTACGCTTCAAGACAACTGAAACCTTATGAGGAGAATTACCCAACTCATGACCTTGAGTTAGCTGCTGTAGTGTTCGCGTTGAAGATCTGGAGACATTACTTGTATGGAGAGACGTGTGATATTTTCACCGACCATAAGAGTCTCAAGTATATTTTCACTCAAAAGGAACTCAATATGAGACAAAGAAGATGGTTAGAACTTCTTAAGGATTATGACACTAACATTCAGTACCATCCTGGTAAGGCTAATGTAGTTGCTGACGCACTTAGCCGGAAATCAGGTATGATTGCAAGTATTGAGATTGAGCCTAGGATTATTCGTGACTTAGAACGTTTGGATGTTGAGTTGTGCGTACGAGGTTCTGATGGATACTGGGCTAGTATGAAGGTGGAGTCGAACCTTATACTGCAAATTAAGGAAGCTCAGAAAGATGACGGCGAGCTGTGGGCCGTAGCTCAAAATGTTGAAGAAGGTAAACAGACGGAGTTTAAGGTTGATAACGACGGAATTGTATGGTATGAAGATAGGCTTTGCGTTCCCAATGATCAGGTACTTCGTGAGAAAGTTATGACTGAAGCTCATAATTCTCCTTTCACTATTCATCCTGGTTCTACCAAGATGTATAGGGATTTGAAACAGTATTTCTGGTGGAACGGCATGAAGCAAGATGTAGCGACATTTGTGTCAAAGTGTATGATTTGTCAGCAAGTGAAGATCGAACATCAAAGAGCTAGTGGACTGTTACAACCATTGGATATTCCGACATGGAAGTGGGATAAGATATCTATGGACTTTGTGACTGGACTACCTCTTACTAAGAAGAAGCATGATGCGATTTGGGTGGTTGTTGATCGACTAACCAAATCAGCTCATTTCTTACCAATTAGAAAGGATTATGGTATTGGCAGATTGTCAGAGATTTTTCAGCAAGAGATAGTTAGACTTCATGGTACTCCGACGGCTATTGTGTCAGATAGGGATCCGCGTTTTACTTCTCGTTTCTGGAAGGGTTTGCAAAAAGCTTGGGGTACTCGACTTAATTTTAGTACGGCATTTCATCCTCAAACAGATGGTCAGTCAGAGAGGACTATTCAGACCTTAGAAGACATGCTAAGGGCTTGTGCTTTGGAATGGACTGGCAGCTGGGATGAATATTTGTGTTTGGTAGAGTTTGCATACAACAACAGTTGGCATGCTAGCATTAAGGCAGCACCGTTTGAACTTCTCTATGGAAGGAAATGTAGATCACCTACTTGTTGGGATGAAGTAGGTGAACGTCTAATTGAAGGACCGGAAATGATTGAGATCACTAATGAGAAAGTAGCTGTTGCTAGAGAAAAGTTAAAGGAGGCTAGGTCTCGCCAGAAAAGTTATGCCGACAAGCATCGTCGTGATTTAGAATTTCGTGTTGGTGATCGGGTATTTTTGAAAGTCTCGCCGTTTAGAGGTGTGAAAACGTTTTGGAATCAAGGGCAAGCTCAGTCCTCGATTCATTGGTCCGTTTGAAATTCTGGAACGTATAGGAGAAGTTTCGTATCGATTGGCACTTCCGCCTCAGTTATCGCATGTTCATGATGTGTTCCATGTATCTCTCCTAAGAGGATACAATTATCATCCATTACACGTTGCTTCGTATCCGTTTGATCAGATTCGATCCGATATGTCTTTGCCTGAAGAACCAGAAGCTATTTTGGAAAGACAAGAAAGAGTCATGAGAAGTAAAGTTATTCCGTTCGTTAAGATTCTTTGGAAAAATCACCCGGAGCGTGAGGCTACTTGGGAGACCGAAGAGTCGATGCGAGCTAGTTATCCTCATTTCTTTGAATAGTTTGGTATGTTCTCATTTCGTTCTCGTTTTCGTTTCCGTTTCATTTCAATTTTCGAGGACGAAAATTTTTTTTTTAGAGGGGAAGAGTTGTAAAACCCGAAAAATCTAAAACCTATATAAAGACTAAAATACCCTTGGAACCAAGAATAGAAAAATACGTTTATAATAAATTTACGAAATTAAAAACCTAATAAATAAAACTTAACGAATATAATTTCGTGAACGACTTTGGTACGACGAAGGACGTAAATGTTTCGCTAATAAGTTGGGCCGTTCGTTTGTTTAATGGACTCGTGTCTTTTGTTTTGTTTTGCGCCAAGCCAAGGACCAAGAGGGTGTTTGTTTTGTGTCGTGTGAGCCAAGGGGGCCGAAGCCCGAAGGGGTGTTTGTGTGTGTTCGGTTGGACCCAAACCAACCCAAACCCAATTACTTTCCTAGTTTAACTCAAATACTACAACTATAAATACAACACATAATCATTAAATTGAAACCCTAGTTTTGTTTTGTCTCTCCTTTTCTTTCTTTGCTAGGCCGAGAGTCCCCAACACACCATTGGTGTCGATTTTTCTTATTCAAGTGAAGGTATAACGTTTATTCATCTTCCTTTTAACGTATTATGCATGTATATGTCGAGATATACTTTGTTTAGTCGCGTTTGTTTTCTTTTTGTTGTGGCCGAGAGATGCTAACCAAGAAAAACAAGGAAACCCTAATTTATTTTAACTTGTAATTAATAAGGAACGTGTAAAGTGATAAGTAATATTGAATCAGGTTATGTATATGTTGAGTTAATGTAAGCCGAGACATGCATGAGGTTGGACCGAGGCATGCATGAGTTTCGAATGGGGTTTAAAACATTATAACTTGTATATGCAACATGTTTAGATGAGCTAGGTCTTGTGTAAAACATGCTAGCCGAAACCCTAGGTGAACCGAGTACATATGTACATGAGATTTAGACGTGTAATTAATAAGTAAGGGTACGTAAACATAAACCCTAGTTTATTATGTAAAGCGTATAAGTATACTAAACCCTAATAACTTATGGTCACATGAAATCATAAACGTGTATGATAAAGTGTAAAAGTAAAGAAGGTTATTAATTACGTATTAGGTTAAGTAGCAAGTCATTAAGACGTAACATGTAAAGTAAATGCATATTAATGAGATATTAAAGAGTAAGAACCCTAGAACGTAAATGAGAATATATTAGGGTTTGAGCTAAATATAGTAAGTGTTATTTCATGTGTGATTTATAACTTATAAAACTATTTTCTCATTTAACCTAGACTTTAATAAATGATATAACGAACCCTAATCTACAACATTAATTATAAAATACTTAAGACTTATTAATAAACCCTAAAGTATGAAGATTTCTAATTATGAGTACCAAATATTAAAAGATCATTTTGACGATTATGGAATCATTAATAACTTGGACGACCGTTAATGTCTATAGGTTCTGTGAAGAGGGAGTAATCCTTTGTTTTCGTCTTTCTGCTTTTCGATCTTTGCATCGGAATAAGGTACAGATATTCTGACCTTTTCAGTAAAGGTTTCTCTTAATGTTTTCTTTCGTATTAGGTTTTCCTAAGCCTTTGCTATGAATCCCAAATCTGATTTGTTTGAGCTATTGCTTATCTGAACTCTGATTTCTGAATTATGAAACATCTGATTTTTGAACTATCTGATATGAGCACGCTTAACTGCCAGTTCCTAAGAACTCCACCCGCAGTAGACCACAAAACGCGTTGTGTCATTGTAAGGCGAATGTTATCTTATGATATTATGATTTGTTATTGTTACGTTCAGTATTATGCATGTATATGTCGAGATATACTTTGTTTAGTCGCGTTTGTTTTCTTTTTGTTGTGGCCGAGAGATGCTAACCAAGAAAAACAAGGAAACCCTAATTTATTTTAACTTGTAATTAATAAGGAACGTGTAAAGTGATAAGTAATATTGAATCGGGTTATGTATATGTTGAGTTAATGTAAGCCGAGACATGCATGAGGTTGGACCGAGGCATGCATGAGTTTCGAATGGGGTTTAAAACATTATAACTTGTATATGCAACATGTTTAGATGAGCTAGGTCTTGTGTAAAACATGCTAGCCGAAACCCTAGGTGAACCGAGTACATATGTACATGAGATTTAGACGTGTAATTAATAAGTAAGGGTACGTAAACATAAACCCTAGTTTATTATGTAAAGCGTATAAGTATACTAAACCCTAATAACTTATGGTCACATGAAATCATAAACGTGTATGATAAAGTGTAAAAGTAAAGAAGGTTATTAATTACGTATTAGGTTAAGTAGCAAGTCATTAAGACGTAACATGTAAAGTAAATGCATATTAATGAGATATTAAAGAGTAAGAACCCTAGAACGTAAATGAGAATATATTAGGGTTTGAGCTAAATATAGTAAGTGTTATTTCATGTGTGATTTATAACTTATAAAACTATTTTCTCATTTAACCTAGACTTTAATAAATGATATAACGAACCCTAATCTACAACATTAATTATAAAATACTTAAGACTTATTAATAAACCCTAAAGTATGAAGATTTCTAATTATGAGTACCAAATATTAAAAGATCATTTTGACGATTATGGAATCATTAATAACTTGGACGACCGTTAATGTCTATAGGTTCTGTGAAGAGGGAGTAATCCTTTGTTTTCGTCTTTCTGCTTTTCGATCTTTGCATTGGAATAAGGTACAGATATTCTGACCTTTTCAGTAAAGGTTTCTCTTAATGTTTTCTTTCGTATTAGGTTTTCCTAAGCCTTTGCTATGAATCCCAAATCTGATTTGTTTGAGCTATTGCTTATCTGAACTCTGATTTCTGAATTATGAAACATCTGATTTTTGAACTATCTGATATGAAAACTATGATTTTGGAAATATGAATGATTTTCTGATAAATATGATCTGTGTCAGTTATGACATTCTGATTTGACCTAAGATAGTTTGACACCCGAGCCAAATATTTAACTAGTCATGGGGGTTCCATGTCCGTATCAGTGATGCACCTCTGATATGACTCTAGGGCAGTAGAGTGATGTTCTGCCACGTCTCTGGATGGTGAAGCATATTTGTGAATATGTAGGAAGGGGCGTATGGATGCATCCTAGATCTGTTATATGTTATCTGTTATATGTTATCTGATGATTGATGCTGCGTGCGTGCACGTCCTTCATAACTCTGGTAGGTCTCCCCTACAAAATGTTGCCTTGTGTGAATATGAATGTGATCTGATATAAGTTCTGGGCTCGTGGTAGTTGACTATAAACTTCTTTTGAAATTATGACTTATGCTTTGAAAATGATAAAGATTTTGTTATTGCTTATTCACTTTATTTCATATCCGTTATCGTTTAGTATTCGCTTTTGCTTTCATATCTGTTCACTGGGCTTTTGAAGCTCAGCCGCACTTTTCTTTTCTTCCGCGGCAGGTATCTAAGCATTGGAAGCTGGGTTGCTTTGGGATGAGTGCTTGAGTGGACTTACCTTAGAGATTTTAGCTTTTATTTCTTATGATGCCATTTAGACTTATTTATTTCGGATATTATGTTGGCGTTATTTCGTTTCCGCTGGGACCTATGTATTGAAGTCATTTGACTTGGATTATTCTCCGCATTTATGTTAGGACTTTTCTTTTGGTTATGAATGTTTTGCTTTGATATGACACCATTACTTGTGATTCCTTTACCCTTGGCGGGTCGGGGCGTTACACTTTACCCGGTCAATCAAAATCAAAGAAATATAAAAAATACTCACCCGCCTTTATTTTACCCCAAATCTGGAAAACATGAACCCTAGATTTACCATATGGTCAATTGGTCAAATTAACCACAAGTAAGGGTACTTTTGTACTTTTCTCTGACACAAATGACACAATGGCAGTGACAAGTCAGCAATCCGTGTGCTGTATGCCATTCCCTGCTCTCCTATTGGTCGAAGAGACGTGGAAATTCTAATCCTAAGGTGGAAATGATTGGACACATGTGGGATATGATCTAAAGGCTACAAATGATTCAGAGAAAGCACAAATGTGGTATCTAGATCCTTCCATAGACCTCAAGCTCTCCTATATAAAGACCCTCATTTCGTTCACAAGAATATCTCTCTTTCTTTTCAATTTCAGTAGCTTAGTGTAGCTTTTAATCATTTTAAATCACTTCTTTGTAATTCTCTATTAATTTCAGTTATTGTATTAAGATTTTGATATTAATGAAATTTCCTTTTTATGCTCAAAATCATGTTATGTTCTTAAACTGTTTTAAAGAGCTTATCAGTATCATTTAGTTTATAATAGCTTAATCTCCAGTCAAATTAGTTTGTTTCTCATCATTGTTCAAAAATACAAAAAAAATCAGTTAAAATAATTGGAAAATAAAAAAATCATATCAAATCTGTTTTATGGCTTGAATCACACTTAGCTACTGCTTCACAAAGGTTCATGTAAGCTTGTAATAGCTTATTGTGAGCTTATTCTTGTTTAAAACTCAAAATTCATAGTGGTCAACGAAAGTCAAAGTTGCAGAAGTGGGTTTGGATTGCTGAACTTATAATGGATCTGGGTTGAAATGAGTTGAGATTGGGGTTAGTTTACTGTTCTAATGGTCTCATGAGCAAGCCATAGTGGCTGGACCTATGTAAGTGATATCTTAATTGCAATACTGTTTCATCACTTTCAAATTTGCATAAGTAGATTTACAACTGTTTGATAGTTATAGAATTTGATTTTGCATCATTTAGGTATTAAAGTGGTAATTAGATCTGATTTGATAGTTAGAATAGACTTGATTTGAGAATTGTTGGTAGTTGATTTCAAATCTGTTATATAAGGACTGTTTGGATCAGTCCTTTGATTGAGAGTGAGCTTAGTTCAGTGGTTGATTTTAGCTGATAGAGTTTTATTTAGTCATAACATAGTCATCTTGTTCATCAAATTGTGCTCTATAAGTCTGAAAGTCAAAATTAGTTGGTAACTGATCTAGTTAGCATAATCTGTGAACATCAGTTGGTATAATTTTACATATGGGTGGATAACTTGTTAAGTGAGCTTGCTAAAGTTTCATTTCATTATATTTAATCTTAATCAGTCCAGTATTTGATCTCAAATCTCAGATAAGTCAAAATATCAAACTGTTTTTAAGAAGTCAAAAGTCATGTCTGAACCAGTTTTCCTCAGATTTTGCAGCAGTTGCACAGAGTTCATTTTAAAGAGTTAGAGCCTGAAAATTGGCTTAGTTGTAGCTTGCCATGTGATCTTTAGGACTGCATATTCAGTTTTCACACTAGCTCTTTTGATAAGCCTGTGCACAAGCTCAAACTTAGGGGGTCTTTAGCTGTTTTGCTTATTTAGCAGTTTGCTTAATTCATTGATCTGAGCTTGTAGCTTGTTAGGATTTAGTGTAATAAGTTGCATTTAGCTTATTTTAGCATATTCTAGCTTTTGTCACTGTTTGGTAGCTTAATTAACTAGTTTGCTTATTTTAATAGCTTATTCTCTTAGCAGTTGCACTACAACTTTCATATTTTACACATAAGCTGCTTGTTTCTTATTTTTCATAGATTTATAATAATATTTTAGAATTTTCCTGAAATTTTCACAATTTTTGGTCATTATTTACTATTTTTCTTAATTAAAAGTAGTTTTTAATCAATTTTTAATAGCTTTTATTGCAAATAATTGAGAAAAGGTTCCAAAAAATAATTTTTCAATTTTCCCAGTTTAAGAAAAATATAAAAAGCATAAAAAAGATTTTTCCAATTTTTTCCCCTTTTATTTGGTATTTTTCACAATTTAAATTAGATTTAAATAGTTTAAAATTTGTAGAAAATAGAAAATTAATCTGAAAAATAAAAAAATAGTTTTAAAAAGTCTTTTGAGTTATTTTAGATTTTTAGAAAATAGTTTCATGTTTTTCTCTTTGATTTTTATAATTTTTAGTATTTTAAATTAGTTTTAATAGTTAAAAATTAGTTTTTAATTCTAAAAAATTCAGAAAAATATAAAAAAAATAGTTTTAATTCTAAAATAGTTTTCTAATATCATTTCTAGAGTAAAAGTAATTTTAGGCATTTTTAGGGTATAATTTAGACGTAGTTGCATTTTAATTACGTTTTGTTAATTACGTTTCGTTTTAGTTTTATTCGCACTTAGGATTTCCCGTAGAATAGATTCCCTTAATTACTTTCCCCATCCCCATAGTTTAATAAACAAAACCAAACAAATCATAACATCGAGCATTAAATTCCAAACCAAGAACGACGTTGGCAATTCACGCCTCGTTGGGAAACGATTCGGGTTGTCTAATCCGTATACACGATCACACACGGGATTTGATTTATTATTCTTTTTCCTAAGAGAATTTGAATCTATCTTCGTGATTATTTTTTGATATCGATATTGAGGTTTTTATCCATACACATAACCCCTAAGCCTTCATTATCAGTGAATCAGTGTCTGAGCCGTTTTAAGTTTCTTACGGTTAGTCATTCACAAGTGGCTAGCTTGTGTGAGTAAGCTTGACGTTGCTTTGGCATTGAATCAAATTTTGGCGCCGCTGCCGGGGAGGTTGTGTCACGACAATATCGTTTGAGGTTTGACGATTAGTGACTCGAGATCCTTCATTCGTGAAGTTACTATTTTTTCTAATAAAATAAAAAAGTAAAAAATATTTTCCTTTTTCTTTTGTATATATATATATCATATTAAAAATACAAAAATATTTTCTCTTGTGTTTTTGCTAATAAATAGAAGACACCAATTATATAACATTCTCAACGGAGGTGTTATCATTATAAGTTCCCGAACTAAAGATCAAAAACTTGCCTTTGTGTCGCTTGTGAATTGATTTATCTCTATCGGATAAACAAACTGTGTGGTGGGTATAAGGACGGCCTGACATTAAATTGCGGCTGAAAAGAAGCGGGTTTTTAATAAGCTTCGCGCTGACCTACAAAGCTTCTCCGCTCGCTTGTGCGTTTGTCTTGTAGAGGTGATTTATTCACTTGGGATTATTGGTTAAGTTCACTGTGTTTTCGAATATCGGTCTCTTTTAATTGCCTTGGTTTTTAAGTGCATGCGCACTCGCTCTCAATCACGACGTAGACGTAATCAAAGAATAGACGTACCCGAGTTACGTACTATCATTGAAGAACCCGTCATGGCAGACACTCGAACGATGAACGAGTTACTTCAAGCTCCCGTAGACGGCTACGGTGATGCTATCGTACTTCCACCAATTAACACCGAAAATTTTAAACTAAAAACAAATCTAATACAATTGGTGTCTAATAAACCTTTCTGTGGTTTAGATCGTGAGGAGCCCCACGCACACCTCCGTTGGTTTAATCAAGTTGCTTCTACGATTAACTTTCGGGGCGTCTCTCATGAGTCGATTAAGTTAAGATTGTTTCCATTTTCACTTGAGGGGGCAGCCCGGACTTGGCTCGAAAAAGAACCCCCTCAGTCGATCACAACATGGGAAGATCTTTCTAAGAAATTTGTGAACCAATTTTTTCCTCCGTCAAAAATAACAATGTTACAAAATCAAATCATAAATTTTCAACAAAAATTTGACGAGAGTTTTGGAGAAGCATGGGATAGATTCAAGGAACTTTTACGTAAATGCCCAAATCACGGTTTTACCGATCTTCATCAGATTGATACGTTCTATAATGCTCTTACTCCGTCCGATCAAGATTCGCTTAACGCGGCCGCCGGTGGTAATATCTTGAGTCGTATGCCCACCGATATTAGAACGATTATCGAAAATAAGTCAAAAGTTTCTTCGTCTAGAAATCGACCGGTTGTTTCTAAGATTGCTACTAATGATAACTACGGTTTGAAGAGTGAGTTGAGTGGGCTGACTGATGCTATTAATTCTATGATGAGAGAGTTTAAGATTCATAAATCCGAACCAGTCAAAGCCGTTACTGAAACATGTGTTATTTGCGGTGGTCCTCATCCGTACTATAATTGTCAAGCCACCAATGGCGATCTCCGAAATGCTTCCGTAGCCTCTGCTAATATGGTTCAAAATCAGAACCAAGGATACCGTGCCAACCAAATGGGACCACCCGGTTTTGCACCCGTTCCTCAACAAAACCAAAACCGTTATCAAAACCAATCTTACAATCAAAACCGAGGAGTCAATCTCAATCATGGTAATCAAAACTACCAAGCTCCTCCACCTCTAGTTTATCAACAACCTCCTCAACAACAATATCAATCACCTCATCAAGCTATTCCAAACAACGAGATTCTGTCTTACATGAAGAATTCCGACAACACCATTAAAAATTTGCAAACACAAATCTCAAGTATAAGGAATGATTTCAAAAGAGACATGGAAGTTACGAATAACAAGAATATGAGAGAAATGAGGGATATGATGGCTAGTTTCTTTCAAGCTAATCAAGCTTCTACGTCTTATTCTCAACCCTCGGGTTCTCTTCCGAGTACTACGATTCCTAACCCGAGAGGTGACATGAAAGCTATCACTACCCGAAGTGGTGTTGCTTACGATGGACCCACGGTTCCTCCCACTATTTCATCTTCTCCGTCTTGTGTGGTAGACCATGAGACCGGGGTGACAAAGGACCCGGTGCTTCCTACTAATAAGGGGAGTACTGAGAATGTCCAACCCACGGTTGTCCCGACGTCTGAGCCCAAGGATGCTCCGGTTAGTGCTGAAAAGACTAACTCAAAAACAACACTTCCATACCCGTCAAGGATGAATGATCAAAAGCAACGTGAACAAGCAAATCTTCAAATGGAAAAATTCTTTCAAATATTTCAAGATCTTCACTTCGAAATTAGCTTCGCGGATGCTCTTCTTCTCATGCCTAAGTTTGTTTCGACACTAAAAGGAATGTTAAGTAACAAAGAGAAAATTGTTGATTTGGCAAAAACGTCTTTAAATGAGAATTGTTCGGCGGTTATTCTCAAGAAACTTCCCGAAAAGTTAGGTGACCCCGGCAAGTTCCTCATTCCGTGTGATTTTCAAGGAATTATTCAATGCTCCGCCTTGGCCGATCTTGGCGCGAGTATCAATTTGATGCCGAAATCAATTTATGATAAGCTTTCATTGCCCCCACTTACCCCGACATGTATGACCCTCGAGCTAGCCGACCGTACTACGACAAAACCAATCGGTATAGCCGAGGATGTTTTTGTTAAAGTGGGGAAGTTCGATTTTCCCGCAGATTTTGTTGTCGTTGATTTCGATGCCGACCCTCGTGTGCCCCTTATTCTCGGAAGATGTTTCTTAAGGACGGGCCATGCGTTGATTGATGTGTATGAAGGAGAAATCACTTTAAGAGTTGGAAAAGAAGCCGTCACGTTCAACGTTAACCATACTTCTAAATCTTTTACCAAACAATATGATGTGGCCAAAATTAGTAACACCGAGGTAACAAAGGACCCGAGAATTCCTACTAATAACGGAAGTACCAAAAACGTCCAACCTCCGGTTGTTCAAAAAGTTGGGCCTAAGACATCGAGAATTGATCCGAGTCTTTCACGTTTCACGGTTAAGAGTTTGTCTACGATACGTGCTGAGCAAAAGAAGAAACTAGAAAAGGAGACTACAACGGTTGTGGTGGAAAATGCTAGCTCTAAGAGCACACCACTTGTCCCACCTCCGCTTTCTGTGTATCAGATTGATCTTGTTCCTAAAAACACCGAGTTTTCTTTGAGTGGCAATCCCACTCCTTCTTCTGAAAATATCCCTTCCCATACTCAATATGAGGAAGATGATTCTATCATGAAAGAAATTGAGGCTTATTTGAAAAGTGATTCAGTTTCACCGGAAATTGATAATGCCGACATCGATATCGAAGGAGATATTCATTTGATTGAAAAAATGCTTTACGGAGATTCTGAAAAAGTTATTCAAGAAGTCAAGCCATCTTTTAATCCTTCGGAGCCCGAGCTCAAGGATTCTTCCATTGATTTACTTCTCGAGGAGTTCGCCGATGAACTCGCTCGCATGGATCCCCTTCCACCGGGAAGTGAGGATGACATCTTTGATTTTAGAGCCGACTTACGCGAAATTGAATATTTGTTATATCAAGATACGTCGATTTACTTTGAGAAGTTCACCGATGAACTTGCTCCCACCGACTCGATTCTTTCTAAGAATGAAGAGAACGAATATGATGATCCGTTTTTCCCAAAGAAAGATAAGGAAGTTAAGATTTCGACAGATGAACTTGTTGATTCTGAGGTCCCACACTATTTTTTATCCGAGAGTGATTCCTCTTCTCGTGAGGATTTTCACGTGGATGATACTTTGATTTCGTTCCTTTCCGAGGACAAGATTTTTAACCCTGGGATACTCATCGAAGAGTACATTCTTATCACCAAAGTTATTCGGAAAAAGGATCCTATCTTGGATGCCTTCATGTTTGAACCTTTGAAATACACCTTTCTGTACCATGGACTCCCTTCTTTTATGGAGTATTTCTATTGTGATCCGTCATCCTTTCGTCCACCCGCAAAACCGCCGGATGATGGATCAATCTTTCTTGAAAAACCTTTTGTGAGAATGGGAGATGTTATCCCATTTGTGCTTAAGCCCGACATTTTCTCCCAACCCACCCAGTCTCATTCCTTCGGGAATGAGGACACCGTTTTTGACCCTGGTATCTCTACCATTTTTTTCCCCAAGGACAAATGAATTCGGGGACGAGTCAGGCTAGCGACTCGGTGATCAAAAACAGTAGCGCTTCGTAGGAGGCACCCCATGCTTATCCTTCTCTTCTTTCTTCTTTCTAATAAGTGACGCGAAGGGGTTAGCCTCTTCGATTTCTCGTGTTTGGTTGTTTGTGATGTTGTGTTTAGGATGTTCCCGATATGAAGACTCTCGTGCTCGAAGTTTGTCTTTTCTCCACTCGAGTTTCATGATCGATGCTGATGGAAATTCGATATCCTAATCTTATCGACTAACGTTTATCTTCTAGCATACTTAATAAACGGCTTTTAGATTTTCGTGATACCCTTGCTTTAAACATTGAGGACAATGTTTCGTTCTAGTCTGGGGTAGGGTAATCTTCGATTTGATTTGACCGCACTTGCTTATTTTTTGTCGTATACTCTCGCAACCCCGTTTTTCCTTAGAAATTGTGCAAAAAATGAGAAAATTTAAAATTTTTGTAAGCTTTTGTTAAGTCTTTTTGATTGAAAAGTTTTGCTAGTCTCTTAGACAAGAAGCTATAAAATGCGAATTCTAGCTCACAAGGCCAAGATTTTGCAAGTTTCCCTGAGTGATTTTAAATATGCATGACTTGATTTCATTAGACGAAACATTTGCTAAGTTAATATATGTTTTGACACCTTGTTGACTTTCCGCTAGTGAGAGTAGGAATAGAATTCTGACTTGACCGGGCGTGTTGAGCCCTAGCTTGTTCCCTTAACCATAGGTAATCTTAAAAAATTATCGGCTAAGCATCTGCGGATCTCATTATTTGGGATTTTAAATTTGCAGAGATCGAGAAATGATAGAGTTACTTATGAGTTTAGATGCTAAGCGTGGAGTAGTTGGTTCTCTTTAGAGCCCATCGAAGGTACTTATGGCTTTTTGTTCCCACAAAATTGTTTCACCCCATATTTGTCTAACAATAATTAGAGATGTTGAGTTTTTGGCGATAGTTAGTTCTTTATCTTCTTAAAAGAATCTTTGTTTTAAAAATTGGGTACACATCAAGGATCCGTAATAAATAAATGAGTAATAAGTGATATGTGAAATGTAATAAGTAAAGTTGTGAGCTGCGGTGTCGAGATCGGACCCTTGGATCTTTAGCCGGGATTGAGTGAGGTCTTAGCCTAGCCAGCCGGGATCCTCATTTCATGAAGCCTATAGTCTTGGAATTACCCCGTGAAGCTCCGTAGTTCATAGCTCATATAAGTAAAAGTATAAGTGTTAAAAAAAAAAAAAATGATGTATGAAAAATGAAAAAATCAAAAGTATAAGTGAATAAAAATTTCTTGATGTGGACCTCATTTTTACGACAATGGTTCTTGAGAGAAGATGGATAACTAATTATCGACTTAGCTTTATATCTTTATCGGAATAAAAGTTATCGAAACGAGAATTTGAAGAAATTCATTTCTCACAAAAATAAAAAAATCTAGAGGAAAATAGGAAAATGGGAGCAAAAGGTAATTACATAAGTAACTTCCATGGGTAGTGTTAGCATCTAGAGTCATATGTAACAATGATTTCGATTTTACGCTTAGTTTGGGACTTGTGAAAAATCAGGGACGGTGTATTCTATCCGTATGGTCACTTCACGCTGTGTTGTGTTTTCTACTCTGTGATCCTAACGTGTCGTTTGAAAAATGTTGGAGTTATTGATCGACATGAAAGTTCAACAAACCATCATTCATAACCAGAATGTGCTTAATCGTGATATCTACTTGTGAATTAAAAGGTAAACGGGGCGTTTTTAGAATTAGGGGTTTCTTAATCTCTTTTGAGGAATCTTTGCTACTTTTTCTCTTATTATTGGTTTGTCTGAACTGTTTTAAGTTTCTTACGGTTAGTCATTCACAAGTGGCTAGCTTGTGTGAGATAACTTGACGGTTTGGACATACCAATTTAAGTTTCTTCATAGGTTTAGTAGAAAGAGATTGAAATCCTTGGTTTTAGAAGCGTGAGTTGATTGCATTGCGTGAGGACACGACAATGGTCTCGTCTGGGGTATTTTGATATGTGCTTAAACACATATCTTTTCATTAGTAAATCTGACCCAAAATAACCAAGAAAGAGCCGTTTATTTCTAATATTTGTGGTTTTCTTGAGTTTGTGCTTGTGCAGGTACGGATATTTAAAAACACACAAAAAGGAACCAAATCAGACCGAAATCCGAGCACGAGAGATCAAGAGAGTTTGAGCTGAGCCGGAAGGTCGAGATTGTGCATTTTGGAAGATTTTATTCTCTAAGGATGATTTTTAGAAGTTATAGTCAAGTTTGAAGAAATGTCAAGATTAGTCCCTGAACTTTGAGCTTTTGACAGAAATGATCCTTCAAGTTTCAGAATTTACAAGTTCAACCCTTTGGTTATTTGAGAATGAAAAGTTTGATCCTTGAGAGAGATTTTCAGATTTACAATTGTGGTCCCTTGGAATTCAGAATTTACACTTTTGGTACCTATGTTAAACCTTGGATCACTTATCTCATCCTAAGCCCAAAATAATATAACTAAACTCTCGGCCCAATTACTTGTACCCGGTTCCAGCCCAATACAAAACCAAACTAATATCATTACCCGAATACCATCTCAACCCACCCGGTTTACCCACTTGGACCCTAGTCAACCTACTCTTTACCCGGTCAATCAAAATCAAAGAAATATAAAAAATACTCACCCGCCTTTATTTTACCCCAAATCTGGAAAACATGAACCCTAGATTTACCATATGGTCAATTGGTCAAATTAACCACAAGTAAGGGTACTTTTGTACTTTTCTCTGACACAAATGACACAATGGCAGTGACAAGTCAGCAATCCGTGTGCTGTATGCCATTCCCTGCTCTCCTATTGGTCGAAGAGACGTGGAAATTCTAATCCTAAGGTGGAAATGATTGGACACATGTGGGATATGATCTAAAGGCTACAAATGATTCAGAGAAAGCACAAATGTGGTATCTAGATCCTTCCATAGACCTCAAGCTCTCCTATATAAAGACCCTCATTTCGTTCACAAGAATATCTCTCTTTCTTTTCAATTTCAGTAGCTTAGTGTAGCTTTTAATCATTTTAAATCACTTCTTTGTAATTCTCTATTAATTTCAGTTATTGTATTAAGATTTTGATATTAATGAAATTTCCTTTTTATGCTCAAAATCATGTTATGTTCTTAAACTGTTTTAAAGAGCTTATCAGTATCATTTAGTTTATAATAGCTTAATCTCCAGTCAAATTAGTTTGTTTCTCATCATTGTTCAAAAATACAAAAAAAATCAGTTAAAATAATTGGAAAATAAAAAAATCATATCAAATCTGTTTTATGGCTTGAATCACACTTAGCTACTGCTTCACAAAGGTTCATGTAAGCTTGTAATAGCTTATTGTGAGCTTATTCTTGTTTAAAACTCAAAATTCATAGTGGTCAACGAAAGTCAAAGTTGCAGAAGTGGGTTTGGATTGCTGAACTTATAATGGATCTGGGTTGAAATGAGTTGAGATTGGGGTTAGTTTACTGTTCTAATGGTCTCATGAGCAAGCCATAGTGGCTGGACCTATGTAAGTGATATCTTAATTGCAATACTGTTTCATCACTTTCAAATTTGCATAAGTAGATTTACAACTGTTTGATAGTTATAGAATTTGATTTTGCATCATTTAGGTATTAAAGTGGTAATTAGATCTGATTTGATAGTTAGAATAGACTTGATTTGAGAATTGTTGGTAGTTGATTTCAAATCTGTTATATAAGGACTGTTTGGATCAGTCCTTTGATTGAGAGTGAGCTTAGTTCAGTGGTTGATTTTAGCTGATAGAGTTTTATTTAGTCATAACATAGTCATCTTGTTCATCAAATTGTGCTCTATAAGTCTGAAAGTCAAAATTAGTTGGTAACTGATCTAGTTAGCATAATCTGTGAACATCAGTTGGTATAATTTTACATATGGGTGGATAACTTGTTAAGTGAGCTTGCTAAAGTTTCATTTCATTATATTTAATCTTAATCAGTCCAGTATTTGATCTCAAATCTCAGATAAGTCAAAATATCAAACTGTTTTTAAGAAGTCAAAAGTCATGTCTGAACCAGTTTTCTTCAGATTTTGCAGCAGTTGCACAGAGTTCATTTTAAAGAGTTAGAGCCTGAAAATTGGCTTAGTTGTAGCTTGCCATGTGATCTTTAGGACTGCATATTCAGTTTTCACACTAGCTCTTTTGATAAGCCTGTGCACAAGCTCAAACTTAGGGGGTCTTTAGCTGTTTTGCTTATTTAGCAGTTTGCTTAATTCATTGATCTGAGCTTGTAGCTTGTTAAGATTTAGTGTAATAAGTTGCATTTAGCTTATTTTAGCATATTCTAGCTTTTGTCACTGTTTGGTAGCTTAATTAACTAGTTTGCTTATTTTAGTAGCTTATTCTCTTAGTAGTTGCACTACAACTTTCATATTTTACACATAAGCTGCTTGTTTCTTATTTTTCATAGATTTATAATAACATTTTAGAATTTTCCTGAAATTTTCACAATTTTTGGTCATTATTTACTATTTTTCTTAATTAAAAGTAGTTTTTAATCAATTTTTAATAGCTTTTATTGCAAATAATTGAGAAAAGGTTCCAAAAAATAATTTTTCAATTTTCCCAGTTTAAGAAAAATATAAAAAGCATAAAAAAGATTTTTCCAAAATTTTCCCCTTTTATTTGGTATTTTTCACAATTTAAATTAGATTTAAATAGTTTAAAATTTGTAGAAAATAGAAAATTAATCTGAAAAATAAAAAAATAGTTTTAAAAAGTCTTTTGAGTTATTTTAGATTTTTAGAAAATAGTTTCATGTTTTTCTCTTTGATTTTTATAATTTTTAGTATTTTAAATTAGTTTTAATAGTTAAAAATTAGTTTTTAATTCTAAAAAATTCAGAAAAATATAAAAAAAATAGTTTTAATTCTAAAATAGTTTTCTAATATCATTTCTAGAGTAAAAGTAATTTTAGGCATTTTTAGGGTATAATTTAGACGTAGTTGCATTTTAATTACGTTTTGTTAATTGCGTTTCGTTTTAGTTTTATTCGCACTTAGGATTTCCCGTAGAATAGATTCCCTTAATTACTTTCCCCATCCCCGTAGTTTAATAAACAAAACCAAACAAATCATAACATCGAGCATTAAATTCCAAACCAAGAACGACGTTGGCAATTCACGCCTCGTTGGGAAACGATTCGGGTTGTCTAATCCGTATACACGATCACACACGGGATTTGATTTATTATTCTTTTTCCTAAGAGAATTTGAATCTATCTTCGTGATTATTTTTTGATATCGATATTGAGGTTTTTATCCATACACATAACCCCTAAGCCTTCATTATCAGTGAATCAGTGTCTGAGCCGTTTTAAGTTTCTTACGGTTAGTCATTCACAAGTGGCTAGCTTGTGTGAGTAAGCTTGACGTTGCTTTGGCATTGAATCAGTAATCCTACGTCTAAGTTTTCTACGCCTAACTTCTTGTTTACACATAACTTTAGTTTTTTCTCCATACTTACGCGTAAGCTAATCCTACGTGTAACTCTTGCTGTTACGCGTATCTTTGGTGTTTTTACGCATAAGTGGTACTTGGCTTTTCTGTGATTTCTACGCCAAAGGAATCTTCATCAACAAGTGGCACTTGGCTTTTCTGTGATTTCTACGCCTAAGGAATCTTCATCAACAACGGTTCATTTCTACGCCTAACTCTTGCTGTCACAACCACCATACTCTAACTATTTCCCTTACACTCATACTCAACGACAACAACAACTAAGTCCACAACATCAACAATTCAATCAACAACAGCAAATTTATCAACAACAATTTAATCAACAATATACTCCACAACTTGCAGCAATTCCACAACCTCAAATGGTTCAACCACCACCAAGTCTTCAAGTACAACCCTACACAAACGATTTCAATCAAAATCCATCAAGGAACACTATGAAGGAACCGATTTGTTTTGCAAAGATGTGTGAAGCTTTAAGCAGTCAACAATCAATTCTTGAGGCTGGATCACTTGATAGACCTCCAATGCTCACTCCAGGAAACTACGATCAATGGGTGATTAGATTCTTTAGATTTTGTAATCTGAAGAAGCCACATGGAAAGTTCTTAAAGAAGGTTATCTTGGAAGGTCCATTTCAGATGCCTACCATCGTTACACCCGGAGATCCAAATGCTAATCCACCAAGAGATGATCAATCAAACATTGCTACTGTTGCACAACTGAATGCAGAAGAACTTCTACACTATGAAGCTGATGAGCTTGCAATGCAATATATCATTTTAGGATTACCAAACCCAATTCTTCGAAGTGTTGATGCTCAAAAGACTGCAAAGGCGATGTGGGAACATATTCATCTTCTTATGGAAGGGACTGCACTCAATCAGGAAGATATGGAATCCAAAATTTACTTGGCTTATGAACACTTCATGATTGAACCTGGAGAGACACTAGAGTCTTATCATCATCGATTCTCAGACATCATAAATGATTTGGATAAACACAACATCATCATGCCAAGAATTGCAATTAATACTAAGTTCCTGAGTAGTCTTGGTCCTGAATGGGAGAAGTATGTCATTTTTCTCCGTCAAGCGAAGAATATGCATCATGCTACATACGGATTGTTGTACGATTACTTGAAACCTCATCAAAAAGAATTTGATAAGGAAAGAATTCTCCGTGCTCAAACTGTTTCACCATCACTTCCGGATAATCAACAACTTGCTTTGTGGGCTCAAACTAATTATCCTCCTCAACCAGCAACTCAACCAACTGCCACAATCACACCATATGATCCTTCACAGCAACAATCTCAACAAACTCAATTGGTTCCATACAACAACAACAATGATCAAGCATTTTTCAGTGAAGCTAATGAGGACTCCGATCCGTTCGATGCATTGTAACAAGGATTTGTTATGATTGCTTGATAGGTCACTAGTTTTACAAACACAAGTAATATAGAAAGAGATAGAGGCGATTGAACAAGTAAACAAACACACACACGTTAAGAGTAGCACTGTTAGGCGTAGGATATGTGTGAAAGAAATAACTTGAACAACCAACCTTCAAATGAAGGTTTACATAAGGTATTTATAGGAGGAAAGCTAGGGCAACACTCCTAGTTTCCATCCTTTCCTTAATGGACTAAGGCCTAGGCTCATGGGCCTTCTACACAAGCCTAAGGCTACTTGCAAACATAAAGGCCATAATAAAGCTAACTATTACATATTAATTACTAACACTTAATTATGGTTTAGGAGTGATTCCAAAAATCTCCCCCTAAGTGTTAGTGATGAACGGTGAAGGCGTTGATGTAATAGTAGCTTTGACGTCTTCTGATATTCTTCTTTCTTGTGAGAAGAATAATCTTTATACGAGCAATCTCCACAGTGTAGAGAAATTGTCTTCTTCGAACAGTTTTGCTTTGACGTCAACTTTAACTTTGTTCTTTGATCGATGTTCTTTGTGATGAAAGTGATAGTATGTAGTTGTCAGCATCAAATCTGCATTAGGTCCGCTTCGCTGCTCAGGTGTCTCCACGTCATTTTTCAACATGCCCACACGCTCTTTGACGTTGGATTTCAGTACTGATGAAGTTCTCTAAGTCTATAACTTTGTAGATTCTTTGATTGACGAAGAATCATTCTGACTGTTGTGATGCTTTAGGATAGAACTTCCATTAGTGAGGATGTTGGTGTGAACATGTGAAGAATCTGCACGATCATTCCGCTCCAGTGCTTCCATAAGAAGTAAACATAAAAATGGTTAGTAATAAGCGGATTCCGGCACTTAGAAGTTTGAACTTCGAGAGAGTTAACAGCATAGTGTGAAAACTCAACTCTAATTCTTACAAAGGCCGTTCCTGAACCGGAGTCCCACAAGTGAGATAACACGATGTACCGAAGTACACCTACGGTTCAGATGAGTCGCTGAGGTACACCGAAGCATCACCTCATGACTGTAGACCGTTTGAGACACTCTAAGCGTAATCCACGGGGAGTTACCGAAGTGACCTGCTGTCAGGGCTGTTTGATGTTGACCCTGGCAGGAGTTTCCATTCAATCACTGAGGATCGCAGATGTGAACCTCTCATAAATGTTCTCGACAGATTGCTAAGATCTGTGAAGGACTCGATATGAACCACTGAACCACTGAAGATCTTATTTGTTGATCAACAAGTGATGAAATGTCAAATGTTCCTAAGAGATCTTTTGATGAATCTCGTGGCTCTAGACTCAATTGTGCATTTTGGTTTTCCTGAGCGGAGACTAGGGAGAGGGTCTCCTTCTTCAATATTAGCAATCTCTAAGAGAAAACCGATAGTTTATGTAGGGTTCCCTGTGAGAATGAAATAAGCTTCTGTTGAGAGAAACTTGAGTGGCTAAGAAGGTTTAGTGCATGCGTCACTGGGTCCATGACGACTTTTAATCTTCAATACCGGTGTCATCAAGTGACAACCAGTAGCATATGAATTGAACCCGGTGTCTGCCCTAAGTTGAATAATCTGGAGGGCTATTTCTTTTCACCCTTTACTTTACGTTTCTTTTTGATTCTTCAACTCTTTCTTTCTCCGATTCTCATTTTCTCCTTTTTACAATCATTCCTAAGGACTTCTAACACTAACTAATGGTAGTGTCCTTGGGTAGATCCCTCCGGCTCTGGCGGATCATAGGACGGTTATTCCTAACCTTAGTCACCTTATAACTCCATGACTAACCTATGTTGCCATAAAACCATTTTGTACCACTGAAAAATTAAATCTCTCACAGTGTTAATTAATGAAAACATTTTAGTGCCACTGTAGAGATATGATTTTGCATAAATACTCCCCCTCCACATGTGCTTAATAGTTTTAACGGTTAAATGCACAGTGAGGAAAGAGCGCGCACATTTTGAATTGATCAACTCAAGATAGACAATCCCCCGCGAGACACGGTTACGTTGCATAGTTAGAGAACTGCATTGTCAGCTTTTAGGTGACAACTAGCTCTAATAACTATCTTGAAGGTGTAGACAAACCTCGAAAGGTTGTCAAACCCGTCAAAGTTCATGTCTACCAAGAGTTTCTCTAATGGTACATTCTACTCGGACAAGTCCTTTGCGAGACATGTTTACATCACTAGCGAACTAGTTTGAAATTATTACCCGTCCCGGACAAGTCTTTTCGAGTTACTAACAGTTAAGGATTTCGTCAATTCGTTGGTTAAGTCTATGCACACGAGAAAGCAACAAACATATTTCTTATCACATATTTTCTCCCCCTCAAAAATGGCATATAAAATGTTATTTTTGAAACGTTTGAGAATAAATATGACCATTTTGAGTGTTGCGGGAAGAGTGACACAAAGAACTTTTTGTTGAACAAAGTTTCAAATACTCCCCCTCAACAAGTGATATAAACGGTTGAGGTTTTGAAAATCATAAGGGGAAGTACTTGTTCTTTTGAGCAAAACCTTGAAAAATGAACGGTTTAATAGGTTTTACTCAAAAGTAAGAAGCTTTCGCTCCTTTTATAAGGATTGCGGCACTGAAGCGTACCACAGGGTCCTTTCTTTACAAGAACGGGTTGTACACTGACATGCGTGCACAAGCCATAGACATATTATATCATGCATCCAAATATATAGTGAAAAGAAACAATTCAAGGGGTACCAGGGAGTGCAGTGATGTTCCCAGGAGTGCGCACAGGGCGTTGAAAGCCGGTTATGTTAATCCTGGGTCGACCACCAACATAGCTCTCCAATCGTCTGAACTGATCCCTTCTGAACAACCGTTCATCAATCATGGTGATGATCCTTCTCACATTCCTCCGATCCTGAGAATTCCATCGCTTAGGGTTCCCAATGTTTTCACGTATATCCTTCAATCGATAAGCTAATCCGTCCCTAACCATCTTCAGAGTATGATCTCCAAATTTGTGAAGCTCATTACACGCCATCAAGCAATTGCGACGAAGTTCACTGCGATAAACGACACCAAACGGTTTGCTGATGAGTGTTAATTGTGATAGCTGGTTGATATCGGGAAGATCAAGCTGTGGTGGAGTGAAGTTGACACGTGTCTGATATGATTCAACGGCAAGCTGGAGATCTTCAACACATTCTTTTATAACTATGCGTCTGATGAAAATGAGCAGTGACTTGATGAATTCACGTTGTATTTCGGTTGAAAATTGTCTCATGCGACCCTGTACTTTGGCAAGGTACATGTCTTCAATATCGTTGAGAGACAAATTCTCAAAGTCAGCTTCACAAAACGCATAATCCCTTTCATCATGTCTTTTGACCACAATCTTCTTGAGAAAGGTGTAGTCCCATTTGGATGAAAGACCAACATGTTGGATGGCAACGATGTCTTTAGTACTAAACACTGCATGTTGTGACTTCTGAACCTGGCAGCTTCGGTAGTAGATTCGTCGGCGTTCTGGCCAATGATGAATCCCATACAATGCATCTCGGTCGTATGCTTCCACTATTTTGGAGAACAAGTGATTGGCACGTTCCTCAATGGCTATGCAGTTTGAGTAGATAGCTGCTGGGAATGGAAGTGTCAAGGATGTAACATATTTCCTTGAACCATCGCCACCATGGAGAAGAAATTCCAGGTCTCTGTTGAAGAAATATCAGAAGGGAATCCGTGGTTCATCTGGTTGGCCAATGGTCGGTAGAGGTTTGGTCCAATCGGTGTAGTATGGAGGGTTGTCCCTTTTTGTGAAGTCAATGTTTGCTTCCGGGTTGAGCCAATCCATGTTGTTAGGCATGGCTCTAGCAATGTTCTCAAGGTGATATTCAACGTCGATGGCACTTTCGGAGCTGTCTTTTAGAAGTTGAAACGCTTCATTCTTGATTCGCTTCAACTCAGATTTCGTCATTTTCTTCACATGGAACTTTTCTTGCAAAACTTTAGCATGCTCCAATGTAGAACCTTCGACCAGATCTTGACCTTCATCAGGGTAGGGAGTTTGATTGACAAGTGTGGAGAACCATGCAAATTCTTCGGTTTTATCGTCATCTAGCCATGATACGACTTCAGGCTGAGTCATCTTCTTCTTCTTTTTAGAAGGCCTTGATGATGATTCTGGTTTCTGCACTTGTTTGGGTGAGGTGGGTTGTTGTTGGGGCTCAAGGACCTCTTCATCGTCACCACCCGTATACTCAAAGTGATCACCGGTTTTCTGAGTCAGGGGTGGTAACTCGGAATCGTCCTGAGGTTTTTCAGTTGAAGAACGAGGAGGGGGACCTTTGTTGAGCAGGAGTTCGTTGAGGAGGAGGTGGCATCGAAGAAGATTCACCAGACTGCTTCTGACGTTTAGGTGCAGAGTCTTTATCCTTATCCTTATCTTCATCGTCTCTGGGACGTTTCAACTTTTCTGCTTCAAATCTACAAGCTTCTTGAAGTTGGTAGTCTAGCAATGCTTGATACAATTTTGCTTCTTCAGAGTTGAACATCGCAGATCGTGGCGACATTTGTGTCACAAGCTTGGCCACCAATTCATTATTCGAGAACACGACCGGATCGGTCGGATTGATTGTGACGGTTAAGGGTGTTGATCGAATAGTTTGCTTGGCGATCTGCATCAGATTTGGATAAAGTTGTCTGGTGAACAACTCCTTTGTGACCTTAGGAACGTACTCCAGAAGGTACTTTTTCGTGTAGCCTTCGATCATTTCGTTCAGTTCCTCCTGACGGTGTTGTTTCATGAATTCCTGAACAAACTTCCTTTCCTCTTGCATCTTTTCTTTCTCGTCATACAGATGCTGTATGTGATCAGCAAAGAAATTTAACTTCTTGTTGAGCACTTCTTTCTTTCTAACTTGTTTGACAGCATTTACAATTCGTTTATGTGTATGAGAAATCCTAGATCGAGGTGGTTTCTTCATGGATTTGGATGATGATTTGGTTTTCCTCTTTGATGGTGGTGGTGATGAATGAGAAGAAGAATCCGATGAAGATGAGACGTGAGGAGACTCTGGGTCCTTTGGTGGTTCAGAAGTTTCCTTCTGTGATCGTGTAGGACTATCCAGAAGCAAATCGTCATAATCAACATCTTTATCTTTCTCTGACTTCTCAGTTTCAGGCTCCTCAATGTCGTATTCAATAGTATCCTCCAAAAGCTGTTGTTGTTGTAAAAGAGTGGTGGCACCAGCTCCCTTATCGGGTTGATTAACCGCATCAGGAGTTGGTGTAGAGTGGGCAGTACCACTAGATCCCCCGGGGCCACCCATTTGATCTTTTGCAAATTCTTCAGCTTTCTGTAGGTGTCTAACAAATTTGACCTTCTTCTTGTATACTTTTTCTGGTGGCTCTTCATCACTCTCTGAGCTTTCATCATAAGGAACAAGTGCAGGAGTTTTCCCTTTTCCTTTATCAGCTTGAGGACTTGGAGGTTTTGGTACTGTTGGAGTGTCAGAGATATCTTTTGCAGTTTCAGAATAGTGGACCTCCTTATCTGATTGTGTTTCTTTAGAGCTTTCGTCCATAAGCTGTTGTTGCGGTTCAGATTTGGGAGTTGGGATAGGAATAGCTTCCTTAGAGGGAACAATCCTCTTTCTAGAAGGGTTCCTCTTGGGGAATTTCCTGTGACTCTCCGTACTTGCGGCACTTCCAGCACTGCCTCTTCTGGTTCTCCGAGTAGGTGTCCCAGAAGCCTTATCATCAAGATGGCCAACTTTACCTTCTTTAACGGCTACCCGATACCTTTTGTACGTTTCCAGCTTTTTGATTTCCTTTGTAAGAAGGTGATCGGGCAACTCAGCACCCTGTTTCTTAGTAGAAGATTCCTTGATTCTGACAGATAGTATGGGCTCAGTCAAGATGTCATGATTATCTGGGTCATTGAGTCTCCTGGGGATATCAGGATGAAGTCCAAGAGCTCTCTGAATCAACAGTTTGGTGTATCTAAAATAGGGAATTTTGGAGCCAAGCTTCTTATGAAACAACATCATGTCCTCCCATAGCAGTCCTTCGATTTCGATGTCCATTTTATTGATTAGAGACCAGAAAATCTGCAGTTCCATGAGCTTTGGATGCTCATAGCCACTGTCACGACTAGAGACTGATTTGGTGATGATCATGTAGAGTGTTCTCCATGGTTGAGGAATATTCTTCAGCTCCACGTGAGAGTGCTTAGTAATGATTCCTGCAGCTTCATCATAACCAATATCTATCAAGAATTGCAGAACTGTCCCTTCAGTAGGAGTAGCAAAGAGGTTGGTTGGAGCGATGTCTGGAATGATGAGAACAGCCCGTAAATCAGCAGGAGTGATAGTGACTTGTTTGTGGTTAAGAGTCACATTCACTGCATTTTGACCAGTGATCCTCTGCATAGAATCCCAGAATTGTTGAATGTAGACCTGTGGAACTGTGGCAGAGTGTGAGAGCATGTTCTGGTAGGGATGAGACTTAGGAATATCCACCGCAATGAGACAAGAAGATTCTGAGCATGTGAGGGTGTCAAAGTCAACCCTAAGGTTGTTCTTTCCAAGCTTTCTCGGATAACCTTCTGGAAAGATATCAACAATTGTAAGAACATCTGGTGCATCCACATTCATTTGTTCAGCCATGTCGTGATCTGAAATAACATTAGCCAAAAGAACCAACATATCGAAATACATAATTTTAGTCAACAGAAGGTCTTATTTTCTAGTTATTGAATGTACAGTATCAATGATTGTTACGAGTCCTAAGTCACTTGTTTGTCCAATAGTCCAATTTCGTGAGTTAGTTAACTTTAAGTTTTAAAGTTTATGTTATCACTTATGGTTCACAACATATCAAACGTTTAAGTTTATTAGTGACATTATTGGATTCGTGACGTTATGATAATTTTATTAACAAGTTTGTACACGTAACAATTCATAATGAAGGTCAATCAAGGCATAGGCGTAGAATTGGCAAAGTTAAGCGTAAATAGTAGTGACATACGCGTAGGCGAAAGCTTATGCGTAGGATCCTAACTTACGAGTAAGAAATGTTACGCGTAGGAAAAGGGGACCTTATGCGTAGAGCTTACGCGTAGGCGTATATATACCTTACGTGTAAGGCTTACTTGTAAGAGTAGACCTTATGCGTAGAGGTCACTATTTACGCATATCCTTCACAGGATACGCGTAGTCCCATTGTAGAATCTTACGCGTAATAGTCATGCGTAGGATTATTCTTACGCATAACTAACTACACGTAGGGTAATCCTTATGCGTAGAGTAACAAGGACCTTGATTCTGAGTTTTACGAGTAACAAGCCTGAAATAAAACCATCATATCATCAATATTAACACATAAATTCATTTTAACAACAAATCATGGCATGAACACTTGTTAAACAGTTATGCGTAGAAAGTCATACGCGTAGGTCAAAACCCTAAGGGTTAAGATTTACGCGTATAATTTCTAGCCATGGGATTTGCACCAAACAAATTCTGGTAGGTCTAGAGTGTTGTTAGAGTCTTTAGGCCAAGTATTAACATCTAATTCGTTGTGAATCAAAGTTACCCAAAGTTATGAACTTTAAACCCTAAGTTCAAATTGTTAACCAATTAGTGTTTCTGGGTGGTTAACAACCATGGAAATCATCAATTCAACAACATATGACCATAACCCAACAATCTTTTAGACCAAAACACTTCACATTTAGAAAAACCCAAATCGACTCATAAACCCTAATTTTCAAAAATCATTAATACGTGTTTCTGGGTGGGTTTTGATGGTTAAAATGATATCCTTTATGTATTTGGAACGTTTTGACACTTTCCTTTTAACCAAAAACACACACACAATGATTGTGTGTTCATACGCTTATGCGTAGAACACATAATCACGCGTAAAACATTTTGTAGCCGTTGGATTTGCATGAAATTAAAAACCTTAGCTTAAAAACATGTTTTAATCACGAAACAACTTACAAAGAGATGATCAAAAGAACGGATTTCTTGGTTGATTCTTAGGCGTAGATTGGTTAGGTTGTGTGTATTAAATGTGAAGTGAATAAGTAGGTGGGAGGAGGAGTTTTATTAAAGATAACTTTAATATTTTGACAGTTTTGGTCCCTCCACCTTTTCCTTTTTCAAACAAAGCCATTTAACTTCCATTTTGGTTACCAAACAAAGTTTTTAGGAAAAAAACTTGACGACACTCCCCCTTGACTTAAGAAAAATGATGAACGGTTATAAATTTTAGTCCGAGGAGTGTCATTGAACCAGAAACTTCACCACCATTTGTTAAAAGAAACAACCGAGATATGATAACATGCAAGTACACAGATGTTTTGAAACAGTTAAGTCTATGATTTCTCCCCCTCAACACATGATCGGAAAAATACTGAATTTTGAAAGATTAAGGTGTTGACGGAAGAAATGTACTTGCAATGTTGAAAGAAAAAATAGATTAGAAGAATATTTTTGTTGTTTTATCATATTTTCTATTTTTGTATTTTGTTTTTGAAAAATTTATTTACAAAAGAGTGTTTTGGTGTTTGACAGGTTTTTAAGACTGTTTTAGGAGGTCATCCAATTCCTCTTGAGTCAAACACCTCATACCAATCCGGTGGACCAACTCATTAAACCTAGCGGGAGGCAAGGCTTTGGTGAGCAGATCTGCCAATTGGTATTCAGTACCCACAAAGTATAATTCAACGGTACCCTGTTCCACGTGATCCTTGATGAAATGATAGCGAAGATCAATGTGCTTTGATTTCGAGTGCTGAACTGAGTTGCATGAGATCGCAATGGCACTCCGATTGTCGCAGTACATCGGGATTCTGTCAAATACGTAACCATAGTCTTTGAGTTGTGTTCTCATCCAGATGACTTGAGCACAGCACGCGGACATTGCTACATATTCTGCTTCTATTGAGGACAACGATGTACAATACTGCTTCTTTGATTGCCAAGACACCAATTTATCACCAAGAAATTGTAGTGCTCCTGAAGTACTTTTTCATGAATCTAAACATCCTGCGTGATCAGTATCTGAAAAGGCGATTAGTTCAAAACCAGAATCCTTCGGATACCAGATCCCCAAGTTAATGGTTCCCTTAATGTATCGGAGGATTCTTTTAGCCTCAGGGAGGTGGGTTTCAGTTGGTCGAGACTGATAACGGGAGCATAGATAAACGGTAAAGACAATATCAGGTCGGCTTGCTGTTAGGTACATTAGAGACCCAATAATACTACGGTATTTTGTAGGGTCCACTAATTTCCCATTTAAATCAGCGTCTAGCTTCTTGGTATGAGTCATTGGTATGGCATAAGTATCACAGGATTTCATTCCAAATTTGTTTAGCAATTCAAGGGCATATTTGGACTGACTCAAGAAAATACCACGGGGTGATTGATGAACTTGCAATCCTAGGAAGAATGTAAGTTCACCCATCATGGACATTTCAAAATTTTTCTTCATTAATTTTGCAAAAGCGATTGAGTACTTGTTATGTGTAGACCCAAAAATGATGTCATCCACGTAAATTTGAACAATTAAGATATGTGCCCCGTGATATTGTATAAAAAGGGTAGGGTCGACCGAACCTTTGGTGAAATTATTGGCAATGAGGAATGAGGATAGCTTATCGTACCATGCCCGAGGAGCTTGTTTGAGACCATAAAGAGCTTTGTTCAGTTTGTAAACATGGTTCGGGAACTCAGGATCAACGAATCCATCTGGTTGGCTGACATACACCGTTTCTTTAAGTTGTCCATTGAGAAACGCAGTTTTGACATCCATTTGATAGACCGTCATATTTATATGAGCCGCGAACGCGAGAAATATCTGAACAGCCTCAAGACGAGCAACCGGAGCAAAAGATTCTTCAAAGTCTATACCCTCTTCCTAACGATAACCCTTAGCAACTAGCCGTGACTTGTTTCGGATAACATTCCCTTCAGCATCCAATTTGTTTTTCCAAATCCATTTTAGACCGATGACATAAACCCCTGATGGTCTTTCAACCAGTTCCCATACTTCAAGACGTTTGAATTCGATAAGTTCTTCTTGCATGGATTCTATCCAGGTGTCTTTTGTCATTGCGTCTTTGATGTTTTTAGGCTCATATTGGCAGACAGTGAGGGCATAAATGCAGTGCTCACCATCTGAGTGAAGACGTTGTCTCGTAATGACTGGTTGGTTTGGGTTGCCAATAATATTTTCCAGAGGATGATCTTTTGTCCATCTATGTGTTGAGGGTTGATGTTGGTATACATTGTGCAGATTTTGAGGATTCAAATGGTTTGTGGAAGATTCCGCGACATCTGGTGCAACAGTCTCATTAGCAAACGGGTTAAAGAACACATTTGGATCAAAATCTACGGGTGGGGGTACTTCATTCAGAATATCATCAGCAGGTTCATCATTGTTGGAAGCGGTTTGTTCAACTGTTGTGGTGGAGTCAACTGGTGTAGGTGCATCTTCAACAGTAGTTGTTGTAGCAGGTGTATCAGGTATAAGAGTAGTATCAGTTTGAGCAGCGGAAACAACGGATACACCTGGAGCACGTTCATCAATTTTGTCACTGAATAGAGGAGCAAATAACCTTTCCATTTGTTGACGAGAGAGCTGGGGGCTTTGTTCAGCTGATGATGGGGGTTGAGGGAAGTTTAAGCGGTTGTGACCGGGTTCTAAGCTGTTATACTCAGAAGCCATTTCTGTGAGTTCATCAAAATGAGCATGAATCGTTTCCATTACCTCCTTTGTTCGACGATTCCAGATTCGGAAACCTTTAGAATTATCACAATACCCAATAAAGACTCCAATGTCAGCTTTGGCTTTGAGCTTTCCAAAGTCATCACGATTATTATTCGGATAGCAAAGGGATCCAAATACATGAAAGTGTTTTAGATTCGGTTTTCTGTTGTGGACAAGCTCGAAAGGTGTTTTGTTGTGGCGTTTTGTAATCATAGAGCGGTTTTGAGTATAGCATGCAGTAGATACAGCTTCTGCCCACAAGTAATCTGGGAGTTTGGCATTAATTAACATGGTTCTTACAGCTTCCACTAACGTTCGGTTTCGTCTTTCAACAACTCCGTTTTGTTCCGGTGTCCGTGCAATAGATGCTTGATGCTCTATTCCCACTTTCACATAAAATTCACGAAGAGTTTTGTTAACAAATTCAGTTCCTTTGTCGGTTCTGATCTGTCTAACTGTATTTCGGAGCTGAACCTGTATTTTTGGGAGAAAGGTGATGATCATTTGTGGAGCTTGGTCTTTGCTTCGAAGAAAGTAAACCCAAGTCCAACGTGAGTAGTCATCAACAATTACGAAAATGTAGCGTTTTCCGTTGATCGTTTGCACACGCATCAGGCCACACAAATCCATGTGAAGAAGATGAAGCACATGCTGAGAGCTGTGTTCCACCTTAGAGGGAAAATGAGCACGAGTACTTTTTCCTTGTTCATAGGCTGAGCAAAGGTGATCTTTTGAATACCGAAATCGTGAGAGTCCTTCTACTAGTTTGTGTCGAGCAAGGTTGGTGATGGTCTGAAAGTTTAGATGTGAGAGACGACGGTGCCATAGCCAGGATTTTGTAGATGTTGCCTTTGAAAGTAAGCAGATGGGGGAAGAAGCAACCATGTCTTGCATAGAGATAGTGTAAAGACTAGAAGAACGCGAGCCAGACATAAGGTTGTTTCCTTGTAGATCACGAATGAAACAAGTTTTCTCCCTGAAAGCAACTTCCAAATCTCCATCACAAAATTGACCTACTGAAAACAGATTGTGACCGAGGCCTTCCACATAGTAAACCCTGCTTATTTCGATGTTCCCATTAACATAGTCTCCGTAGCCCATGATAGCTGCGAAGTGATCATTACCGAACCTGACAGTGCCAATGAACTTTGCAATAAAGTTGGTTAACAGTTTAAGATTGCCTGTCATGTGTCGGGAACAGCCGCTATCAACAATCCAGAGAATGATCTGTATCACCTGCATTACACACAGACGACACAGATGGAATAGAAGTAGATGTGGAACCCAAAATGTGAGAGGGTTCCGGAGCAGTTAGAGTAGACATACACACATTAATAATTTTAGGCATCCATTTAAATCCGAATGTGTTATGTATCAATTTCTGCCATCTATAACTACTATTTGTTTTAGTCTTGGTGAATGCACTAGGTGGTACTACATTCTTAGGAGGTGAAACTGGAGCTACAGGGACAGCAATATGTTTCTTAGAATCTAAAGAAGGCGGTCTACCAAGCACATACTTAGAATGATTAGTTGGCCTAGAGGTATTCCGAATCTTAGGATTCCGTAAACGAGAGATTATAGCTTTAGCAACACATTTGTCATGATAATCAGAATTCATACTTTTACGACAAATATCACAAGGTGCATCAGACATAGTATCAAAAGTACTTAACGGTTTAGCATTCGTTATATCACTATTTCTATTACATTTGCCAGACGCAATTTCTATAGTGGAAGCAACGTGAGTCTTATTTATTGTCCTAGGGTGTTCTTCTACTTTAGCAGTCCTTATTGATCTTTTCTTAGGTCGCAACTTCCTATTCTTTGTTTGAGTGCTCCTAGGCTGTGAAGTGTGGACGTTTGGAAAAGACGAAACTAGTCCTGTTTTAGTAGAATGAAGCACGTTAGCAACTTGTGATTTGGCAGTAGGAATTCTAGGTTCACGATTACTAAGTGTGACTGGTGCTATCTTTTTAATGACGGTTGGGGGCAAATGTTCATACTTTCCTAACATTTCTCTTAGCTTAAAGATAGTGTGCACCAACTCTTGATTTTCAGAACAAAGATTTCCCGAAAAATTCATGACTTCCTTAGTGTGTTTGAGAAAATGATCAAGCTCGTTTGATGCTTCATCACGAGTCTTTTTGAGTAAATCAAATATGACACCATATTCCTGTTTGACTTTTACAAGTTCTTGTTCATATTTAGAGATTTGACCTTTCAAAGACACGTTTTGATCATCCAGTTGCTCAATTTTTGGACTAAACGATTTAGATTGCAACTGGGTGATTTTCTTTTGCAAAGCAAGTTCTCGATTTTGACAATCTTTTTGACACCATTGAAGACGACGTTTTGCGTTTGAAATCTCGTTATTCAATCGTTCATTTTCAGCTTTTAAAGATTTGAATTGATGCACAAGATCAGAATTATCAACGGTAACAACATTATCAACGATATCAGCAGAGATATAATCAGATGCAAGTGGCAAAGCATGAAGTAACACAACATTATGGATATCAGCACATATAACATCTTCCAAGAGTCGATCAACATCTTTTCTCAACATTTTCTTTTTGAGTTTAGTATTAGAAATAGATGTTTCTGTTTTCTCGAAAACGTTTTTCATCACTCCAAGTTCCTTATGAAATTCCTTTTCCCAAGACATTGCATAATTTTTCAAATTTTTGACATTAGGTAAAAGATTTTTCTGAAAAATGTCTCTTTGTTCTCGCGCCAGAGGTGATTGAAAATGTTGAATTTTTATTTCAGAATGATATTCTATCTCATGTTCCAAAGTTTTGAGGTCGGCCATGAAAATGTCAAAATATCGAAGAATTTTGCGATTTTCAGGTTTAGAATTTACTTCACTGATGGAAGGTAAAGGACCATAAATTTGTTCAAAGTCTTGTTTGGGATTAACATAAGAAGACTCGGGTGTTTTAATGATAACCCTTGGTGTGTTAGAAGAATCCTTTGACGGGACGAAAGTGACCGCTTGTGAATAAGTAAAAGGTTTGTTATAAACAACTTTTTCTAATTTTGATCGACTCACGTCTTCAGCATCTAATTCCTCTTGACGATTATATTCAACAACAGTCATAACAGTATTATCAATTTTATATTCTGCACTGGAAACTTCCGGATTTGGTTTGAATGTTTTGAGAGAAAGCTTAGGTTTGTAATCAGCCAAATTGAGTCCATATCCTTTTGAATTTGGTTTTAAAGTAAACTTTTCAATAGCTGTTACAGACTCACCATGTTTATAAAAAACAGTTTTGAACTCTTTAAGCTTGTTTTGCAAATCAACAATTTCTTCCAGATAGTCATCTATTCGATTCGTTGAATGCTTTTTGTATGCAGAGAACGCTTTTTGACAAGTTAACAACTCAGCCTTAGATTTTTGATTTTCCAAGGTGAGAGCGTTAATTTGCTTTTTATGTTCATATTTCAGTTGTTCTATTTCAGACAACAAAGCATTTTTCGAAGCGGCTAGATCACGCATCTGTCTCTCTAAAGATTTTTCGTTTTGATGAGATGTAGCAAAAGCTGCTTCAAAACCTTTTTCACGTTTTTCTTGAGCTTTGAAAAATTGAGTTGCATGTTTAAACATTCAAAATCCTTGGTTAACAGTGCATTCTTTCATTTTAAGTCCTCATTAATGGCACGACATTCTTCCACAATGGTTTGTTGGTCTTGTATTAAACGAGCAAAATCTGGATGAGGCAAAAGTTCGGCTTCTTCAACGTGAGTCTCAACATGATCATTATTTAGATCCTCAAGTATAACCACGGAGTCAATTTGATTATCAAGGGAAACCATAAGGTCATCTTGATCGTCAAATGTAACTACGGGATCGATTTGAAAATCATCGGAATGAGATGTGTAAGACTCATTTTGAACATTCTGAGCCTTGCCGGATTCAGATGTTTGTGGAGATATTAGATCAGAGATAAACATGGTTTGTTCGTGTACCTGAGACAAGCCATCAGTGTCATACAATGGGCCTGTTTCACTCATGTGTAGCTCTTGCATATTAGCCATCAACATAACAGCTGCATTGGCCTGCAAGTCTTCCATATCATCATCTGAGTCTGCATCTGCCATAAAGCTCTGTTCTTTGTCTGTGAGAGATCCACCGGCTTCATCTTTAAGAGCCAAAAGTAAAGCCTCTTTGAAGTAAGCACTGCCCCCAGTCCTTGGCTTTGGGCATGCATTAGCCAGGTGTCCCATCTCATTGCAGTTGTAGCATCGAAGACCATGTAACCGATTCTGAGCATTTCCTTGTTCCACCACTTGAACTCTGTTGTTATTCCTACCCACAACATTAAACCCTTGACCACCGCCCATCTGAAGACCATTAGCACGATTCTGAACTTCAACACGTCCATTGTTCACAATAGCTTGAGTCCGTGTGTTAGAGGAGGTACGAATACGATTGTTGGATTTGTTGGTATAATGGCCAAAAGCATTAGCTATCATAACAAATCCTTGTTGCAATGCTTCGAACGGATCGATTTCCACAGTAGCTTCACTAACATATGCTTGAGCATTGTTGTTGTTGTATGGAACCAATTGATTTTGTTGAGGTTGTTGCTGTGAAGGTGTGGTTGAAGCAGTTGGTAGAGTTGCTGGTTGAGAGGGATAATTCTGTTGAGCATACAAGGCAAGTTGTTGATTGTCCGGATGTGACTGTAGAGCAGTTTGTGCACGGATAATTCTTTTCATTTCAACTTCCTTTTGATGAGGCTTCAAGTAATCGTACAACAATCCGTAAGACGCATGATGCATATCCTTCGCTTGACGGAGGAAAATGACATACTTCTCCCATTCTGGACCAAGACTACTTAGGAACTTTGTATTGACAGCAATACGTGGCATGATGATATTGTGTTTTTCCAAATCATTTATGATGTCTGAAAATCGATGATGATAAGACTCAAGTGTCTCCCCAGGTTCAATCATGAAGTGTTCATAAGCCAGATATATTTTGAATTCCAAATCCTCCTGATTGAGTACAGTTCCTTCCATGAGTAGATGAATTTGTTCCCACATTTACAGTGCAGTCTTTTGAGCATCAACACTACGAAGAATTGGGTTAGGTAATCCTAAGAGGATATACTGCATTCCGAGCTCATCTGCTTCATAGTGTAGAAGTTCTTCAGGTCTTAAGTCTGCAACAGTAGCAATGTTTGTTTGTTCATCTCTTGGTGGAGTAGCAGTAGGATCTCCGGGTATAGTGATAGTAGGCATCTGAAATGGACCTTCCAAGATAACCTTCTTTAAGAATTTGCCATGTGGCTTCTTCAGATCACAAAACCTAAATAATCTAAGCATCCATTGGTCGTAATTTCCTGGAGTGAGCATTGGAGGTCTATCAAGTGATCCAGCCTCATGAATTGATTGTTGGCTACTTAAAGCTTCACACATTTTGCCAAACCATGTCGGTTCCTTCATAGTGGTCCTTGATGGATGTTGATTGTATGAGTCTGTGTAAGGTAGTACTTGAAGACTTGGTGGTGTTTGAACCATATTAGGAGGTGGAATTGCACCAAGTTGTGGAGTATGTTGTTGATTAAATTGTTGTTGATAAATTGCTTGTTATTGATTCCATTGTTGATGTTGTGGAGTTAATTGTTGTTATTGTTGATTATAAGTGTAAGGGAAATAGTTAGAGTATGGTGGTTGAGACATGTTGATTAACTTGTGTAGTAAAAATGGATCTTTGTAGTTGAATGAACCTTTGTTGATGAAGTGTCCTTAGGCATAGAAAAGACAAGAACCAAGTAGCACTTATGCGTAAAAACACCAAAAGTTACGCGTAACAATAAGGAGTTACGCGTAGGATTTAGCTTATGCGTAAGTAGGAAAAAGCACTAAAGTTATGCGTAGACAAAAGTTAGGCGTAGAAAGTTAGGCGTAGGATTACCTTATGCGTAGAACTAAGTTTACGCGTAAAGTGAATCTTATGCGTAGGATTTCTACGCGTAAGCTTATGCTTATGCGTAATTTTAGGGTTTTTGCCCAAATGATCTTTTACACTATAACAGTGCAAAAGATATCCAAAGTCGACGTATTTTCAGACTTATCCAAGTAAGAAAACACGGAATAAACCACGAAAATGAAGATCAAACCAAGGAGATACTTACGCGTAGTTTTAGGGTTTTACTATGCGTAGTTTTACTCGTAATTTTGATTTCGTCCAAAAGTGTTTCTAAACCAGTTTTTGTGTGATAAAATAGCTTCAATAACACCAAAATACACAAAAGTGTGAAACTTGATGAACCAAAGCCTCTAAAACAGTTACGAGTAGGATGATACCCACGTTCAAAAACTCGATCAAAAACAACTATCCACGCATAAAGTTTGAAACTTTTTGCCAAAAACATGTATTTTAACACCTTAAGACATTGAAAGGACAAGAATCTTGGATTCAAAAGTGTAAAAAAGATGTTTTTAAGCAAACCAAAGTATCAAATGTGCGTTTTCGGCATAGGACCGAAACCCACTTCAAAAACAAACATGATTCACCCAACTAGTAGGCGATTGATACCACTGATAGGTCACTAGTTTTACAAACACAAGTAATATAGAAAGAGATAGAGGCGATTGAACAATTAAACAAACACACACACGTTAAGAGTAGCACGGTTAGGCGTAGGATATGTGTGAAAGAAATAACTTGAACAACCAACCTTCAAATGAAGGTTTACATAAGGTATTTATAGGAGGAA
Organism: Chrysanthemum seticuspe; assembly: GCA_019973895.1. Lineage (NCBI taxonomy): Eukaryota > Viridiplantae > Streptophyta > Magnoliopsida > Asterales > Asteraceae > Chrysanthemum > Chrysanthemum seticuspe. Next base: position 86,332,290 of record BPTQ01000002.1, on the reverse strand, counting down.
AGCTAGGGCAACACTCCTAGTTTCCATCCTTTCCTTAATGGACTAAGGCCTAGGCTCATGGGCCTTCTACACAAGCCTAAGGCTAATTGCAAACATAAAGGCCATAATAAAGCTAACTATTAGATATTAATTACTAACACTTAATTATGGTTTAGGAGTGATTCCAACATTGCTAAAGCTTTTGGCTGTTATACCAACAAATCCAACAATCGTATTCTTTCCTCATCTAACACAAGGAATCAAGCTGTTGTTAACAATGGACGAGTTGAAGTTCAGAATCGTGGTTATGGTCGTCAGATGGGTTGTGGTCAAGGGTTTAATGCTATGGGTAGGAATAACAACAGAGCTCAAGTGGTTGAACAGGGAAATGCTCAGAATGGCTTGAATGGTCTTCGATGCTACAACTGCAATGAGAAGGGACACCTGGCTAATGCATGCCCAAAGCCGAGGACTAGGGGCAGTTCTTATCACAAGGAAGCTCTTTTTTTGGCTCTTAATGATGAAGCTGGTGGAACTCTCACAGACAAAGAACAGAGCTTTATGGTAGATGCAGACTCAGATGATGATATGGAGGACTTGCAGACCAACTCAGCAGTTATGTTGATGGCTAATATGCATGAGCTACACATGAGTGCCACAGGCCCAGTGTATGACACTAATGGCTTGTCTCAGGTACCCGAACAAACCATATTTATCTTTGATCTAATATCTCCGCCAACATCTGAATCCGGCATGGTTCAGAATGTTCAAAATGAGTCGTCCACATCTCATTCTGACGATTCACAACTAGACCCCGTAGTTACATTTGACGATCAAGATGACCTTATGGTTACCTTTGATAATCAAATTGACTCAGTGGTTATACTTGAGGATCTGAATAATAATCATGTTGTGAATCACGTTGAACACGCTGAATCTTTGCCTCATCCAGATCTTGCTCTCTTACTTAAAGACCACCAAACCCGAATGGAAGAATGTAATGCATTAAATTAGGACTTAAAAAGTAAAAATGCATTGTTAACCAAGGATCTTGAATGTTTAAAAATGCAACTCAACTTTTTCAAAACTCAAGAAAAACGCAAAAAAGGTTTTGAAGCCGCTTTTGCTAAATCTCATCAAAACGAACAATATTTAGAACGACAGATGCGTGATCTAGCCGCTTCGAAGAATGCTTTGTTGTCTAAAATAGAACAACTGAAACATGAACATAAACAGCAAATTAATGCTCTTACCTTGGAAAATCAAAAAGCGAAGGCTGAGTTGTTAAATTGTCAAAAACAGTTCTCTGCATACAAAAAGCATTCAACGAAACGAATAGATGACCATCTTGAAGAAATTATCGGCTTGCAAAACAAACTTTAAGAGTTTTGAAATGTTGTTTACAAACATGGTGAGTCAGTCACAACTATTCAAAAGTTTAATTTAAAACCCAATCCAAATGGATATGGACCGAATCTTGCTGATTACAAACCTAAGCTTTCAACCAAAGCATTCAAACCAAATCCTGAAGTTTCCAGTGCAGAATATAAAATTGATGATTCTGTTATGAGTGTTGTTGAATATCATCGTCAAGAGGAATTAGATGCAGAAGACGAGAGTCGATCAAAATTAGAAACTGTTGTTTACAACAAACCTTTTAACTATTCAAAAGCGGTCACTTTCGTCACACCAACGGATTCTTCTAACACACCAAGGATTATCACAAAAACGTCTGAGTCTTCTAATGTTAATCCCCAACCAAATTATGTACAAATTTATGGTCCTTTACCTTCCATCAGTGAAGTAAATTCAAAACCTGAAAATCGCAAAATTCTTAGATATTTTGACCTTTTCATGACTGACCTCAAACTTTAAGAACATGAGATAGAATTTCATTCTAAAATTAAAGTTGAACATTTTCAATCACCTCTGGCGCGAGAAGAAAGAGACATTTTTCAGAAAAGACTTTTACCCAATGTTAAAAATTTGAAAAATTGTGCATTGTATTGGGAACGGGACTTTCATAAGGAAATTGGATTGATAAAAGTCGTTTTTGAGAAAACAGAAACATCTATTTCTAATACTAAACGTAAAAAGAAAATGTTGAGAAAAGATGTTGATCGACTCTTGGAAGATGTTATCTGTGCTGATGTCCATAATGCTGTGTTATTGCATTCTTTGCCATATGCATCTGATTATATCTCTGCTGATACTGTTGATTCTGTTGTAATTGTTGAGAATTCGGATAATGTGCATCAGATCGAGTATTTAAAAGCTGAAAATGAACGTTTGATTAATGAGCTTTCAAATGCAAAACGTCGTCTTCAATGGTGTCAAAAAGATTGTCAAAATCGTGAACTTGCTTTGCAAAACAAAATCAATCAGTTGCAATCCAAAACGTATAATCCAAAATTTGAGCAACTGGATGATCAAAACGTGTCTTTGAAATGTCAAATCTCAAAATATGAACAAGAACTTGAAAAAGTTAAAAAGGAATATGGTGTCATATTTGATTTACTTAAAAACACTCGTGATGAAGCATCAAATGAACTTGATCATTTTCTTGCACACACTAGAGAAGTAATGAATTTTTCTGGTAATCTTCGTTCTGAAAATCAAGAATTGGTGCACACTATCTTTAAGCTAAGAGAAATTTTAGGAAAGTATGAACAACTTCCGCCTACCGTTATTAAGAGAATAACCCCTATAACACTTAGTAATCGTGAACCCAGATTGCCTACTGACAAAACACAAATAACTAATGTGCTTCCCTCTATTGAAACAGGACTAGTTACTTCTTTTCCAAACTTCCGCACTTCACAGCCTAGGAGCAATACAAGGAAGAATAGGAAGTTGCGACCTAAGAAAAGAATAATAAGGAATGCTGCAGTAGAAGAACACCCTAGGATTTTGAATAAGACTCCCGTTGCACCTACTTTAGATATTGCGTCTGACAAATGTAATAGAAAGAGTGATGTAACGAATGCTAAACCTTTGAGTACTTTTGATATTCAATCTGATGCTTCTTGTGTTATTTGTCGTAAAAGTATGCATTCTGATTGTCATGATAAATGTGTTGCTAGAGCTATCTTGTCTCGTTTAAGGAATCCTAAGACCCGGAATACCTCTGGGCCCACTAATGCTTCTAAGTCTGTGCTTGGTAGACCGCCCTCTTTAGATTCTAAGAAACGCATTGATATCCCTGTAGCTCCAGTATCACCTCCAAAGACTGTAGTACCACCTAGTGCATACACTAAGATTAAAGCAAATACTAGTTGGAGATGGCAAAAATGGTTACATACTACAATAGGATTTAAATGGATACCTAAAGTTATTGATGTGTGTAGGTCTACTATAAATGCTTCGGAACCCTCTAACACTTCGGGTTCCACATCTACTTCTATTCCATCTGTGTCGTCTGTGTGTAATGCAGGTGATACAGATCATCCTTTGGATTGTTGATAGCGGATGTTCCCGACACATGACAGGTAATCTTAAACTGTTATCAAACTTTATTGCAATGTTCATTGGCATTGTCAGATTCGGGAATGATCACTTCGCATCTATCATGGGCTACGGAGATTATATCAATGGTAATATCGAAATTAGCAGGGTTTATTATGTGGAAGGCCTCGGTCAAAATCTCTTTTCAGTCGGTTAATTCTGTGATGGAGATTTAGAAGTTGCTTTTAGGGAGAAAACTTGTTTCATTCGTGATCTACAAGGAAACGATCTTATGTCTGGCTCTCGCAATTCCAGTTTGTACACAATTTCAGTGCAAGACATGATTGCTTCATCTCCTATATGTCTACTATCAAAGGCTTCATCAACAAAATCCTGGCTATGGCACCGTCGTCTCTCACATCTAAACTTTCAAACCATCACCAACCTTGCTCGACACAAACTTGTTGAAGGTCTCCCACGATTCCGGTATTCTAAAGATCACCTTTACTCAGCTTGTGAACAAGGGAAAAGCACCCGTGCTCATTTTCCTTCAAAGGTGGAACACAACTCTTAGCATGTGCTTCATCTACTTCACATGGATTTGTGTGGCCCGATGCGCGTGCAAACGATTAATGGCAAACGCTACATCTTAGTAATTGTTGATGACTACTAACGCTGGACTTGGGTCTACTTTCTTCGAAGCAAAGACCAAGCTCCACAGATGATCATCACCTTTCTCACGAAAATTCAAGTTCAGCTCCGAAACACCGTCCGCCAAATCAGAACTGACAAAGGAACTGAATTTATGAACCAAACTCTTCGAGAATTTTATGAAAAAGTGGGAATAGAGCATCAAACATCTATTGCACGGACACCAGAATAAAACGGAGTTGTTGAAAGACGAAACCGAACGTTAGTGGAAGCTGCAAGAACAATGTTAATTAATGCTAAACTTCCAGATTACTTGTGGGCAGAAGCTGTATCAACTGCATGCTATACTCAAAACAGTTCAATGATTACAAAACGCCACAACAAAACACCTTTCGAGCTTATCCACAACAGAAAACGGAATCTCAAACACTTTCATGTATTTGGATCCCTTTGCTACCCAAATAATGATCGTGAAGACTTTGGAAAGCTCAAAGCCAAAGCTGACATTGGTGTATTTATTGGATATTGTGAGAATTCAAAAGGTTACCGGATCTGGAATCGTCGTACAAAGCAGGTTATGGAAACGATTCGTGCTAATTTTGATGAACTTACAGAAATGGCTTCTGAGTATAACAGCTTGGAACCCGGTGACAACCGCTTAAACTTCCCTGAAACCTCATCATCAGCTGAAACAAGCCCCCAGCTTACTCGTCAACAAATGGAAAGACTATTTGCTCCTCTATTCAGTGACTATATTGATGAACGTGCTCCAGGTGTATCCGATGTTCCCGCTGCTCAACCTGATACTACTCTTATACCTGATACACCTGCTACAACAACTACTGTTGAAGAAGCACCACCAGTTGACTCTACAACAACAGTTGAACAAACTGCATCCAACGATGCAGAACCAGCTGATGATGTTCTGAATGATGTACCCCCACCTACAGATTTTGATCCAAATGCGTTCTTTAACCAGTTTGCTAATGAAACTACTGCACCTGATGTCGCGGAATCATCTACAAGCCATTTGAATCCTCAGAATCTGCACAATTTATACCAACATCAACCCTCTACACATCGATAGACAAAAGACCATCCTCTAGAAAATATTATTGGCAACCCGAATCAACCAGTCGTTACGAGACAACCTCTTCACACGGATGGTGAACATTGCATCTATGCACTCACTGTCTGGCAATCTAGCCTAAAAACATTAAAGACGCAATGACAAAGGACACCTGGATTGAATCCATGCAGGAAGAACTCAACCAATTCAAACGTCTTGAAGTATGGGAACTGGTTGAAAAACCAACAGGGGTTTACGTCATTGGTCTCAAATGGATTTGGAAGAACAAATTGGATGCTGAAGGGAACGTAATCAGAAACAAGTCATGTCTGGTGGCTAAGGGTTATCGACAGGAAGAGTGTATTGACTTTGAAGAATCATTTTCTCCGGTTGCTCGTCTTGAGGCTGTTCAGATATTTCTCGCGTTTGCGGCTCATATGAATATAACGGTCTTTCAGATGGACGTCAAAACTGCTTTTCTGAATGGGCAAATTAAAGAAACGGTTTATGTCAGCCAACCAGAAGGATTCGTTGATCCCGAGTTCCCGAACCATGTCTACAAACTGAACAAAGCTCTGTATGGCCTCAAACAAGCTCCTCGGGCGTGGTACGATAAGCTATCATCTTTCCTCATTGCCAATCATTTTACCAAAGGTTCGGTCGACCCAACTCTTTTCATACAATATCACGGGGCACATATCTTAATTGTTCAAATTTGCGTGGATGACATCATTTTTGGGTCAACACATAAAAAGTACTCAATCGCTTTTGCAAAATTAATGAACAAACATTTTGAAATGTCCATGATGGGTGAACTTACGTTCTTTCTAGGACTACAAGTTCATCAATCACCCCGTGGTATTTTCTTGAGTCAGTCCAAATATGCCCTTGAATTGTTAAACAAATTTGGAATGCAAAACTGTGACACCTATGCCACACCAATGGCTTCATCCAAGAAGCTAGACGCTGATTTACATGGGAAATTGGTGGATCCTACCAAATACCGTAGTATAATTGGGTCTCTCATGTATCTAACATCTAGCAGGCCTGATATTATCTTTGCCGTATATCTTTGCTCCCGTTATCAGTCGAGGCCAACTGAAACCCACCTCTCTGAGGCTAAAAGAATCCTCCGATACATCAAGGGAACCATTAACTTGGGGATCTGGTATCCGAAGGATTCTGGTTTTGAACTAATCGTTTTTTCAGACGCTGACCACGCAGGATGCTTAGATTCACGGAAAAGTACTTCAGGAGCTTTACAATTTCTTGGTGACAAACTGGTGTCATGGCAATCGAAGAAGCAGGATTTTACATCGCTATCATCAACCGAAGCAGAATATGTAGCCATGTCAGCGTGTTGTGCTCAAGTCATTTGGATGAGAACACAACTCAAAGACTATGGTTACGTATTTGGCAGAATCCCGATGTACTGCGACAATCGGAGTGCTATTGCGATCTCGTGCAATTCAGTCCAACACTCGAAATCAAAGCACATCAATCTTCGATATCATTTCATCAAGGACCACGTGGAACAGGGTACTGTTGAATTATACTTTGTGGGTACATAATACCAATTGGCAGATCTTCTCACCAAAGCCTTAGCTCCTGCTAGGTTTAATGAGTTGGTCCACCGGATTGGTATGCCGTGTTTGACTCAAGAGGAACTGGATGAACTCTTAAAACATTCTTAAAAACCAGTCAAACACCAAAACCTCTTTTGTAAATATTTTTCAAAAACAAAATATAAAAATATAAAATCAGATAAAACAACAAAAATATTCTTCTATCTATATTTCTTCAAACATGGCAAGTACAATTCTTCCGTCAACACTCAAATCTTTCAAAATTCAGTATTTTTCCGATCAAGTGTTGAGGGGGAGAAAATAAATACTCAACTGTTTCAAAATAACACTGTACTTGCATGTTATCCTATCCCGGTTGTTTCTTTAATAATGGTGGTCACATTTCTGGTTTTCTGACACTCCTCGGACTAAAATTTATAACCTTTCATTATTTCTTAAGTCGAGGGGGAGTGTCGTCAAAGTTATTTCCAAATATCTTTCGTTTGGTAACCAAAATGGAAGATAAAGGCATTGGATGTAAATGGTAAAGGTGGAGGGGCTAAAACTGTCAAAAGCATAAACTTATTTTAACAAAACTACCCACCAACCTCATTAATTCATCACAATTATTATTTCACCAAACAAATCCTACGCCTAAGATTCGTTCAACAAATCCGTGTTTTAGATCATCATTTTGTAAGTGGTTTTATGTTTCTAACATGATTTTAAACATTGGTTTTGAATTTTAAACGAATCCAACGGTTAGATTTTTGTATATGGTTGATTTTGTGTTCTACGCATATGCGTATGAACACATAATCAATTTTGTGTGTTTGTGGTTAAAATGATAGTGTCAAAACCTTTTTCTAACATCAATGATTACATTTTCATCACTAAAACACACCCAGATACACGAATTGATTGATATTGGGAATTAGGATTTATGCGTGAAATTGGGTGTTTTCAAATGAGAACGTTTTGGTTAAAAAGATTGTTGTATGATAATGGTTTAATGTTGAATTGATCATATCTAAGCCCAGAAACAACCCAGAAACATTGAATAATAATCAATTGAAAATTAGGGTTCGTGTTCTTAATAATTGAGTATTTTTTATTCATGGCATGTTTGGTGGTAAAACTTGAACAAATCATCTCATTAGACATATAAGACATCCCAGAATCAGTTTGGTGCATTTCCTATGGCTAATTTTCTTAGGCGTAATTTTTTGAAACTTAGGGTATAAGGTTTACGCATAAGTGTTTTTTCGCATAACTGTTTGAATGAGTGTTTGTGATTAAATCTGTATAGATTGAATGTGTGCGTTAATATTGATGCTATGATGAACTAATTTCAGGTTTGTTACAAGTGAAAATTCAGAATCAAGGTTATTAGCAATCTACGCATAAGGATCACCTTACGCGTAGAAGGTTATGCGTAAGAGTAATCTTACGCGTAACTATTACGCGTAAGGTTCTACATAAGGGACTACGCGTATCCTGTGAAGGATATGCGTAAACAGTGACCTCTACGCATAAGGTCTACTCTTACGAGTAATCCTTATGCGTAAGGTTTTATATGCGCTTACGCGTAAGCTCTACGCATAAGGTCCCCTTTTCCTACGCGTAATATTTCTTACGCGTAAGTCAAGAACCTACGCATAAGCTTGCGTTTTACGCGTATATCACTCCTGTTTACGCATAAGCTTGCCATTTCTACGCCTAAGCCTTGTTTAACCTTAATCATGAATTGTTACGCGTGCAAACTTGTAAATAAATAAATCATAACATCACGAAACCAATAATGTCACTAATAAGCTTAAACGTATAATATGTTGTGAAAAATAAGTGATAACATGAACTTTAAAACTTAAAGTTAACTAACTCACGACGTCATTGGACTATTGGACAAACAAGTGACTTTGGACTCGTAACAATCATCGACATAACACATTCAATAATTAAACAATAAAACCATCTGTTGACTAACATAATATCTTTCGATATGTTGGTTCTTTTGGCTAAATATATTTCAGATCACGACATGGACGCTCAAATGCAGAATGTAGATGCACCGAATGTTCTCACCGCTGCTGATATCTTCCCTAATGGCTATCCGATGAAGATTGGAAAGAACAACATTCGTGTTGACTTTGAAACTCTCACCTGCTCAGAGTCTTCTTGCTTAATTGCTGTGGATATTCTGAAGAATCATCCTTATCAGAACATGCTCTCCCATTCTGCTACTGTGCCGGAGATCTACATTCATCAGTTCTGGAACACAGTGCAAAAGATCAAAGGACAGAATGCTGTGACAGTGACTCTCAACCACAAACAAGTCACCATCACACCTGCAGACTTAAGGGTTGTTCTCCTCATTCCTGACATCGAGCCAACCGAATACGTTGCTGCACTAACTGAAGAGATTGTTCTACAATTCATGATCGACATCGGTTATGATGAAGCTACAGGAGTAATCACTAAGCATTCATACGTGGATCTTAAGAATATTCCTCAACTCTGGAGAACTCTCTACATCATCATCACCAAATCGGTTTCTGGTCGTGACAGTGGCTATGAGCATCCCAAGCTCATGGAACTGCAAATCTTTTAGGCTTTGATCAACATGAAGCACATCGAAATTAAAGCTCTGATATGGGATGACATGATGTCATTCCTCAAAAAGCTTGGCTCAAAGATTCCTTATATCAGATATACAAAACTGTTGATCCAAAGAGCTCTTGGACTTAATCCTGATATCCCCAAGAGACTCAATGACCCCAACATTCACGACATGTTGTCTGAACCTACTCTAACTGTCAGATTCAAGGAATCAACAACGAAGAAACAAGGTGCTGTATTTTCGGATCACCTTCTGTCTGATGAAATCAAAAAGCTCTACACATACAAAAGGTATCTGGTAGCAGTTGAAGAAAGCAAATTTGGTTTTCTTGATGACAAGCCTTCTGGCACACCTACAAGGAGAACTAGAAGAGGAAGTTTAGGAAGTGCTGCAAGCACAAAAAGTCAAAGGAAGTTCCCAAAGAGGAAACCTGGTCACAGACGAAAAGTTCCCTCTAAGGAAGTTGTTCCTATTCCCATTCCCAAGCTTGAACCGCCAAGAAAGCTAGTGGATGAAAGCTCTGAAGAAACTGAATCAGACAATGAAATCTTCTACTCTGAAACTACAATCGATTTAACTCCTTCGGTAGCTAAACCTCCCAGTCCACCAGCTGACAAAGGTAAAGGGAAAACTCATGTGATTGAGCATGATAAGGAGAGCTCTGAAGAAGAACCAATAGATGAGCAAAAGGAATATCAAAGGAAGTTGAAGGAACTCAGACATAAACATCTTGCCGAAGCATTCGTAAAAGATCAAACTCGTGGCCCAGGAGGTTCAAGTGGTGGTACTCAAGCAACACTAGTTCTTGATGCGGTTAATCAACCCGATAAGGGAACTGGTACTACCATCACCCACGAACAACAACAACGGCAGATTGAGGACTCCATCAACTTTGATACTGAGGAACCAGTAACAGATAAGACTGAGAAAACTCCTGCTGATGATACAAAGGCTGATGAACCGGCTAAGTCTGGAAATGAAGAAACCGCTTATGATCATTTTCTTCTAGACAGTCCCGCACGTTCTAAGGAGGAAACTTCTGAACCACCGAAGGACCCCGAGTCTCCCCATGTCTCTTCATCATCAGATTCATCTTCTCACTCTTCACCACCACCATCCAAAAGATCAACCAGAACCACATCCAAATCAGCAAAGAAGCCAACGGCCTCTTGGATCTCTCAAGCTAAGACACGAATTGTTAAAGCTGTCAAACAAGTCAGAAAGAAAGACGTGCTTTACAGGAAGCTGAATTTTCTCGCTTATCAGGTACAGTATCTTCATGATGAGAATGACAAGATTCAAGCTAAAAGGGAATACGTCCAGAAGTTCATGCAACATGATCTTAAAGGGGAAATGAATGAGATGATCAAAGGTTACACTCACAAGTTCCTTCTTGACATCGTTCCTGGAGTTACAAAGGAGATGTTTACCAAACAACTCTATCCGAATCTATTGCATTTGGCCAAGCAAACTATAAGATCAACACCAATGCATGTGAACATCAACCCAGTTGATCCCGTAATCTTCTCAGATGTTGAACTGGTTAACCGGCTGGTCGCTCAAATTTCTAAACGATCTGCAACATTTGCCTCCTACGAAGGTAAATTGTTTGAAGCATTGCTGGAATACCAACTTAAATCAGCATGCAGAGAAGAAGCTCAAAGGCCTAAACGTCCAAGAGACGATGAAGATAAAGATAAGGATAAGAATGACGAGCCTAAACGGCCGAAGAAGTCTAGTGAATCATCTTCCATGCAACCTCCACCCCAAAGGACTCCAACTCAACAAAGATCTCCTCCTCGCTCTTCTACTGACAAACCTCAGGATTCTGAGTTGCCACCTTAGACTCAGAAAACTGATGATCACTTTGAGTATACGGGTGGTGACGATGAGGAAGTCCATGAGCCCCAACAACAACCCACCTCTCCCAACAAAGTTAAGAAACTAGAATCCTCATCTAGGCCTAAGAAAAAGAAGAAGAAGGCGCCTAAGGCTGACGTCGTATCATGGCTAGACGAAGATGACACCGATGAATACGAATGGTTTTCTTCACTTGTTAATTCTACTCCCTACCCACCTGAAGGTCAAGATCTGGTTGACGGTAGTACATTAGAGCACGCAAAGTTACTGCAAGAAAAATTCCAAGTGAAGAAGATGACGAAATCAGAGTTGAAACGAATCAATAATGAAGCTTTTCAACTGCTAAAAGACAGCTCGGAAAGTGCCATCGAGCTTGAATACCACCTTGTTGTTCCCTATTCACTATTGTTTAAAATCAATTAAGTACGTAAAACAATATTAACAGTGAATAATGACTGAAATTAACATAAGTAAAACACACGAGGTAATTTTCAACATCATATTCTTATTAGAAATAAATCAAAAGAATCGTTACCCAAGTACTTGCGGAATAGTACTTGGGATTGAAAGACAAGGTTTGGTGTGACTCCTCTCTAAGCTTAGGTTAAGTCTAAGCACAACTCTTAGAACCCACTGAGCTAGCTCAAGGATAAAGTTGTATTTGGAGGAGTGAAAAGTTGGCTTGTGTGTATGTGTGTTTTTATAATTCACAAGCTTAAACTTTTCACTCTTCTTCTTATGCTATTTATACAAGTATGATATTTAACTTTATCCTAGAAGACAAAAACATAGAACTCAGCAAACATGAATCTTGAAGGATTCAGTTACTGTTTGTCTTTCTATTTATGGTAGGCGGCGAGACTATTTCCTTTGACAGAGAATCGCCGCTTACTATAAATAAAAAGATATGATTTTAGAAGATTGTGACCATGCGTAGACTGGATGAAGACTTGAGGGACTTAGTTTTATCTGGGTAAAACTTTCTCGCTTTATCCAGCTCATTCTTCAGTATTTAAGGCCTTCAGTCTCTTCCTTCATTTGTCTTCAGTGTTTAAAAGTTGGAGAGGAGTCGTAGGGATTCAGTGAGATATTGTCATCACTCACTGAATCCACCATCTTCTTCTTGACTTAGTCTTCACCCTTTAAGATCCGCCTTGCAGAGTGGAGAGGCTGATACTTTGCCTCGCACTAAGTATCCCGAAGATGGCTCACTGAGAGATTATGCGCTCAGTGACCTGGTTGTGTTTAACGGATTAAACACTTAGGATATTTTCTATTCAAATCCAAGATTAAGGGGTTTGGGTATTTACTGAACCCAACAGTCTCCCCCTATTTGGATATACAAATAGCCTAAGTGTTTGATCAGTGTAAATGAGCTAATGGCTTCTTCTTACACTGAATGTACTAATGAAAATAATAAGGAACTTTGAGTAGTCTAACAAAACATACATCTTTTATTGATCAGATTACATAATTCCTATCACTAGTACAAGAAGATAAATTGATGTCAGTCCAGATGGATACCCAGTGCTTCGAGCTTTACTTTCTTGGTGATGAGTGTTTCCCTGTCAGGATGGTCTCTGATCTTAGCATTCAGGTTTTGACAAAACCTGACGTTTGTTGGGGATTGGATCTGAGAGGCCACTGGAATATAGCTGATCATTGCAGCCACTCCAGCCTTATCAATGTCACTCCACCTTTGGAATGCTGGGTTCTCGTAGACATCAATGTGGAATAGCCCTCTTTCAGGCTCTTCAATCACTAGACAGTTCACAAAATTTACACCCTCAGGCAGTTCTCTGTTGCATTCAAGGCCAGGCACTTTGATCTCAGGTTGGAAATCAACTCTTTTCCTTTTGCCAGTGGAAGCTTGTGGTTGAGATCCTTGAGGTGCAGTCAAGGCAGGCTGAATTCCCAGTTGGGCTGGTGCATCCCTCAGTCTTTCATATCTTTTACTGAGCATTTTCACCAGATCCTTGACCACCTTGTTTTGCTTCTTTCCAATGATCGGACCAAGTTCATCAAGTTCAATGATCCCAAAGTCACTGAATTTTAAGGGATCATGAACCTCAAAGTGTCTTTTGTCATCCCCTCTATAAACATTCATAGCCAAGGGTTTGGTGTTGGGAATGATTTTGACATCAGTGATTTTTTCAGGAAGCCTTCGGCTGCTCATTGTCCAGTTGTATTCCTTGATTCTGCTCTGCCTGAGAGCTTCAACTTTCTTTCTCTTTTCTTCATATTGTTTTCTCATTGCAGCCATTTGAGTAGCCTGAGCTTCCTTGAACTTTTGTCCTGCCTGACCCTTTTTAAGCTTGCTTGCATCTATTCCCACATTTTCAGCTTCTTCGGCAATCACTTTGGCCAGTGCCTCTTTATTCTTCTTATCATCCTCAGCTTGTTTCAATTTCCTTTCTTCATTGGCAAGGTGTTTGGTTAGCTGTTGAGGTGTGAAGATATACTCAGTGTCACCGACTTTGTAGGGAATCCTCTCAGGCTCAGTAGTTGTCAGTATGCCTTTGCCTTTGTCCAGGCCTGAAGAGGATGATGCAACAAGGGGAGGAGTTGTTGTTGTCACTGCCAGTGTTGTTGTTATTGTTGATGATTGAGGTGGTAGAGAGGTGATTGGTACTACTAAGACTGGTGCTGATGATGATGATGTTTGAGCAGCTGAGACTGGTGGTGTTTGCTCCCCCTCAGTGTGATGAGGAGTTTCTTCAGCAATATTCTCCCCCTCAACTGTTGCCGTAGTGCCAGTGAGGGCAAGAGTTGGAGTAGGTGCTGAGGGGGACTGAGCAGCTTTACCTTTGAAGGCCTGATAGATTTCAGTCATCATGGCCTTTATTTCTGACGTATCTGCGTGAAGACCAGTGACCTTTGCATCCAAGGTTGTATGAGATAACTCCAAGGCAGTCATTCGTGGACCAAGATTCCAAGCCATTGAAGATGAGGCCTGAGTCAAGGTAGCCACTTGAGTGTTCAGTGAGTCCATGGTGATCTGAAGATTCTGAACTGAAGTTTGAAGACCCTGAACATTTGCAGACTTCAGCATCTCAATGAGGTCAGTGAGCCTAGATGAATTTTTCGCATACGCATCAGTGGCCTCCAGCACCTTGGCATTGAGTGCTGGATCGTCCTTGACAGCATCCCTGATTTCATCAATTTTAACCCCAACTGTTTGAAGATGCTTGAGGAACTTAACCATGTGTTCATCCAGGTTGACAAGATGGTTGTACAGTAGATCTCTGTGCTCGTGAACATTTTCATTGAAGGTGACCACATCAGATCTAAGGTCAGCGTAACTGGCAGCTGCTTCAGTGTGTTGGTCCCAAAATTGTTCAGGAACCCCAGAAAACAACTTCTTTGAAGCCCTAGTGATCCACTTTACCAGTTGTCTTTCAGTGAGTGGAAGAGTATTGTCAAAACGCTGAAATTCGTCAGAGCTGGAGGAGGAGGCTGAGTCATTGTCTTCAGTTTGAAATGGTGACTCAGTCTGCTCCTGTGGATCAGGCTGAGGCTCTTGTTCAGATTGAACCTCAGCGTCCACTTCCTCTCCTGCTGATAAAATAATTTCATCACTTTCAGCAGGTTCATCATCAGACTGTAATAGCTCAGCAACATCTGCAACAGTTAACAAGGGAGTGGGAATGGGTTCCATATCAGCGGGTGGTATTGATCCCTCTGAGTCTTTGTCCCCCTTGGACCCCTCGGACACTGGTGGGAGTTTCCCAGCATCTTCTCGGGAGTCAGTATTGGTTTTGGGTTCCATATCGGCTGGGTGTTTCTTTCCCTCCGAGTCTTTGTCCCCCATTCCAGTGCCTTTAGCAGAGTCAGTGAATGTTGTATCCCTATCAGTGGGTTGTTTGTGTCCCCCTGAGTCTTTGGGATCGATCAGTGTGCCCTCAGACAAAGGCTTTGATTTGCTAATGTCCTCATCAGGCGTAGTGGAAGGCGCTCCCCTACCAGCGGGTTGTTTGTTTCCCTCTGGATCTTGGGGAGTAGTAGATGTGACGAAGGGCACTGACTGTGATGTATCAGTGTCCTTCGTTGTCACAAGGGTGGTTGTTGCCTGGTCAATGGGTGTCTTTTGGGTCTCAGGCTTTTTGTGCCTCTTAGGCGGTGCTCCTGAAGTCCCAGGGCCATGAGAATTTGGTTTAGTCTTAGTCCCAGTCTGAGACTTCCCCTTTCTCTTTTTAGGAGCAGGGTTTGGAGACACTGATCCCTCCTAGTTGTTTACAGCAACCATATGGGCCGTCAATTCAATAGGTGTGACAAGGGATGGGTCCTTTTGAAAATTTGAAGGACTCAGGATGCCAGGTAAAGTCCCAAAGCTTTCATCCTGAGTATAATTGGCACCCAGTAACGATTGAAGAGCACAAGAGACAAACCTAGGATACGAAATATACTTCGTCCTAGTTTTGCTCTGTAGCTTCGTTACAAGATCACTATAAATGATCTCCCCTATGTCGACAGTGACCCCATTCATCAGGCAGTATGCCATCATCAACTGAATAGAGTTAACTTGTTCAGTGGATGAGTGGTTCCCGCCGAGGACCTGAATCACAAAAGTGAATAGGATCCTCCAAGCCAGGGGGAATGAACTTTTAGTGACTGGGGTCTTGTCCAAAAATGATGTATCTAAAACGATTTGTTTTAACCCATCCTTCACTGTGGAAGGTTCAGGATGGGCAACATAAACACCTTTGTTGTAATCCAACCCTGTTGATGTGCAAAAGGTTTCGTAATCCAGGGTGTATTGTTGCCCCCCATTAAGACTAAACCTGATGAGATACTCCCTGAGTGGTCTAAGGTTATTCTCATCAGTTGAAGGTGTCGGGTCATAGGCTCTAGCAGTTGCCCAAAACTCTCTGAGGTAGTTAGGGTACACCACTGAGGGACATTTAACAAAGGCCATTTTAAGTGGGCAGTTGAATAAAAATTTTACAATGTCTTTATAGGTTGGGACGTTTTCAGGGTATTCAAAATTACCTATGACATTGTTTGTTTTGAATTCAACATTTGTGAGATCCCCTACCCACTGAGGTGCAAACTGGAGAGCTTGTGTTCTAGCCATTTCCATTATGAAAGATTTAAGGGTTTAAAAAAATTTTGACTAGAACAATCAAGGTTTTTAGATCTCTCAAAGTTTGTGATGAAAAACTTTTGTAAATGTTTACAAGAATGGTTTTTCAAGAAAAGGTTTTAAAGATGTTTTTGAGCACACACAAATTTTTCTGGGTTTGAGAAGAGATTTTGACAGAGTTTTGTTGCAGAAATTAATTTGTGTGTGTTTTGTGATTTTGAAGTGGGTTTTTATAGAGTGGTGAGAGGGGTAGTTTTTGCATAATCGTGGATGTGTAAAGACCAAATTTTGAAATCGTTTGATATTCCACATTTAATGCTACCCACCCTATCACGCAGTAAAAACCCGTTTTTCAAGGCAGACAGTTGTGATGCACAGTAAAAGTGCACTTTTGCAGCATTAAAATATTCATATGATATTTTATGTGTGAGAAGGCATTAAATGCCAAGTGGGGAGTGATGAGACCCCTGACAGTAAGAAATATATTCCTATATTAAATTGGTGGGATTTCCAACCTAGGACATTAAAGTAACTAATACTTGGAGCATTTAGTTACTCATTCAATGCTTAGTGTCAGGGACCCTGAGTGAGTCTTACTCATTCAGTGAGGGGTTGATTTTGGATGTTCAGGGAGACGAACCAGTTCACAGAACTTATTGAGATTGGTTTTCAGATGCCTGACTTTCAATGTCAAGCATTCCCAATTCAGCTTTCAGTCTCCTGAAGGTAGGTTCATCCAAGGGTTTTGTGAAGATATCAACAAGTTGATATTCAGTAGGGATGAAATGAAGTTCTATGTCACCTTTCATTATGTGATCCCTGATGAAATGATATCTGATATCAATGTGTTTGGTTCTTTGATGAAGGACAGGGTTGTTGGAGATTGCAATGGCACTAGTGTGTTATCACAAAAGATGGGTACCATTTTGAAATGGATGTCATAGTCACTGAGTTGACTTTTCATCCATAGTACATTGGCACAACATCCTGCAGCAGCCACATATTCAGCTTCGGCTGAAGACATAGCCACTGATTGTTGCCTTTTAGCACTCCAACAAACCAGTTTTCCTCCAAGGAATTGACAGGACCCTGAGGTGCTTTTTCTGTCCATGTTGCAGCCAGCATAATCAGAATCTGAGTATCCTTTGAGATCCAACCCTGAGCACTTTGGATAATAAAGTCCAAGGCTTGGGGTTCCTTTCAGGTACCTGAGTATTCTTTTGGCTGCAGTGAGGTGGGATTCTTTGGGATTGGACTGATATCTAGCTATGAGACAGACTGAGAATTGAATGTCTGGTCTGGAAGCAGTTAGATACATCAAAGAGCCAACAATCCCTCTGAAATGGGTTTGATTAACTGATTTGCCAGTGAGATCAGGTCCAAGATTGTTAGGAGGGACCATTGGTGTCTTCACTGAGGCACAGTCAGATATCTCATATTTCTTCAAGAGATTTCTTGTGTATTTCTCTTGACAGATGGAGATTCCTTTATTAGTCTGCCTGATTTGTAGTCTAAGGAAATAAGTGAGTTCACCCATCATGCTCATTTCAAACTTCTTTGTCATCAGTCTTTCAAACTGTTTGCAAAGAGTGTAGTTTGTAGAGCCAAAGATGATGTCATCAACATATACTTGGACCAGTATGACATCAAGTTTTGTCCTGTAGATAAACAATGTGTTGTCTATCTTTCCTCTGACAAACTTGTTTTGGATGAGAAAGGCTGAGAGTGTTTCATACCATGCCCTGGGAGCTTGTTTTAGACCATAAAGGGCTTTATCAAGCTTGCAGACATAGTCAGGGAATTCACTAATCTCAAAGCCTGGTGGTTGTTGAACATAAACTTCTTCCTTGAGCTCACCATTTAGGAATGCACTTTTTACATCCATTTGATAAACTTTGAAGTTCATGTAGGAAGCATATGCAAGGAAGATCATGATGGCTTCCATTCTTGCAACAGGAGCAAATGTCTCATCATAGTCAATGCCTTCTTGTTGACAGTAACCTTTGGCTACAAGTCTGGCTTTGTTTTTAATGACAATGCCATTTTCATCAGTTTTGTTTCTGAAAACCCACTTCATTCCTATGACTATGACATCCTGAGGACATTTGATCAAGGTCATGACCTTGTTTTTATCAAACTGTTGCAATTCTTCTTGCATGGCCTGAACCCAGCTTGGGTGCTTTAGAGCCTCAGTGACACTTTTAGGTTCTATATCTGATAGGTAATCAGCATATAGGCATTCATTGGCTGAAGCAGCCGTTAACCCGGCTGCCATGCTTCTAGTGAGCATGCCTTCAGTGGGTTCACCAATGGTGTTTACAAGCTCAATGTCCTGAGATCTTGTCCACTTACTTTGTGGTCTAGGATCTGAGCTTGAAGAGGCCACTGGAGATACAGGGGTGAGTTCAGGTATTTGAGCCACAGTATCATCAAGAGCATCTGTAGAGATGTCTTGTTCAGGCTGGGTTACATGAATCACAGGGTCCTGAACATTTGGTTCATTGTTACCCATCCCATCAGGGACTGATTGGTTATCAATGAATTCACTGATAGTTTGTTGTGACAAATTGTGTGGTAAGACATAATATGAGATGTCAGCATCAGCTTGGTATGAGGAATTGATTTCAGTGTTAAACTCATCAGGAGGATATCTTGAAGAGTTATCAATTCCTATCTCCTCAACTGAGGTGTTGGAGAACCTAATGCTTTCGACACTTTCATCAAAGGTGACATGAAAGGTTTCCTCAACTTGTTGTCTCCTTGTGTTAAACACCCTGAAGGCTTTGGAGATCAGTGAGTAACCTAAGAAGTATCCATCATCAGCTTTAGCATCAAACTTGCCTAGATGATCCTTGTGATTATGAATAAACACAGGACATCCAAATACATGAAAGTAGCTGATATTAGGAAGTCTACCTTTGAAAATCTCATATGGGGTTTTGTTATGTCTCTTGACAATGATTGACCTGTTTTGAGTGTAACAGGCTGTTTTGACTGCTTCAGTCCAGAAATGCTTTGAGAGGGCTGAGCCATTTAACATGGTTCTTGCAGCCTCAATGAGAGCTCTGTTTTTCCTTTCAGCTACCCCATTTTGTTCAGGGGTATAAGGAGATGAGAAGTTTTGGGAAATTCCCTTTTCATCACAGAAACTCTTAAGCTCAGCATTTCTAAATTCAGTACCATTGTCAGTCCTGATTTGTTTCACTGTAATGTCATTCTGGTTTTCAATGTTCCTTATGAATGACATTATGGTATCAGCTGCCTGACTCTTTTTGGAGAGAAAGTATACCCAAGTGTACCTTGAAAACTCATCAACAATGACAAGTGTATACTTCTCATGCTGGATTGATCTAGGACTGACTGGTCCAAAGAGATCCATGTGCAAGAGGTGAAGGCAGCTTTTGACGGAGAAGTTTTGTTTGGTTTTGAAGGATGCTCTTTGTTGTTTGCCTTTTTCACAGGCTGAGCATGGTTTATCTTTTGCAAAAACCAGTGATGGTAAGCCAAGAACCTTGTTCTGTTTTGCCAAGTTGTTGATGTTTTTGAAGTTTAAGTATGAGAGTCTCTTGTGCCACAGCCAGTTGATAGTTTCAGTGGCTTTGGAAAAAAGACATGTTCCTTCTTTAGAGAGAGTAGACATGTCTAAGACATGAACATCATCTCTCCTAGGAGCTATCAACACTACTTCCTTGTTGGCATTAAAAATGGTTCCTTGTTTGTCATTGAATTGCACAATGAACTTAGCATCACATAGTTGACTGACACTGATGAGATTGTATTTGAGACCATTGACATAAGCTATTCTAGAGAAAACTATTCCATTACAGTTTACTGAACCATAACCCTCAGTGGGACATGATGAGTTATCACCAAACACTACCTTGGGTCCTAGTTCCTTTACATACTTGTGCAGATATTCCTTAACTCCAGTCATGCTTCTTGAGCATCCATTGTCAAGATGCCAGATAGGTTCCCTGGCATGCCTCTACACAAGTAGTAAACTGAATTAGTTTCTCTTCGTGACCCACTTACTGGTGGGCTTGGTTCTCATGGTCTCTTTGAATTGAGCAATCGATTCATGGTCAGTGGTGGAATGTATTGTGCTACCACAGGTTTTGCATTTGGAGACTGAGGATGACTCAGTGGGGTTGGGTTGTTTTGAACTTCTCCTTGCATGGATGACACTGTCATGCTGAGAGGTCTTATGAGTTGTGTTACCGCAAATATCACAACATGTTTTCATAAGACAATCATCAGGACGATGATCATTAAAGCCACAGTGTGGACAGTTGGGAAAAGGTTTTGCTTTATGCTTTTGAGAAGGTTTGGATCTGGAAGCATACTGATGACCAACATTGGTATAGTTTGCTTTGGGAGAACTTACATATTGTAAGTGGTCAGCAGTTCTGTGATCATCCTTTTTGCAGATCATACAAAAAAGGATTCTATAACAGTTATCAGTGGTATGACTGGTATAGTGGCACATATCACATTTCTGCTTGTTTTTGGTGGTGGCTTTTGACTTAGAGGAACTGGAGGAAGCTGACTTGGTCTCCTTTCTACTTTCTATGGTGAACACCATTTTGATGGTGAATATTCTACTTTCTATGGATGATGACTTTCTACTTTGACTGGGCTTGGGAACAGTCAACATTGATATAGTTCATAAAAGACTGCCAATCAGAGTCATCATCCATAGAAAGTAGAATATTTACCTTCTTCATTGTGATGTTGACCCATTCTCCATTTCTGGCATGATTCTTTCCAACAGCTAGCTTGTCTTCTTCTGAGAGGGCCATCAGTGCGCTGACATGTACCATTTCATCATCAGATGAGACTGGCTCTTCATCCCAGTCAAAGGTTTCAGCAACTTGACCTTTGTTTTTACCCTGCACAGATTGAACACTTTTTGGTTCTGAGGGACTGGCCTCAAGCAATGCTAGCTTAGCTTTGATTTTTCTATACGTAGCTTCAAAATCAGTTGTTTTGTTCTGGTCAGATTTATTTGGAAAATTTTGATGAGACTGATAGATTTTTGGTTGAAATTTGCTAAAGCCTGAGGAATGATTTGAGCTTGATGGTCTGTAAGAGGGTTCAGAAATTGTTTTTGAAAAACAGTCCTTTGCAAAGTGACCTCTTTTGTGACACTTGAAGCATTCAGTGTCCTCATTCGCTTTAGCAGTTGAAAAACCTTTGTTTCTTTTAATAAACCTTCAAGAGTTTGCAAGGAGTGCCCTTTCCTGAAATTCAACGTTCAGGTCATTTAGGTACTCCTCACATGATCTCTCATCAGGCTCATCATCAGAGTTTTCTTGAAAATCTTGAACAACATTGTTAGAAAAGAAAGCAATTGACATAGGTGAGGTGGTGGTCAGGGACTTCTTGACTTCCTGAGACTTCTTTAAGTCAGGGTATCGTCTGTTGATGAGGTTTTCCTCATAGACAAATTTCCCGTAAATTTCAGGAAGATCAAGGTTTTGGATATGATTTGCATTTCTAAGTCACTGAGAGAAGTTTAACTACTTCTCAGGAAGACTATTGACAAAACCAACATTAATCTCATGTTTGGACAAATTAACACCATCGTTAGTCAGTTCATTCAAAAGGGTTTTGTAACGGGAGTAAGTTTGAGAGAGTGTTTCTGAATCCCTAGCCCTGAAGGTATTATACTCAAGTTTCAGGTCCATTATCCTGTTTTTCTTGGTATCTGAAGGACCTTCATGGCTATGGACTAGGTCATCCCAGGTTTGTTTAGCTGTATTACAGCTTATAACTGACTCCAGTATATCATCAGGGAGACATGATATGATGATACTTTTGAGTCTTTGGTCCTGGTTGACCACTCTCCTTTCATCCTGGGTCCACTGAGCTTCAGGTTTGGGCAAACCTTCAGCAGTCTTTGGGACAAATGGACCTTCATTTATACACTTGATATAATAAGGTTCCATCCCAATCAAATAGCAAAGCATACGCTTTTTCCATTTGTTGAATTTTCCAACTTCAAGTCTAGGGGCAACAGCTGAGAAAGCTACACCCTTTTTATCGACTAGTTGGGGTACATCAATTTCAGCCATATAGGATCCTAATTTAAAAACTTTTAGAGCGGCCTAAAAAACGAGTTTTATAATTAGCCTTGCTCTGATACCACTTGTTGTTCCCTATTCACTATTGTTTAAAATCAATTAAGTACATAAAACTATATTAACAGTGAATAATGACTGAAATTAACATAAGTAAAACACACGAGGTAATTTTCAACATCATATTCTTATTAGAAATAAATCAAAAGAATACGTTACCCAAGTACTTGCGGAATAGTACTTGGGATTGAAAGACAAGGTTTGGTGTGACTCCTCTCTAAGCTTAGGTTAAGTCTAAGCACAACTCTTAGAACCCACTGAGCTAGCTCAAGGATAAAGTTGTATTTGGAGGAGTGAAAAGTTGGCTTGTGTGTATGTGTGTTTTTATAATTCACAAGCTTAAACTTTTCACTCTTCTTCTTATGCTATTTATACAAGTATGATATTTAACTTTATCCTAGAAGACAAAAACATAGAACTCAGCAAACATGAATCTTGAAGGATTCAGTTACTGTTTGTCTTTCTATTTATGGTAGGCGGCGAGACTATTTCCTTTGACAGAGAATCGCCGCTTACTATAAATAGAAAGATACGATTTTAGAAGATTGTGACCATGCGTAGACTGGATGAAGACTTGAGGGACTTAGTTTTATCTGGGTAAAACTTTCCCGCTTTATCCAGCTCATTCTTCAGTATTTAAGGCCTTTAGTCTCTTCCTTCATTTGTCTTCAGTGTTTAACAGTTGGAGAGGAGTCGTAGGGATTTAGTGAAATATTGTCATCACAAACTGAATCCACCATCTTTTTCTTGACTTAGTCTTCACCCTCTAAGATCCGCCTTGCAGAGTGGAGAGGCTGATACTTTGCCTCGTACTAAGTGTCCTGAAGATGGCTCACTGAGAGACTATGCGCTCAGTGACCTGATTGTGTTTAACGGATAAAACACTTAGGATATTTTCTATTCAAATCCAAGATTAAGGGGTTTGGGTATTTACTGAACCCAACACACCTTGAAAACATAGCACGAGCCATGTCCAACAACATTGATTGGCTCAACCCTGAAACAAACATCGACTTTACCAGAAGAGACAACGCTCCATACTACACCGATTGGTCTAAACCCCTACCAACGATTGGCCAACCAGATCAGCCTAAGATTCCATTTCGATACTTTTTCAACAAAGATTTGGAATTCCTTCTACACGGTAGCGATGGTTCAAGGAATTATGCTACATCACTTACACTTCCTTCCCCGGCAGCCATTTATTCCAACTGCATAGCAATCGAAGAAAAGGCTACTCACTTGTTTTCTAACAGTGTGGAATAGTATGACATCGATGCATTGTACGGGATTCACCATTGGCCAGAACACCGACGAATCTACTACAAGAGCTTCCAGGTTCGAAAGTCTCAACATGCAGTGTATAGTACTAAAGGGATCGTTGCTATTAAGCATGTTGATCTTTCGTCTAAATGGGACTAGACTTTCCTCAAGAATATCGTGGTCAAAAGACAAGACGAAAGAGATTATGCTTTCTGTGAAGCAGACTTTGAGAACTTGTCTCTTAACGACATTGAAGATCTGTATCTGGCCAAAGTACAGGGACGCATGAGACAATTCTCGACTGAAGTTCAACGTGAATTCATCAAGTCCTTACTTATCTTCATCAGAAGCATAGTAATCAAAGAACGTGTAGAAGATCTACAACTCGCTGTTGAATCTTATCAGACCCGTGTCAACTTCACCAGACCTCAGCTAGAACTTCCCGACATCAACCAGCTTCCACAATACACCCTCGTCAGCAAACCATTCGGCGTAGTTTACCGTAGTGAACTTCAACGAAATTGCTTGATGGCGTGTAGAGATCTTCACAAATTTGGGGATCACACATTGAAGAAGGTTAGGGACGGATTGGCTTATAGGTTGAAGGATATACATGAAGACATTGGGACACCAAAGCGATGGAACTCTCAGGACAGACGGGATGTGAAGAGGATCATCACCATGATTGATGAAAGGTTGTATCGAAGGGACCAGTTCAGAACATTAGAGAGCTTTGTAGGTGGTCGTCCCAGGATTACTCTCACCGGCTATCAACGCCCTGTTCGCATTCCTGGCGACATTACTGGACTACCTGGTACCCCTTAAACGGCTTCTATTTCATAATTCATTTGGAAGTGTGTTTATATAATGACAATGGCTTGTGCACAAATAACAGTGTACAACCCGTACTTGTCAAGAAAGGACCCTGTGGTACGCTTCAGTGCCACGATCCTTATAAAAGGATCGAAAGCTTCTTACTTTTGAGTAAAACTTATCAAACCTTTCACTTTTCAAAGGTTTTGCTCAAAAGAACAAGTACTTCCCCTTATGATTTTTCAAAACCTCAACCGTTTATATCACTTGTTGAGGGGGAGTATTTGACTTAAAACTTTGTTCACAAAATGTTCTTTGTTGTAATCTTCCCACAAAACTCAAAATGGTCATATTTATTCTCAACATTTCTTCAAAAATAACATATTTATATGCCATTTTTGAGGGGGAGAAAATTCTGTGATAAGAAATATGTTGTATAACTGCAAATGAATCTTTATGCTACAGACTTAACCAACGAATTGACGAAACCTTAAATGTTAGTAACTCGAAAAGACTTGTCCGGAACGGGTAATAATTTCAAGCTAGTTCGCTAGTGATGTAAACGTGTCTCGAGGATTGTTCACATGAACTTTGACGGGTTTGACAACCTTTTGAGGATGTACCATTCGAGAAACTCTTGGTAGACATGAACTTTGACGGGTTTGACAACCTTTCGAGGATTGTTCACACCTTCAAGGTAGTTATTAGAGATAGTTGTCACCTAAAAGCTGACAATGCAACTCTTTAACTATTCAACATAACCGTGTCTCGCGGGGGATTGTATATCTTGAGTTGATCAATTCAAAAAGTGCGAACTCTTTCCTCACTGGGCAGATTTCCGTAAAAAAACTCTTAAGCACATGTGGAGGGGGAGTATTTCTGAAAATCTAAAACTCTTGAAGTGTTCAAACATGTTTTTCATTAACGAACACTTTGAGAGATTTTAATGAAAATGGTTTTATGGCTAATGGAGTTATAAGGTGATTAAGGTTAGGAATAACCGTCCTATGATCCGCCAGAGCCGGAGGGATCTACCCAAGGACACTACCAATAGTTAGATTCAGAAGTCCGTAGGTATGATTATAAAAAGGAGAAAATGAGAATCGGAGAAAGAAGGAGTTGAAGAATTAAAAAGAAATGCAAAGAAAAGGGTGAAAAGAAATAGCCCTCCAGATTATTCAACTTAGGGCAGACACCGGGTTCAATTCATATGCTACTGGTTGTCACTTGATGACGCCGGTATTGAAGATTAAAAGTCGTCATGGACCCAGTGACGCATGCACTAAACCTTCTTAGCCACTCAAGTTTCTCTCAACAGAAGCTTGTTTCATTCTCACAGGGAACCCTACATAATATATCGGCTTTCTCTTAGAGATTGTTGGTATTGAAGAAGGAGACCCTCTCCCTAGTATCCGCTCAGGAAAACCAAAACGCACTATTGAGTCTAGAGCCACGAGATTCATCAAAAGATCTCTTAGGTACACTTGAAATTTTATCACTTGTTGTTCAACAATAAGAACATCAGTGGTACGTTATCGAGTCCTTCACAGATCTTAGCAATCTGTCGAGAACATTTATGAGAGGTTCATAATTGTGATCCTCAGTGATTGAATGGAAACTCCTGCCAGGGTCAACATCTAACAGCCCTGACAGCAGGTCACTTCGGTAACTCCCCATGGATTACGCTTAGTGTGTCTCAAACGGTCTACAGTCATGAGATGATGCTTCGGTGTACCTCAGCGACTCATCTGAACTATAGATGTACTTCGGTACATCGTGTTATCTCACTTGTGGGACTCCAGTTCAGGAACGGCCTTTGTGAGAATTAGAGTTGTGTTTTCACACTATGTTGTTAACACTCTCGAAGTTCAAACTTGTAAGTGCCGGAATCCGCTTATTATTAACCTTTCTTATGTTTTCTTCTTATGGAAGCTCTGGAGCGGAATGATCGTGCAGATTCTTCACATGCTCATACCAACATCATCACTAATGGAAGTTCTATCTAAAGCAACACAAAAGTCAGAATGATTCTTCGTCAAGTCAAAGAATCTACAAAGTTTAAAGACTTAAAGAACTTCATCAGTACTGAATTCCAACGTCAAAGAGCGTGTGAGCATGTTGAAGAATGACGTGGAGACACTGGAGCAGCGAAGCAGACCTGAGGCAGACTTGATGCAGACAACAACAACATACTATCACTACCATCACAAAGAACAAAGAACAAAGAACAAATATAATGATGACGTCAAAGCAGAAATGTTCAAAGAAGACAATTTCTCTACACTAGGGAGATTGTTCAAATCAAGGAAATTCTTCTCACAAGAAAGAAGAATGTCAGAAGACGTCAAAGCTACTATTACATCAGCACCTTCACCGTTCATACTTTTCAATCACTAACACTTAAGGGGAGATTGTTGGAATCACTCCTAAACATGATTTCAAGTGTTAGTAATTAAATGTAATAGTTAGCTTAATTATGGCCTTTATGTTTGTTATTAGCTTAGGCTTATGTAGAAGGCCCATAAGCCTAGGCCCAAGTCCAATAAGGAAAGGAAGGGACTAGGAGTGTTGCCATAGCTCCCTCTCCTATAAATACTCTTGTATAACCCTCACTTGAGGGTTGGCTGTTCAATTTATTCTCTCATTCACTCTCTACGCATAACCGGTCTTATTCATACGTGTGTGTGTGTGTTTGATTATTGTTCAACCGATCATTCTCCTTCTCTATTTCTTACATATTGATGCTTGTGTTACTAATATGGTGACCTAACACCTGTCCCTGCCTTTGTGTCTATTTTTGGACCCTTCCCACGAAGTGTAACACCCCAAAATAATGGTTTGCAGCGGAAGTAAGTGTTACTGGGGTGCTACTCGATTGGTACCATAACACAAAGTATAGAACAACAATTTAACTTGAGAAATCGTATTTCGTAAAGAATTATGTTTACATCTTTCAAAATATATATTATAGAATGTAGGCCCATAAAAGAATTTAGGTGGTCCCCAATTTTATATCAGAGTCTTTTATTTTCATGCCATGCCAATGCCCAAGCGCCTCCAAAGTTTAGCTATCGCCTATAATCCTGAAAATACATGATAAAGTCTCAACACAAAGGTTGGTGAGTTCAAAGGTTTTAATACACAAATATTTTCCTAAACAGTAAGATCAATTGGTTGTCAAAGTTTTGAAAGGGTCCATTATGTATGCAGCGCGTTCATGGCATTAAGGGTTCCACTACTTAAGCCGATTCATCCGAAAATTGCCCCTACGTGCAACATCCTCTAACCTAGCATGAGAGGTGATACTATGCACTCCGGTTAGTGGAGTGAGGGGATGGCTCCACCCCTAAATAGCGCTATCCATAGATACCAACGACTCGTTCTGTACAGTGGGACGCCAAACATAAGCATACATACCAGTTTGCACAGTATAGCAGAGCATAGCTCTGTAGATTGAATCCGTTCAGTAAATCCATAATTTCATGAATGCACAACCAATTTAGTTTTATGTAATCATAGCATGCTTTTCAACCCAAAACGAGTAAAACAATCAAATGGGGCTGTGAAACTCACCTTAGTCCAAAGAAATACAAGAATCACAACTAACACAACTGACATCGAGAATGTAATACAATAGCTTCACAATGTAGCACGCACGACGATACAAGAGTACCGACACAACGGTGCGTCATTGGCCTAATAGTACATGGTTTATCTCAGAATGCGTCTCGTAAAGTAAATAAGTTTTCAAAAGAAAAATGTTTTAGTTTTCGTGGAATACTCGTATCAATGTTTGTTTAAAAGTATAATATCATATCTCAAAAGTTTATTATTTTTGTTTCGTGTGATGGTAAGAATACAAAGACTCGACATGTACTCACGCTAAACACAACTCACACCAAAGCATAATGTATATCCCAATACAATATAAGGAATAGTCAAGAAATATTGACCAAGACTCAAGTTGAGTAGACAATGACGAAAGGGAAATCGAGACATTAACGACACACAATTACTTCAGGAAAAATGAACAAGGAATTTATAAAAGAAGTCGAGGTATATAATACGTCACCGGTATTGTATAAGAAAGATGCGACAAATCGTAATTTCAGGTCATTTAACAAACTTTAAAATTTTTACTACTATTCATCATTTTACTATTCATCGTTTTTGAAGTCGATTTGATATTTTGAAAGGTTATTTCAAAATTTTATTATTCACGAAACACTATTCATTTTCCGAAAAAAATCACTAATCATGATTCACTGTTCATCATTTTTCGTAAACTAGGTTACGAGTATCAAATTCGCGTAACCGTAAGGGTTTAACTGCGAATTCATGAAAAATCATTGAGGACACTTCATATAGACTAGATTTAGTCTACATATCATCAGTAATATCATTCTCATATTAGTTCATGCATGGGTTTGCATATTTCATAAACGTATATTTTTCCTATTAAATAAACGCTATCGCATAATCATTTATTTTGAGTAATTGATCAGACAATTCCAAAAATTATCCTAATATATTTTTATACTCATTTTAAGACTATAAAAATTATATTATTAGTTTACCCGATGTTTTGAATTTATTTTGTATATAAATTGTTATGTATATATATTTACGTTGGTTTTCGTAAATTCAACTCGATAATTATTAATTTACTCAATACTTGTGAGAAATGTATTTTTATAATTTTTATTACTTCAATACATTTTATTTTGTTCGGTTAAAATCGATTTCTAGCAAACGCTACCCTAAATAACTACTTATATGTATCAAATACATACTACACTTATCAAATAATACATTTGCTTATCAAAATTTACCCAAACCCTCCCCAATTATATCCTTGGCCGACCACCCCCAATGACTCACTATGTTTTCATAAAAATATTATAGATTAAATGTACACCTATGCATTACAGATTAGATACTTACATAGCACAAGATATTATCATCAAACACATACACAACACATTCTAAAGGTGAAAATAAAACACAAACTCTCCCATTCCATCTCTAAAATTCGGCCAAGATCAAGAACCAAGCAAGAAAATAATATTTTTTTTTCGAGATCAAGTGATCACATAAATACTAGTATAATTCTTTTAAGGTTTTGCAATAAAAACCTATGAGTATTTAGGAAACCTAGTTACTTAAATCTCATCCTATAACTAGTAAGTTTTTTTATGATCTTTCCTAATCTTACATGAGTTATTTTTATCATCCTAGTAGAAATCATGCAAGTATCATATGTATTTATACCACTTTTAAATTGTTTTTAGTACTTATAATGAGTTTTATTCATCCTATAATTAATCTCTTGAAACATATCATTTTTGATGATGTTTAGGAACCCATGACACCCTTAAAAGGTGTATGGTAGGTTTAGAATAGATTTGGTGTTGATTTGAAGTGATTGAAACAAGTATTACGCAAGAAAAATCATTTTCGACAACTTTAGATTGTGGTCTGATCGTTTTTGCAAAATCTAGAAGATTCAGCAGGTCATGAAATATTTTGGGCTAGATATTCAGAAAATATACTTTAAAACGAAACCGTGGTCGCTTGAACGAGTTAAAACGGATTTATTACGAAGAAGTTACGCTATTTTCAAGTTTAACGACGAAAACTATATTTTCAGAAAAATTGCATGCTGTCCAGAATTTCTCGTAGGTCAAAAATGAGTTTTAAACTTTATCTAAACGAGTCGATTTATCAAAAATATATTAGTATACTTTAACACGAAACTAAGGATATATAAAACGTATAAAACGGACTTATAACGACTAAGTTACACGCTATTAAAATAGAGTTATCGTAACTATTTTATACAAGTATAAACACTTATATATTTTCTATTAGTCAAAATAGTTATCGCAAGTGACCATGTTTGGAGTGGTTTTTCACATCGATAAAATACTTTTGAGAAAACGACATCTTCTAGTAAAAGTAAGTTCACCTGGCCTACTTTCCAAAATAATCAACCGTTCGTCAAACGGAGTTGTAACGAATAAAATACGGTCACTCAAACTTTGCCGAAAACTAACCTTAAACAATATTTTTAGTCCGACTACCCTACTTCATCTATATTTTTCTCCATGATCGAGACCTCTATGATCAAAAGTTAAATGCTAAGACTTTTAGATAATGTGACAAGCTTTCCAAAACTATTGAGTTTGTTTCCTAACACTCGATATTCACTATTTTACGACTAGCTTTTCGAGGCCATTTAGTCACTTTCATGAATTGTCAAATTATATTGTTTTACGACGAAAAACTATGATTTCTTAATAAATCACTAAAAGACTATCGTAGGATATCATTTCAACGTAAGTACTTGTAAAGTATTTTGTAACATGACGAGATGTCATAAACATATATTTCGACCTCTATTTTCAAAACTGCACAAGTGGTATAGATTACATGTGAATTTGCATGTACGACAATGTTTCATGACTTACATTAGAACATATCATTCATATTAGGTTGCAGATAGAGATTGCACCTCATTTCAGTGTATCCACTTTTGTCATCATAATCATTGCATCAGGTGAGTCATAGCCCCATTTTGCTCGTTTTAATACTTTTTTTAAACTTTTTGGGGGAGATACATGTTCAACAACTTTTATGAAAATCTTGATTATTTGCAAACTATATGTTTATTTGAACTAAATGTTTAGTCATATGAAGTAACAGTATTGCCATACTTATAATTTCTATATCATAGACCATTGAGCTAACCGACTTGGTATGATCACAGTCTAATGGACTTGGTACAATCTTGAACTAGCGGACTTGGTATAATATCGAACTAGCGGACTTGGTACAATCATGAACTAGCGGACGTGGAACTATTTGAAACCATACTATATTATGTGTTATATCAATTGACTATTGATACATTAAGTTATGTACTATTATGTGAATTCATTTGATGATGTGTGTTTGAACATAAACTATACATATTTTGGCAGTGGGTTGTGAACACACAGGTTGCAAGTTTTGTATGGGCAGAACTTGGAACTGAGTAGATTTGCAATGTCTTTGCTGCATGAACGTTCTTTAAAGGTTTTTCATGACAACACAAACTCTATGAACTCACTCAACCTTTGTGTTGACACTTTTAGCATGTTTTATCTCAGGTATCTAAGGCATAAACTTCATGGCATGCATGTGGACTTATCATAGAGTTGTGGTGACGACGCATCTCACATGGGATTTATGCACTTTAAAAACATCGTTTGGCTTGTATCAAACTTATTTCCGTACATGTTGACTATCATTTGGGACATATACTTTCTAAACTCTGATTATTTTACTCAATCAAACAATGTATTTTCCAAACGACACTTTAGGTCGTTCAATATAACTGTAACTGTGATGCTATGACAGTCATCCCCAGGAATTCCATTCCGCTGCAAAACAGGTATTTTGGGGGTGTGACAGATTGGCATCAGAGCAAGAGTTATAGAGAACTAGGTTGTATCATTGACCCTAGACTATAACTACATCATCATAGCATCTCATCATTTCATCATAAGTGCATATTCACTTTACATGCGGTTTATACGTACATTTTGCGAGTTATTTACTTTCATTTCAAATCGAATGTAACATAGATGCCTTCAAATACCCATTCCATTATCCTTCCTTTAGACTCCAATGTGGAGAATGCCTTGTCATTCCCTATCACAATTTTAGCATCAGTTGACTCATCACCGATAACGTCGAATGCCGAGATAAAACCTTTAAGTAGGGTGAAGTCACTCTCACTCCTTTGTTTCACCACTAACATGTCGAGTTACACACTATTCACACATTAAGTCACTAAACCGTCACTCATTTTGAAAAACAACCTCAAACTTATTACCTCATATCACATCTCTTTAGAGCGCTTATTATTAACATAGGACTTTGCTACGTCTCACCCTTCCTCTTATTTTGAAGAGTTATGGCGCCGAAGAAAGCTGCACCAGAAATGACACCAGCTGCTATCCAAAAGTATGTAGAGGATAGTATAGCTGAGGCACTAAGGAAAGAACGAGCAACGGTAGCTGCTGTTGCCGAGGTCGCGGCTGCTGCTGAAGCTGCTAGACTTGCTGCTGCTACAGGAGCTGCAGGAGGGTCTGGAGTTCGAAATTGTACATACAAGGACTTTAAGAACTGTGATCCCACAAAGTTCAAAGGCACCGAAGGAGCCACTGCTATGATCCGTTGGTTTGAGAAGATGTAGTCTGTATTTCTTCAATGCAATTGCCCAGATGACTACAATGTGAAGTTTGCCACTGGTACACTCTTACATGGCGCAATGTCATGGTGGAATTCATATACGCAGCCTATTGGTATCGAAAATGCTTACAAGCTCACGTGGGATGAATTCAAGAAGCTGGTAACTAAGAAGTATTGTCTACGCACGGAGGCAAAGAAATTAGAAACAGAATTTTATGAGCTAGTGACTGTTGGTTATGACATCGAGACCTACATCAGGAGGTTTCAAGAGTTGACTGCACTATGTCCATCAATGGTTTCGGACAATGAGAAACTACTGGAAAATTTCATTGGAGGACTTCCGCAATGTATTCAAGGAGATGTAACTTCTTCCGATCCACAAACAATTGAAGAGACTATCAGGATAACTAAAAAACTCATGGCTCAAGTTGTGAAAAGGGAAAACATTATCAACAACAACAACAACAACAACCAAACTAGCAACAACAAAAGGAAATGGGAAAATGACCAGGGAGGTTATAATTATGACAACCAAAACCGTAACACTAACCATCATTAACAACAGAATAGAAGACAAGAAGTCGCCAGGGTTTATGTTGCTGCACCAACAGAAGGCAGAGGTTATGCTGGAACCTACCCACTATGTAATCGATGTTAGTATCATCACTCGGGTCCTTGCCCTGCTAAGTGCTATAAGTTTCAAAAACTGGGACACCTTGCCAGGGATTGTAGAGGCAAGGCTAAAATTACATGTTTCGGATGTGGAGAGCAAGGACACTATCGGAACCAATGTCCCCAAAACCAAGGTCAGCAAGTTGAAGGTGCTCATGGGAGAGCATATATGTTAGAAGAAGGAGAAGCTCATCAGGGTATCAACAACGCGGCAGACTGAAGAAGTCTAGAAATTAACAGTCTTATTTTCCCTATGTACTATGTCGTACTAAGTTTATGTCTTTCCTAGTATTCGGATCTTAAAGACTTAAGACTATCTAATGTTTGATAAACCACTCGTTGTGTAATATTCTCATCTATCGTACTTCATTTTCCTTTCCGATTTGTTATCACTTACAAAAATTTTACTTCCTTTACTTTAACTGCCAATTGAACGACATGGTTTAAATCTCTTCAAACATTGAGAGTTATAACAACTAAACCGAACGTCACATTATCGTTCCTTAATTATACATAGCATAGCTAACTATGTCTAATTCTGGAGGGGTCATGTTATGTTGGGAGCAGTTATTTATAAATCTTAGTGCAAGCAAAATTTTCACATATTCCAAAAAGTCAAAGTAATACTCATGGGAGATTCTTCCAATATTTTCTCTATCGCGATGTTTATACACTCTTAATCATAGATAACCGTAACGACACTGCTTCATGTCTTCTCTCCTCGTTATTCATCACAAACCCTAAACTTAAGAAACCAACACGAACTGAATTCAGGGACTGAATTCCTTTTTGGGTGGGTGAATTTGACAAATCGTAATTTCAGGTCATTTTACAAACTTTAAAAATTTTACTATTCATCTCGGGAATTTACTATTCATCGGTACTATTCATCATTTTACTATTCATCGTTTTTGAAGTTGATTTGATATTTTGAAAGGTTATTTCAAAATTTTACTATTCACGAAACACTATTCATTCCTGAAGAAAAATCACCATTCATGATTCACTATTCATCATTTTTCGTAAACTAGGTTTATGAG
Organism: Chrysanthemum seticuspe; assembly: GCA_019973895.1. Classification (NCBI taxonomy): domain Eukaryota; kingdom Viridiplantae; phylum Streptophyta; class Magnoliopsida; order Asterales; family Asteraceae; genus Chrysanthemum; species Chrysanthemum seticuspe. Next base: position 86,297,853 of record BPTQ01000002.1, on the reverse strand, counting down.
TATCAAATTCGCGTAACCGTAAGGGTTTAACTGCGAATTCATGAAAAATCATTGAGGACACTTCATATAGACTAGATTTAGTCTACATATCATCAGTAATATCATTCTCATATTAGTTCATGCATGGGTTTGCATATTTCATAAACGTATATTTTTCCTATCAAATAAACGTTATCGCATAATCATTTATTTTGAGTAATTGATCCGACACTTCCAAAAATTATCCTAATATATTTTTGTACTCATTTTAAGACTATAAAAATTATATTATTAGTTTACCCGATGTTTTGAATTTATTTTGTATATCAATTGTTATGTATATATATTTACGACGGTTTCCGTAAATTCAACTCGATAATTATTATCACTCAATACTTGTGAGAAATATATTTTTATAATTTTTATGACTTCAATACATTTTATTTTGTTCCGTTAAAATCGATTTCTAGCTAACGCTACCCTAAATAACTACTTATATGTATCAAATACATACTACACTTATCAAATAATACATTTACTTATCAAAATTTACCCAAACCCTCCCCAATTATATCCTTGGCCGACCACCCCCAATGACTCACTATGTTTTCATAAAAATATTATAGATTAAATGTACACCTATGCATTATAGATTAGATACTTACATAACACAAGATATTATCATCAAACACATACACAACACATTCTCAAGGTGAAAATAAAACACAAACTCTACCATTCCATCTCTTAAATTCGGCCAAGATCAAGAACCAAGCAAGAAAATAATATTTTTTTTTTCGAGATCAAGTGATCACATAAACACTAGTATACTTCTTTTAAGATTTTGCAATAAAAACCTAGGAGTATTTAGGAAACCTAGTTACTTAAACCTCATCATATAACTAGTAAGTTTTTTTAGGATCTTTCCTAATCTTACATGAGTTATTTCTATAATCCTAGTAGAAATCATGCAAGTATCATATTTATACATACCACTTTTAAATTATTTTTAGCACTTATAATGAGTTTTATTCATCTTATAATTAATCTCTTGAAACATATCATTGTTGATGATGTTTAGGAATCGATGACACCCTAAGAAGGTGTACGGTAGGTTTATAATAGATTTGGTGTTGATTTGAAGTGATTGAAACAAGTATTACGCAAGAAATCATTTTCGACAACTTTAGATTGTGGTCTGATAGTTTTTTCAAAATCGGGAAGATTCAGCAGGTTATGAAATATTTTGGGCTAGATACTCAGAAAATATACTTTAAAACGAAACCGTGGTCACTTAAACGGGTTAAAACGGATTTATAACGAAGAAATTACGCTATTTTCAAGTTTAACGACGAAAACTATATTTTCAGAAAAACTACATGCTGTCCAGAATTTCTCGTAGGTCAAAAATGAGTTTTAAACATAATCTAAATGAGTCGATTTATCAAAAATATATTAGTACACTTTAACACGAAATTAAGGATATATAAAACGTAGAAAACGGACTTATAACGACTAAGTTACACGCGATTAAAATAGAGTTATCGTAACTATTTTATACAAGTATAAACACTTACATATTTTCTATTAGTCAAAATAGTTATCGCAAGTGACCATGTTTGGAGTCGTTTTTCACATCGATAGAATAATTTTGAGAAAACGATGTCTTCTAATAAAAGTAAGTTCACCTGGCCTATTTTCCAAAATAATCAACCGTTCGTCAAACGGAGTTGTAACGAATAAAATACGGTCACTCAAACTTTGCCGAAAACTAACCTTAGACAGTATTTTTAGTCCGACTACCCTACTCCATCTATATTTTTCTCCATGATCGAGACCTCTATGATCAAAAGTTAAATGCTAAGACTTTTAGATAATGTGACAAGCTTTCCAAAACAATTGAGTTTGTTTCCTAACACTCGATATTCACTATTTTACGACTAGCTTTTCATGGCCATTTAGTCACTTTCATGAATTGTCAAATTATATTGTTTTACGACGAAAAACTAAAATTTCTTAATAAATCACTAAATGACTATCGTAGGATATCATTTCAACGTAAGTACTTGTAAAGTATTTTGTAACATGACGAGATGTAATAAAAATATATTTTGACGATAAACTCTATTTTCAAAACTGCACAAGTGGTATAGATTACATGTGAATTTGCATGTACGACATTAGAACATATCATTCATATTAGGTTGCAGATAGAGATTGCACCTCATTTCAGTGTATCCACTTTTGTCATCATAATCATTGCATCAGGTGAGTCATAGCCCCATTTTTCTCGTTTTAATACTTTTTTTAAACTTTTTGGGGGAGATACATGCTCAACAACTTTTATGACAATCTTGATTATTTGCAAACTATATGTTTATTTGAACTAAATGTTTAGTCATATGAAGTAACAGTATTGCCATACTTATAATTTCTATATCATAGACCATTGAGCTAACCGACTTGGTATGATCACGGTCTAATGGACTTGGTACAATCTTGAACTAGCGGACTTGGTATAATAGCGAACTAGCGGACTTGGTACAATCATGAACTAGCGGACGTGGAACTATTTGAAACCATACGATATTGTGTGTTATATCAATTGACTATTGATACATTAAGTTATGTACTATTATGTGAACTCATTTGACGAAGTGTGTTTGAACATAAACTATACATATTTTGGCAGTGGGTTGTGAACACACAGGTTGCAAGTTTTGTATGGGCGGAGCTTGGAACTGAGTGGATTTGCAATGCCTTTGTTGCATGAACGTTCTTTAAAAGTTTTTCATGACAACACAAACTCTATGAACTCACTCAACCTTTGTGTTGACACTTTTAGCATGTTTTATCTCAGGTATCTAAGGCATACACTTCATGGCATGCATGTGAACTTATCATAGAGTCGTGGTGACGACGCGTCTCACATGGGATTTATGCACTTTAAAAAATCGTTTGGCTTGTATCAAACTTATTTCCGTACATGTTGACTATCATTTGGGACCTATACTTTGTAAACTGTAATTATTTTACTCAATTAAACGATGTATTTTCAAACGACACTTTAGGTCGTTCAATATAACTGTAACTGTGATGCTATGACAGTCATCCCCCAGGAATTCCATTCCGCTGCAAAACATGTATTTTGAGGGTGTGACAAAAGAAATCACAAAAATAAATTAATGATAAAACAATAGAATCTGACACAATTCCAGAAACTTCAAAATAAAGAAGAGGAAGTATTTTATAAAAGAAAACATACTTTTAAAAATATTCCAAATGAATTATAAGAAATTATAAGATTCTTATAAATTTTGGATTTTTGATCTTGTTGTTGGAATTTGAGAAAATAGAGTTTTTTGTAGAAATGTTCACTAAGTATAGAAATTTAGGCAATTTCGGCATGATCCGTTCGTTGATTGGACGTTCCCATATATTACAAAACCTGTATTAAACAATATAATATGATTCGACAAAACTACTATAACCGGATACGACAAAATAAAACAATAACGGACCCGAGACGCCCCTTTTGGATCATTAAATCCAAAAGTGCACTATAATCAAATATGGCCAATCCGAAGTCTAGAGATAACGAATAATATGGTTTATAAAACAACGCATAGTAATAATAAAAATTTCCCGAAAAATGATACTTAAGCGATATATACTATTTTTCGGAAAATAAGCCACTTTGACTTTTTGAGAAAAATGGTCCGACTTGACCAAGCTTAAATCCTTCATTTTACACTTTCAAGCTTAAGAAACTCGCGCCCTAAAGTAAAACATCATTTCGGACGACTTTCGTGCTCTACACTTAAGCCGGTTCGGACTAGAAAGGGTCCAAAACCTCGTTTCAAAATCAGATCAGCAAGTAAAGTTTTATGCAATTGCTGTCAAAGTATTGTATTTTATCAATCTTAAATCGGCCGTATCTTCTTCGTTATAAGTCCGTTTTCGACGATCTTTATATCTCCGGAAAGGTTATTAAATGTACTAACATATTTTTAAGATTATACCTTGTCAAAAATATTCTATGGCTACTATTCATACGAGATGAAATCTGGACAGATTATATATTCCAAAATAAGTAATTCCAAACATCCCTTTAAGTGCAGAAAAATAAGCAAACCAAACGCACCCTTTAGGGGCGGTATTGCGGCAATTAAATGCCCCTGTTGGGGCTGTGTTTCAGCAACAAATGCCCCCTGATGGGGCTGCGTTGCAGTAGTCAAACACCCTATTTGGTGGGCTGTGATAGCGGGCAACAAACAACCAAAAGCACCCCTGTGGGGCTGCTGTTACACACAAATAAACACCTCTTTGAGGTTCGGACTGTAGAAACAAACACCCTCTTGGGCGTGGCTGCAACAGCAGGCAACAAACACACCTGGTTTGTCGTTGCTGAACCAGAAGACCTGACCAAGCGCACCCTTGCTGGGTGGTCTGTGACAGCAGGTACAAACAAACACCACCCACTTGGGTTGGTGTTTAACCGAGAGCAACAAACACCCTTGTGGGTCGTTGTTGCTGTGAACCGAAGCCAAACCAAGCACAGGAGGCTTTTAGCCTAGCCTAAACAAACAACGCCTTATGATTTATTAATTTTTGTTTACATTAATCAAAACAAACCTAAACGCAAACCTACACAGGTTAGACCCTGTTGGAATCACTCCTAAACAATATTTCAAGTATTTATATTTCATATGTAATAGGTAGCTTTGTTATGGCCTTTATGTTTGTTTAAGGTCAAGCTTATGTAGAAGGCCCATAAGCTTGATCCAAGCCCAATAAGGAATAGGAAGGAGAGGGAGTGTTGCCCTAGCTCCTTGCCTATATAAACATTGTAATAACCCTCACTTGAGGGTTGGTTGTTCAAGTTATTCTCTTCACACATTCACCTACGCCTAACCGTGCTACTCTTATCGTGTATGTGTGCTTGTTTACTTGTTCAATCGGCTTATCTCTTTCTCTATAACTTGTGTTTGTAAAACTAGTGACCTAACAGTGGTATCAATCGCCAAATAGTTGGGTGTACTCGTTTGTTTTTGAAGTTTTGGTTTTGGGTCTTACGCGTAAAGATAACGCAATCTTTGGTTATCTTAAAAACTGATTTTTTACACTTTTGAATCCAAGATTCTTGTACTTTCAACGTTATTAGGTGTTAAACTATTGGTTTTTGGCAAAAAGTTTGGAACTTTACGTGTATTTCCTTGTTTTTAAGCTTGTTTTTGTACGAAAGTTTCATCCTACGCATAACTGTTTTAAGAGCTTTGGATCATCAAGTTTCACACTTTTGTGTCTTTTGGTGTTATTGAAGCTATTTCATCACACAAAAACTGGTTTAGTAACATCTTTGGGCAAAATCAAATTTACGAGCAATCCTACGCGTATCAAAACCCTAAAATTACGCGTAAGATTTTCCTTGGTTTGATCTTCATTTTCCTGGTTTATTCCGTGTTTTCTTACTTGGATAAGTCTGAAAATACGTCGACTTTGGATATCTTTTGCACTGTGATAGTGTAAAAGATCATTTGGGCAAAAACCCTAAAATTACGCATAAGCATAAGCTTACGCGTAGAAATTCTACGCATAAGATTCACTTTACGCGTAAACTTAGGTCTACGCATAAGGTAATCCTACGCCTAACTTTCTACGCCTAACTTTTGTCTACGCATAACTTTAGTGCTTTTATCCTACTTACGCGTAAGCTAAAACCTACGCGTAACTCATCATTGTTACGCGTAACTTTTGGTGTTTTTACGCATAAGTGTTACTTGGTTCTTGTTTTTTCTAAGCCTAAGGATACTTCATCAACAACGGTTCATTCGACTACAAAGATCCATTTTTACTACACAAGTTCATCAACATGTCTCAACCACCATACTCTAACTATTTCCCTCACACTTATAATCATCAACAACAACAACAATTAACTCCACAACATCAACAATGGAATCAACAACAAGCTATTTATCAACAACAATTTAATCAGCAACATACTCCACAACTTGGTGCAATTCCATAACCACAAATGGTTCAACCATCACTAAGTCTTCAAGCTCTACCCTACACAAATGATTTCAATCAACATCCATCACGAAGCACTATGAAGGAACCCACTTGGTTTGCAAAGATGTGTGAAGCTTTAAGCAGCCAACAATCAATTCATGAAGCTGGATCACTTGATAGACCTCCAATGCTCACTCCAGGAAACTACGATCAATGGGTGATAAGGTTCTTTAGGTTTTGTGATCTAAAGAAGCCACATGGAAAGTTCCTAAAGAAGGTTATCTTGGAAGGTCCATTTGAGATGCCTACTGTCATTGTACCCGGAGATCCAACTGCTGTTCCACCAAGAGATGAACAAACCAACATTGCTACTGTTGCAGATTTAAATCCCACAGAACTTCTACACTATGAAGCTGATGAACTTGCAATGGAATACATCCTCTTAGGATTACCAAACCCAATTCTTCGTAGTGTTGATGCTCAAAAGACTGCACAAAAAATGTGGGATCATATTCGTCTTCTAATGGAAGGATCTGTACTCAATCAGGAGGATTTGGAATCCAAAATTTACTTGGCTTATGAACACTTCATGATTGAACCTGGAGAGACACTAGAGTCCTATCATCATCGATTTTCAGACATCATCAATGATTTGGATAAACACAACATCATGATGCCACGAATTGCAGTGAATACTAAGTTCCTGAGTAGTCTTGGTCCAGAATGGGAGAAGTATGTCATTTTTCTCCGTCAAGCGAAGAATATGCATCATTCTACTTATGGATTGTTGTACGATTACTTGAAACCTCATGAAAAGGAAGTTGATCGGGAAAGGATTCTCCGTGCTCAAATTGCTAAACAGTCACAACCGGACAATCAACAACTTGCCTTGTATGCTCAACAGAATTATCCCTCTCAACCAGCAACTCAACCAACTGCTTCAAACACACCTTCACAGCAACAACCTCAACCTCAACAAAATCAATTGGTTCCATACAGCAACAATGCTCAAGCATATGTCAGTGAAGCTACTGAGGAAATCGATCCATTCGAAGCATTGCAACAAGGATTTGTGATGATTGCTAATGCTTTTGGCCGTTACACCAACAAATCCAACAATCGTATTCGTTCCTCATCGAACACACAGACTCAAGCTGTTGTGAACAATGGACGTGTTGAAGTTCAGAATCGTGATTATGGTCGTCAGATGGGCGGTGTTCAAGGGTTTAATGCTGTGGGTAGGAATAACAACATAGCTCAAGTGATGGAACAGGGAAATGCTCAGAATCGGTTAAATGGTCTTAGATGCTACAACTGCAATGAGAAGGGACACCTGGCTAATGCATGCCCAAAGCCAAGGACTAGGGGCAGTGCTTATTTCAAAGAGGCTTTACTTTTGGCTCTTAAGGATGAAGCTAGTGGATCTCTTACAGACAAAGAACAGAGCTTTATGGCAGATGCAGACTCAGATGATGATATGAAGGACTTGCAGGCTAATGCATCTGTTATGTTGATGGCTAATATGCATGAGCTGCACATGAGTGATACAGGCCCAGTGTATGACACTGATGGCTTGTCTCAGGTACCCGAACAAACCATCATCATATCTGAACTAATCTCTCCGCCAATATCTGAATCCGGCACGGATCAGACTGTTCAAAATGAGTCTTCTACATTTTTTTCTGATGATTTTCAAGTTAACCCTGTAGTTACATTTGACGATCAAGATGACCTTATGGTTTCCTTTGATAATCAAATTGACTCCGTGGTCGTACTTGAGGATCTAAAGAATGATCATGTTGAGACTCACATTGAACAAGATGATCTGTTGCCTCATCCGGATTTTGCTCGGTTAATTCAAGACCATAAAATCAAAATGGAGGAATGTTATGCATTAAATCAATCTTTAAAAAGTAAAAATGCACTGTTAACCAAGGATTTTGAATGCTTACAAATGCAACTCAACTTTTTCAAAACTCAAGAAAACCGTGAAAAAGGTTTTGAGTCGCTTTTGCAAAATCTCATCAAAATGAAAAATACTTAGAGAGACAGATGCGTGATCTAGCCGCCTCGAAGAATGCTTTGTTGTCTGAATTAGAACAACTGAAACACGAACATAAAAAGCAAATTAACGCTCTCACCTTGGAAAATCAAAAAGCTAAGGCTGAGTTGTTAAATTTTCAAAAACAGTTCTCCGCATACAAAAAGCATTCAACGAATCGGGTAGATGACCTTCTTGACGAAATTCTCGGCTTGCAAAACAAACTTAAAGAGTTTAAAACTGTTGTTTACAAACATGGTGAATCAGTAACAGCTATTGAAAAGTTTACCTTAAAAACCAATCCAAATGGATATGGAAAAAATCTAGCTGATTACAAACCAAAGCTTTCACTAAAAACATTCAAACCAACTCCTGAAGTTTCCAGTGCAGAATACAAAATTGATAATACTGTCATGAGTGTTGTTGAATATCATCGTCAAGAGGAATTAGATGCAGAAGACGAGAGTCGATCAAAATTAAAAAATGTTGTTTACAACAAACCTTTTAATTATAAAAACGTGGTCACTTTCGTCACACCAACGGATTCTTCTAACACACCAAGGGTTATCATCAAAACACCTGAGTCTTCTATTGTTAATCCCAAAACAGACTTTGCACAAACTTATGGTCCTTTACCTTCCATTAGTGAAGTAAACTCACAACCTGAAAATCGAAAAATTCTTTGATATTTTGACATTTTCATGGCTGACCTCAAAATTTTACAACATGAGATAGAATATCGATCTGAAATCAAAGTTGAACATTTTCAATCGCCTCTGGCGCGAGAACAAAGAGACATTTTTCAAAAAAATCTTTTACCTAATGTTAAAAACTTGAAAAGTTGTGCAATTGCATGGGAAAAGGATTTTCATAAGGAACTTGGGGTAATGAAAAACGTTTTCGAGAAAGCAGAAACATCTATTTCGAACACAAAACGCAAAAAGAAACTATTGAGAAAAGATGTTGATCGACTCTTGGAAGATGTTATCTGTGCTGATATCCATAATGTTGTGTTACTTCATGCCTTGCCATTTGCATCTGATATTATCTCTGCTGATATTGTTGAAACTGTTGTAACTGTTGAGAACACTGATAATGTGCTTCAGATCGAGTCTTTAAAAGCTGAAAATAAATGATTACACACGGAAATTTACAATGCAAAACGTCGTCTTCATTGGTGTGAAAAAGATATTCACAATCATCAACTTAGTTTTCAAAAGAAAATCGCTCAATTGAGTGCAAAATCTTCTGATCCTAAACTTGATCAACTGGATGATCAAAATGTGTCTTTGAAAAGTCAAATCTCAAAATATGAACAAGAACTTTTAAACGTTAAACAGGAATATGGTGTCATATTTGATTTACTCAAAAAGACTCGACTTGAAGCATCAAACGAACTTGATCACTATCTTGCTCACACTAGAGATGTCATGAATTTTGCTGGAAATATTCGTTCTGAAAATCAAGATCTGATTCACACCATCTCTAAGTTACGGGAAATGTTAGGAAAATATGAACAACTTCCGCCTACTGTGATTAAGAGATTAGCACCAGTCACACTTAGTAATCGTGAACCTAGAATTCCCACTGCCAAATCACAAGTTGCTAATGTGTTTCCCTCTACTGAAATAGGAATAGTTGCATCTTTTCCAAACGTCCGCACTTCACAGCCTAGGAGCACTCAATCGAAGAATAGGAAGTTGCGACCTAAGAAAAGATCAATAAAGAATGCTAAAGTAGAAGAACACCCTAGGACTCTGAATAAAAATCATGTTGCTTCCACTATAGATGTTGCGTCTGGCAAATGTAATACAAATAGTGATGTAACGAATGCTAAACCGTTAAGTACTTTTGATATTCAGTCTGATGCACCTTGTGTTATTTGTCGAAAGAGTATGAATTCTGATTGTCATGAAAAATGTGTTGCTAAAGCTATAATCTCTCGATTACGGAATCCTAAGAATCGGAATACCTCTAGGCCCACTAATCATTTTAAGTCTGTGCTTGGTAAACCACCTTCTTTAGATTCTAAGGCAACCATTGCTATCACAGTAGCTCCCGCTTCACCTCCTAAGAATGTAGTACCACCTAGTGTTTTCACTAAGACTAAAGCAAAGAGTAGTTACAGATGGCAGAAATGGATATATAACACACTTGGATTTAAATGGATGCCTAAAATTGTCAATGTGTGTATGTCTAACGTACCTGCTTCGGAACCCTCTAACATTTCGGGTTCCACATCTACTTCTATTCCATCTGTGTCGTCTGTGTGTAATGCAGGTGATACAGATCATTCTCTAGATTGTTGATAGCGGATGTTCCCGACACATGACAGGCAACCTTAAACTGTTATCAAACTTTATTGCAAAGTTCATTGGCACTGTCATATTCGGGAACGATCACTTCGCAGCTATCATGGGCTACGGAGATTATGTTAATGGGAACATCGAAATCAGCAGGGTTTACTATGTGGAAGGCCTCGGTCACAATCTGTTTTCAGTAGGTCAATTTTGTGATGGAGATTTGGAGGTTGCTTTCAGGGAGAAAACCTGTTTCATTCGTGATCTACAAGGAAACGACCTTATGTCTGGCTCGCGTAATTCTAGTCTCTACACTATCTCTATGCAAGACATGGTTGCTTCCTCTCCCATTTGCTTACTTTCAAAGGCAACATCTACAAAATCCTGGCTATGGCACCGTCGTCTCTCACATCTAAACTTTCAAACCATCACCAACCTTGCTCGACACAAACTCGTTGAAGGACTCCCATGATTCCGGTATTCAAAAGATCACCTTTGCTCAGCCTGTGAACAAGGGAAAAGCACTCGTGCTCATTTTCCTTCCAAGGTGGAACACAGCTCTCAGCATGTGCTACATCTTCTTCACATGGATTTGTGTGGCCCGATGCGTGTGCAAACGATCAACGGCAAACGCTACATCTTAGTAATTGTTGATGACTACTCACGATGGACTTGGGTCTACTTTCTTCGTAGGAAAGACCAAGCTCCACAAATGATCATCACCTTTCTCACAAAGATACAGGTTCAGCTCCGCAACACCGTCAGAATCATCAGAACAGACAAAGGAACTGAATTTGTTAACAAAACCCTTCGTGAATTCTATGAGAAAGTGGGAATTCAGCATCAAACATCTATTGCACGTACACCTGAACAAAACGGAGTTGTTAAAAGACGAAACCGAACGTTAGTGGAAGCTGCAAGAACAATGTTAATCAATGCTAAACTTCCAGATTACTTATGGGCAGAAGCTGTATCTACTGCATGCTATACTCAAAACCGTTTCCCTAGGTTTATGTACTTTCACAAACTCCAAGCCAAATATCAACACCTGTTCGAGCTTTCCACAAAACAACACCGCAAAACACTAGTATCTTGCCAAAACTCATATCGTACGTCATCTATGTCGAAGACGGGTATTCATTAGACCTTCAAATCGTAACTAATTGTAACAAGAACGTCGAAGGTGATTGCAAGCCAAAGCAGAAAATTGTTGAGGCAAAACAAGTCCACATGCACGTTATCTACAAACTACGACTTAAGGGTGAAAGAGTATCTTAAGTGCTTCCCAAAACAATTGTTTAAGTCAAGGAAACAGACAAGACTACTAAGACTGCCACAACGCCTCGACTTGGACATAGAAACACTCTTTCCACTACTAGTAAACACCTCGAACCAGAAAGGATGCTTCTTTCATCTGGGTTCAGGTAGCACTCATCAGTAGTTGTTAATGATTCTACATCGCAAACGGCAACTAGCAAACGTGTGCGTAGCCCGGTGTGTTTAGGTACACTTCTTCTACATCGTGTACGACTCTCGACACAAGGTGGAACCTTCCTTTTACTCGTGCTCACGAAAAGGGAACAAGTGTCCGACTCGTTTCCACTAGAAAACTTATGGCCTTAGTACCCTCAGGAAGTTGCTCAAACACAGCTCGTTCCAACCACTACCAAACTTTCAAATCTACACTCTCTGCTGCCACGGTATCGGTCCTAAAACATCTACAACGGAAACTTTCATTCGTTTACCCTCTCCTTCGTTGGTACAGAACGTATCTCTATCACATCTCTGATCTTAATGCGCTCGGTCTGTATTCCAGCAAAGGAACATCTAGTGCTTACTTTGTCCAAAAGAGGGACTTTCGTTGGAGGTTTAGAGGTAGTGTTTTAACTGGATGACTTTTGTCTAACACTGGCTCCGGAAGGTGTATCATTTGGGACGACTAAAGCTACAAGGGTAATTGTATTAGAGGCATCGGGTACTATCGACGCTTCACTAGCAAGGGCTTATACTGTCACGGTTACTTGAAACGTTATTT
>BPTQ01000002.1:86041472-86285411 GCA_019973895.1 Chrysanthemum seticuspe | reverse complement strand
CAAGTCACGGCTAGTTGCTAAGGGTTATCGTCAGGAAGAGGGAATAGACTTTGAAGAATCTTTTGCTCCGGTTGCTCGTCTTGAGGCTGTTCGGATATTCCTCGCGTTCGCAGCTCATATGAATATGACGGTCTATCAGATGGATGTCAAAACAGCGTTTCTCAATGGACAACTTAAAGAAACGGTCTATGTCAGCCAACCAGATGGATTCATTGATCCTGAGTTCCCGAACCATGTCTACAAACTGAACAAAGCTCTTTATGGTCTCAAACAAGCCCCTCGGGCATGGTACGATAAGCTATCATCTTTCCTCATTGCCAATAATTTCACCAAAGGCTCGGTTGACCCAACTCTTTTTATACAATATCACGGGGCACATATCTTAATTGTTCAAATTTACGTGGATGACATCATTTTTGGGTCTACACATAAAAAGTTTTCAATCGCTTTTGCAAAACTAATGAAGAAAAATTTTGAAATGTCCATGATGGGTGAACTTACGTTCTTTCTAGGACTGCAAGTTCATCAATCACCCCGTGGTATTTTCTTGAGTCAGTCCAAATATGCCCTTGAACTGTTAAACAAATTTGGAATGACAACCTGTGACACTTATGCCACACCAATGGCTAATACCAAGAAATTAGATGCTGATTTACATGGGAAATTGGTTGACCCTACCAAATACCGAAGTATCATTGGGTCCCTCATGTATCTAACAGCTAGCAGACCTGATATTGTCTTTGCCGTTTATCTATGCTCCCATTATCAGTCGCGACCAACTGAAACCCACCTCTCTGAGGCTAAAAGAATCCTCCGATACATCAAGGGAACCATTAACTTGGGGATCTGGTATCCGAAGGATTTTGGTTTTGAACTAATCGCTTTTTCAGACGCTGATCACGCAGGATGCTTAGACTCAAGAAAAAGTACTTCAGGAGCTCTACAATTTCTCGGTGATAAACTGGTGTCTTGGCAATCAAAGAAGCAGGATTGTACATCGTTTTCATCAACCGAAGCAGAATATGTAGCCATGCCCGCGTGTTGTGCTCAAGTCATTTGGATGAGAACACAACTCAAAGACTATGGTTACGTATTTGACAGAATCCCGATGTACTGCGACAATCGGAGTGCCATTGCCATCTCGTGCAACTCTGTTCAGCACTCGAAATCAAAGCACATCGATCTACGCTATCATTTCATCAAGGACCACGTGGAACAGGGTACCGTTGAGTTATACTTTGTGGGTACTGAATACCAATTGGCAGATCTGCTCACCAAAGCCTTGCCCCCCGCTAGGTTTAATGAGTTGGTCCACCGAATTGGTATGAGGTGTTTGACTCAAGAGGAATTAGATGACCTCTTAAAACAGTCTTAAAAACCTGTCAAACACCAAAACATCTTTTGTAAATAAATTTTTTCAAAAACAAAATACAAAAATATAAAATCCGATAAAACAACAAAAATATTCTCCTAATCTATATTTCTTTCAACATGGCAAGTACAATTCTTCCGTCAACACTTTTATCTTTCAAAATTCAGTATTTTTCCGATCAAGTGTTGAGGGGGAGAAAATAAGCTTTTAACTGTTTCAAAACATTTGTGTACTTGCATGTTATCATATCTCGGTTGATTCTTTTACAAATGGTGGTACATTTTCTGGTTCTAAGACACTCCTCGGACTTAAATTAACAACCTTTCATTATTTTCTCAAGTCGAGGGGGAGTGTCGTCAAGTTTCTCTCCTAAAATCTTCGTTTGGTAACCAGAATGGAAGTTAAAAAGCTTTGGATGAAAATGGAAAAGGTGGAGGGACTAAAACTGCCAAAAGCTTAAAGTTATTTTTAACAAAAACACCTACACCTAACCTAATCCTCACATTTATTACTCATAACCATACAAATCCTACGCTCAAAAATCATTCTTCAAATCCGGTTATCTGATCTTCAATTTGTAAGTGGTTTTGTGTTCTTAACAAGATTTTAAACAATGGTTTTAAATTTCATGAAAATCCAACGGCTAAAACTTAAGATTCAATGATTCTTGTGTTTTACGCATAAGGGTTAGAACACATGATCATATTTTGTGTGTTTGTGGCTAAAACGATAGTGTCAAAATGTGTTAACAACATCACTGATACTTTTTCTATCCTCAAAACGAACCCAGAAACACTAATTGATGATTTTTTGAAAATTAGGGTTTATAAGTCGAATTGGGTGTTTTCAAATGTGAAGTGTTTTGGTCAAAAATATTGTTGGGTTATGTTCTTATGGTGATGAATTGATGATTTCCTTGCTTTATAACCACCCAGAAACTCTAAATAATCAACAATTTGGAATTAGGGTTTAAAGTTCATAAGTTTGGGTATTTTTGATTCACCATGAATTGGGTGTTATAACTCGGGATATAGACTTCCTCAACACTCTTGAGCTACCAGAAAAAGTTTGATGCATAATCCATGGCTAGATCTCATACGCGTAGATTTACGGTTTAGACTACGCGTATGCAGTTCTACGCATAACTGTGTAACATATGTTCTTGCCATGATCTGTTGTTAAAATGTATCTATGTGTTAATAATGATGATATGATGGTTTTATTTCAGGCTTGTTACTCGTGAAAATCAGAATCAAGGTCATTTGCACTCTACGCATAAGGATTACCCTACGCGTAGTCATGTTACGCGTAAGAATAATCCTAGGCATAACAGCTACGCGTAAGGTTCTACAATGGACTACGCGTATCCTGTGAAGGATATGCGTAAACAGTGACCTCTACGCATAAGGTCAACTCTTACGAGTAGCCTTACGCGTAAGGTTAATATATGCCTACGCATAAGCTCTACGCATAAAGTCTCCTTTTCCTACGCGTAACATTTCTTACGCGTAAGTTAGGATTCTACGCGTAAGTTTACGCCTAAGCATATATCATTCCTGTCTA
Organism: Chrysanthemum seticuspe; assembly: GCA_019973895.1. NCBI lineage: Eukaryota > Viridiplantae > Streptophyta > Magnoliopsida > Asterales > Asteraceae > Chrysanthemum > Chrysanthemum seticuspe. Next base: position 86,282,476 of record BPTQ01000002.1, on the reverse strand, counting down.
CGCATAACTTTGCCAAAACTACGCTTAACCCTGGATTGACCTTCATGATGAATTGTTACTTGTACAAACTTGTAAATAAACTAATTATATCATCACGAATCCAAAAATGTCACTAATAAACTTAAATCGTCTGATATGTTGTGAACAATAAGTGATAAAATAAACTTTAAAACTTAAAGTTAACTAACTCACGAGACATTTCACGACATCATTGAACTATTGAAAATACAAGTGACTTAGGACTCGTAACAATCATTATCACTGTACATTCAATAACTAGACAATAAGACCTTCTGTTGACTAACATTATGTCTTTCGATATGTTGGTTCTTTTGGCTAATGTTATTTCAGATCACGACATGGCTGAACAAATGAATGTGGATGCACCTGAAGTTCTCTCCATTGCTGATATCTATCCTCATGGCTATCCAATGAAGATAGGAAAGAACAATCTCCGTGTGGACTTTGACACCCTCACTTGCTCTGAATCTTCGTGTTTAATTGCTATTGACATTCTGAGGACTCATCCTTATCAGAACATGCTTACTCACTCTGCAACTGTTCCTGAGATCTACATCCAACAGTTCTGGAACACTATAGAAAGGGTCAAAGGACAAACTGCTGTGACGGTGACTCTGAATCACAAACAAGTCACCATTACACCTGCAGACTTAAGGGCTGTTCTCCTAATTCCTGATGTCGATCCGACCAAACTATATGCCACACCTGCTGAAGAGCTCACTCTCCAATTCTTAATCAATATCGGTTATGACGAGGCTACAGGAATAATCACCAAGCATTCTCACGTAGAGCTTAAGAGTATTCCTCAACCCTGGAGAACTCTCTACATGATCATCACTAAGTCTGTTTCTGGTCGTGACAGCGGCTATGAGCACCCTAAACTCATGGAACTGCAAATATTCTGGGCATTGGTCAACAAGAAACACATCGCTATAGAAGCTCTGATTTGGGAAGACATGATGTCATTTCTCAACAAACTTGGCTCAAAGATTCCCAACATCAGATATACTAAATTGTTGATCCAGAGAGCACTTGGACTTCATCCTTACATTCCCAAGAGGCTCAATGACCCCGACAATCACGACATGTTGACGGAACCTATTCTATCTGTCAGAATCAAGGAAACGTCTATAAAGAAACAAGGTGTTGTGCTGCCAGATTTCCTTCTAACTGAAGATGTCAGAAAGCTCAAATCGTACAAAAGGTATCTGGAAGCAGTCAGACAAGGCAAAGTTGGTCATCTCGACGAAAAATCTTCTGGAACACCTGTAAGGAGAACCAGAAAAGGAAGTGCTGGAAGCGTCACAAGTACAGATAGTCAAAGGAATGTTCCAAAGAAGAAACCTATTCCAAAGAGGAAACCCACCCCTAAAAAGAAAGTTCCTTCTCAGGAAGCCACTCCGATCCTTTCACTTGAACCGCAAAGACAGCTCAGGGACGAGGACTCTGAGGCTACTGACACAGATGAAGAGATCACATACTCTGAAACTGCAAAGGATGAAAATCCCTCAGTACCAAAACCTCCAAGTCCTCAAACTATTAAAGGAAAAGGGAAGACTCCTGCACTTGTGCCTCAGGATGAAAGCTCTGAAGATGATGAAGAGCAACTGGATCAATCATACAGAAAGAAGTTTCACAAAGTCAGACACATTTATAAGGCCGAAGAATTTGCTAAAGATCAAATGGGTGGCCCCGGAGGATCAAGTGGAGCTGCCCACTCCTCTCCAGATCCTGATGCGGTTAATCGACCCGATAAGGGATCTGGTGCCACCACTCTTCTGCAACAACAACAGCCTGTGGAGGACACTATTGTGTATGATTTTGAGAAACAGATAACTGAGAAAGAAAAGTCTAAGGATGACGAGGATGATTATACTAAGTTTCTTCTAGACAGTCCAACACACTCAAAGGAGAAAACCTCAGAAAATCCTAAGGACATGAAGTCTCCTCATGTCTCCTCATCATCGGATTCTTCGTCTCATTCATCACAACCACCATCAACAAAGACAACCAGATCATCATCCAAATCCGTGAAGAAACCACCTAAATCTTGGATTTCTCAGACTCATCAAAAGATTGTGAAAGCTGTCCAACATGTTAGTAAGAAGGACATACTTTACAGAAAAATGAATTGGTTTGCTGACCAAATTCAGTACTTGAATGATGAGAAAGACAAGATGGAAAAAGAAAGGGAATTTGTTCAGAAGTTCATGAAGAGTCATCGAAAAGAGGAACTGAACGAAATGATCGAAGGTTACACTAACAAGTACCTTCAGGATATCGTTCCTAAAGTCCAAAAGGAACTGGAGAAGACAGCAAGAGATCATACCCATAAGTTTCTTCTCGACACTGTCCCCGGTGTGACTAGAGAAGTATTTTCCAGACAACTCACCCCTAACATCGTCGCATTGGTTAAACATACAATGGCCAAAGAAGTTGATCTCTCTGAATCTGAGTTAATCGCTAAACTAGTGATGCAAATGTCAAAGCGATCTGGAACGTTTACTTCGGATGAAGCTAAATTTTTCGAAATTCTACTTGATTTTCAACTCAGATCATCATGCAAGGAGTCAGCCGATCAACCCAAACAACCAAGAGATGACGATGATAAGGATAAGGACTCTGCACCTAAACGTCAGAAGCAGTCTGGTAAATCTACTTCTATGCCATCTCCTCCACCACGGACTTCTTCTCAACATAAGTCTCCTCCACCTCGGTCTTCTACTGATAAACCTCGGGACGATTCCGAGTTACCACCCCTGACTCATAAAACAGGTGATTACTTTGAGTATACGGGTGGTGACGATGAAGAGGTCCTTGAGCCCCGACAACAACCCACCTCACCCAAACAAGTGCAGAAACTAGTATCATCATCAAGGCCTTCCAAAAAGAAGAAGAAGACGACTCAGCCTGGAGTCTTATCATGGCTTGATGACGATAAAACCGAAGAGTTTGAATGGTTCTCAACACTTGTCAATCAAACTCCCTACCCAGATGAAGGTCAAGACTTGGTAGACGGTTCTACATTGGAGCACGCAAAACTTTTGCAAGAAAAGTTCCATGTGAAGAAAATGACGAAATCTGAATTGAAGCGAATCAAGAATGAAGCATTTCAACTTCTACAAGACAGCTCTGAAAGCGCTCTCGAGGTCGAGTATCATCTTGAGAACATCGCTCGAGCTATGTCTAACAACATGGATTGGCTCAATCCGGAAGCAAACATTGACTTCACACAAAGGGACAACCCTCCATACTACACCGATTGGACCAAACCTCTACCGACCATTGGCCAAGCAGACGAACCACGGATTCCCTTCAGATACTTCTTTAACAGAGACCTGGATTTTCTCTTACACGGTAACGATAGTTCATGAAAATACGCTACATCATTGACTCTTCCATTCCCAGCGGCTATTTACTCAAACTGCATAGCTATCGAGGAACGTGCAAATCACTTGTTTTCTGACAACGTGCAAGCATACGACCAAGATGCATTGTATGGGATTCATCATTGGCCTGAACGCCGAAGAATCTACTACAAAAGCTGTCTGGTTCAGAAGTCTCAACATGAAGTGTATAGTTCCAAGGACATCGTGGCCATCAAACACATTGATCTCAAGTCTAAGTGGGACTACACATTCTTAAAGAATATCATAGTCAAACAACAAGATGAACAGGACTATGGATTCTCCGAGGCTGACTTTGAGAACTTGTCCCTCAACGACATCGAAGACATGTATCTTGCCAAAGTACAGGGTCGTATGAGACAATTCTCGACTGAAGTTCAACGTGAATTTATCAAGTCAATTATCATCTTCATTACACGCATCGTGATCAAAGAACGTGTTGAAGATATCCAGATGGCTGTTGAATCATATCATAAACGTGTAAACTTCACTCCACCACAACTTGATCTTCCCGACATCAACCAGCTCACACAACTTACGCTCATCAGCAAACCTTTCGGCGTTGTTTACCGCAGTGAACTTCAAAGAAACTGCTTAATGGTGTGTAGTGAGCTCCACAAATTCGGGGATCATTCCTTGAAGCTGGTTAGGGATGGATTGGCGTACAGGTTGAAGGATATACGCCTGAAAGTTGGGAATATTAAGCGCTGGAATTCTCAGGAAAGGAGGGATGTGAGACGTATCATCACCATTGTAAGATATAACTTTTCACATACACATCAAACCATAACACAAAGTAGCATATAGATGGAATTCTAGAGAGAGAAAGTTAGAGGTTTAGGGAACTTAGTGAGAGAAAGTGAAAGATATTATTATGAGCTCCAACTCTCTACCTTGGGAGGTAGAGAGTATTTATAGTCTTACATAAATCGCCACACATCGGGCTGTGGATCAGGCATACAGTGGGTAAAGACCCGTCCGTCCTCCACGGTGTTACTTAACTAAATACTACTTAACTTAAAAGAACTACGACTACGAGCTTTCTAACGATTACATATACTTGAGGTGACCGACTCTTTAATACCTGGAATTTCTAGTTCCTAACAATCTCCCCCTAAGGGAGGTCACCTCAATCATGAACCAAAATTACATTGAACACAAATAGATACTACATTAAAATATTGTTCTTGCATTCTTGATGTAGTCCTTTGTTCCTAAGCTCGTAGTCATTGATTCTTCACATTGCATGTTTGGTTACTTCAAGTGGAGGTCTTTTACTGATCCATGTGATAGTAAATTTGAGCCTGCTATAGAGATCATCAGCAATCAAAGATCTCTGTGACATCCTTTGTGGTGTTGGTATTATGTGATGTTGTGACATTCGGACCGACATGCTCACATTCTGGATCATGATATCTTCTCATCAGAGTAGCGGAAGCTTTAGTTGATTCATGATATTGGCAGTAGCATAGCAGAAGCATGGAGTGAAAATATCAGAGTCATTGATGCACTAATCATGATTTCTTTTGAGATGAATGTGTTAAGTGAGCATGCGGCTGTAGATTGACCGCTTCATTCTGATCAGCTGCAAACGTCGGGCGTACCTGCATACAACAGTTAGCAATAGATCGCACGAAAGTGTCTTTGATCACTTTCGTTGAATTGAGGTACACGGCCCACGGTTCCCCGTTGATCAGTACATGTACTGCCTGTGATCAGGTATAATTCCGAAGAATTTCCTTGACAGGGTTTCGCAGCTGCTCTAGCTGTTCTCAAACCGGAACGTCTCAAAGAAGACAACACGGAGTGAGTGAACCAGCGAATTTAAGTCCACTGATTGATGAAAAGATATTTGAAAAACAATCGTGTATTGCTCAATAGAAATTGTTTTTGCAATACAGCGAAGGTTTTAATGAAAATCAATTATCAATCATAAAACACCTTTTGATTTGAAATATCCGTACACGGTTGATGTGCTAAAGAAAAGAGTTGTTAAGCACAAAGACCGGTTTTTCAAAGGTATCCGTCAATCCATAACCTGAACCAGGATTGATTCAAAAGATTGAATCGCCCCATTGTTTCTGTTCAGTTGTCACATGGTTAATCTATAAAATAGATCTCACATGCCACCTACCAGGAGCTTGTTTGATGTTGGCTCCAGAAGGCTTTCCATCTTCATTGTGAATATGTAAACACATCACTCAGATGTTCTGGCAATACCACAAGGATAATGCGTAGGACTCAAGATATAATCTCTCTTTCCACATTGTGTGAAACAGAGAGTCTTCATTGAAAGTTTCCTAATGAGATTTATTGATGATCTCGTGGCTCTAGACTCAATTTGTGCATATTTGGATCCTGTGTCGGAGACTAGGGAGAGGGTCTCCTTCTTCAATATCAACCATCTCTAAGAGAAAGTCGATAGATAATGTCGGTTCCCCGTGAGAATGAAACAAGTCCTTTTAAGAGGAACTTGAGTGGTTTGGAAAGTTGAAGTGCAGTGCGTCACTGGGTCCATGACGTCTTGTCTTCAATACCGATGTTACCATCAGTAGCGTATGAATTGAACCCGGTTTCTGCCCTAAGGTTGAATAAATGGAGGGCTATTTGATTTCACCCTTTTCTCATTCAATTCTTTTTAATTCTTCAACCCCTTCAGTGCTTAGCGAGACTTCATTGCAAGAACCTTGTTGGGTTTGTTCCAGTACTTGCTCTGTCTCAGTCCGCACACTTCCCATATCTCACTTTTCTCCTTTTATCATAATACCTAAGGACTTCTACACTAACTAGTGGATTGTCCCTGGGTAGATCCCTCCGGTTCTGGCGGATCATGGGAACCAATACCTAACCTTATCATCCTTATATCACCGTACATAAAGTAAAGTTGGTCGGTCTATTTGGTATTGTTCATCTGCCATTGGAACCAATAGAAAACCATTTGAAAATCAATTCAGATACTTGTGATATATTATCAAAGCATTTTGTACCTGAGTTGTTTTTGATATTTTTAGAACGAGAACTCCCCCTCAACATGTGCATCAAGTATTGAAAATGTTTTGCACACGGAGGCAAGAGAAAGAATTAACTTCTTTTGATTACCATTTTCTAAAAGATATCAACATCACTTCCCACATCAAATCAAGTAGATAGAGCATTTCCGGGAAGGATGAGGTTTCCATAAATTTGCTCCCTCTCAATATGTGCCTCGAGGTTTGAAAAGATTTTTGCACATACTAGAGGGAACCTGCACATTGAGATAAGTTGATCACATTTCAAATCATAGGTTTAAGATAGATGCTCCCCCTCAACATGTGCATGGAAAATTTGAAATCGTTTGTCACATGTGGGCAGGATAGCATGTACATCCTTATAAAACCATTTACCTAATTATCAGTTTAAATCCAGTTTAAATCACACATTCTCCCCCGATCACAATTATCAAATCATTTGAGATTTGTGATCTCTTATTGATTTAAATTGATTTTGAAAGCTTTTAAGGGGAATTGTGACTTGATTATGAAAGCATTTGAACTGATAAGGATCGGATTTTAAGACTTTAAACTCCATTGATAAAACATGCATGCACATCTTTTGAAAACAGTTTAATGCCAAATAACTTTTTAATTTAATTGAAATCATTCTCCCCCTCAATCAATGACATAGGTTGTTGATTGAGAGATAGAGATTTTTGGCAAATAAGACCTGATGATTATCAAAAATAGAGATCGAGTTATTTTTCAAAGCATTTAGTTTTCAGCAGATAAATGTTTATAGAATCAGAGCATGGAATTTTGAAAACATGATAAAACATGGCTCTGTTCTTTCTTTTAAAACCGGGTTATTGCCTGAAAATGACAATAAACCATAGTTTCTCTTTCTCCCAAAAATATTTTTTGATTTTTTTTTTTTTTTTTATTTTAAATAAAAATTCGAACAATATCTAAAGACCCGTGTCATTCTTTGAATGACATCACAAAGACCGTAGATATAATCGAACCAAGAAAAACATGACAACTTGACAATATTTTTTGAAGATTTTTCGAATTTTTCAGATTTTTATGGATTTTGAAAGTTTTATAATTTTCTATTTGATTTTTTGAGAGTTTTATAATTTTGTATTTTGTTTTTCGAATAAATATTTACAAGAGATAGATGAAGATAGACCTTTACTCCTCGTCTTCCTCCTGAAGGCGTTTGAGAGTTTCTGGTTGAAGGCTTTTCAAACTAAGTCGTGGAAGAATAAACTCAAAACGTTCTCTTGGAAGAGCTTTGGTGAAGATGTCTGCTAACTGATATTCAGACCTCACAAAGTATAGTTCTACCACACCTTTTTCCACTTGTTCCCTGATGAAATGATGTCGAATGTCGATATGCTTTGCTCTTGAGTGTTGAACGTTGTTGCATGAGAGAGCAATAGCACTTTTATTATCACAGTACAGAGGGATTTTGTTGAATTCAAAGCCATAGTCAGATAATTGAGATCTCATCCATAAGATTTGAGCACAACAAGATGACATGGCTATGTATTTGGCCTCTGTAGAGGAAATAGAAGTACTCATTTGCTTCTTTGAGGACCAGCTCACAAGCTTATCACCCAAAAACTGAGCACCTCCTGACGTACTTCGACGAGTATCTTGACAACCTGCATGATCAGCATCTGCATAGGCCGTTAGTGACATACCGGTGTCCTTCGGGTACCAAAGACCCATATTGATGGTTCCTTGGAGATACCGAAAGACCCGTTTAACCGCTTCAAGGTGCTTTTTAGTAGGCTTAGCCTGGTATCTAGCACACATGCAAACAGCGAACAAGATGTCTGGTCTACTAGCAGTGAGATACATCAGGGATCCAATCATACTCCGATATTTCGTTTGGTCAATCATGATCCCTGAGGGGTCCTCATCTAGTTTGGTTCGGTCAATCATGGGGGTGTCAACAGGGTCACATGAATCAAATCCAAATTTCTTTAAAATCTCTGTTGCATATTTAGATTGATTTATGAAAATGCCTCCGGGACTTTGTAAAATTTGTAATCCCAAGAAAAATGACATTTGTCCCATCATTGACATTTGAAACTTTGAACTCATTTCATTTGAAAAACGATCACATTCCATTGGGTCTGTCGAGGCAAAAATAATATCATCAACATAAATTTGAACATGAATTAAATGTTTGCCTGACTTCCTGGTGAACAATGTAGGATCAACTGCTCCTTTGATGAATCCGGTTGATAGAAGAAACTTTGACAGTGTATCATACCATGCCCTTGGAGCTTGCTTTAAACCGTAAAGAGCCTTCTTCAAACGATAAACGTGAGTAGGATGCTCTTGATTCACAAATCCTTCAGGTTGGCTGCCGTAGACGACTTCTTTAAGATCTCCGTTCAGAAATGCCGTCTTTACATCCATCTGATAAACCACCATGTTCTTACTAGCAGCATTAGCCAGAAAGATTCTGATTGCCTCGATTCGAGCAACTGGAGCAAAAGATTCTTCAAAGTCTATACCCTCCTCTTGACGATATCCTTTAGCAACCAATCGAGCCTTGTTCTTCAACACATCACCATGCTCATCAAGTTTTACTTTGAAGATCCATTTGAGAGCTATAATCATAGCACAGTCTGGAGCAGGTACTAACTCTCATACATCAAGACGATCAAACTCATGAATTTCATCTTACATGGCATTGAACCAGCTATCTTCATTCATGGCAGTTTTAACATCTTTTGGTTCGATCTTAGATAGTACGGAGTTGAAGAAGCACTATAAGGCATCGATTGTGAGTTGTTTCCGTGTTGATACAGGACGAGAGGGATTTCCAATGATGTTTTCTAAGGGGTGATCGTGAGTCCATTTTCTGAGGTGTTCATGTGGCAGTTGTTGAGGAACTGAGGTAGCAGAGTCGATGTATCCTGAAGAAGATGGTTCTGATGATGATTCAGGAGTAGCAAATATGTTTTCAAATGGAGCATCTTCAGGAGTCGCAAAGGGATTAACTTCATTATTGATGCCAGAAACATTTCCATGATGTACATTTGAAGAATGATGATTTGTTGATGAGACTAAAGGATCAGCAGCGGGTGCTTCTTGACTTAAAGATATTGAGACTGAGGGATTGACTTCATTCACTGGAATATGAGCATCCTCTGTCGTGGGAATCATCACCTCATTAGTAATTGAATCATACAGTTCATCAAACATAGGATCAAACAATTTCTTTACATCATCTTCAGATGGAGGTACATATGGAGTTTCTTGAGAGGAGTTTGGAACAAGGGATGAACCAATGGGACTGTTTTGAAGTGCGGGTCCTGAGCTGGAGTGTCCAGGAGCCATTTGACCGGTCAGCTCATCAAACGTAACGTGAATTGTTTCCATGATATTTCGGGTTCTCTTGTTGTAGATTCGGTATCCCTTTTTGTTTGGTGCATATCCTACAAATACTCCAATGTCAGCTTTAGCCCTGAGTTTGCCCAAGTCTTGACCCTCATTAGTTGGATAGCACAAGGCACCAAACACACGAAGGAAAGATAGATTAGGTTTTCTGTTGTGGACAAGTTCATATGGAGTTTTTCCATGAATAGTGTGAATCAGGGAACGATTTTGTGTGTAGCATGCAGTGGCAATTGCTTCAGCCCAGAGAAACATTGGAACCTTTGAGTATATCAGCATTGTTCTAGCGGCTTCAACAAGAGTACGATTTCGTCTTTCAACTACACCGTTCTGTTGAGGGGTTCGTGGAATACTTCTTTGATGGTTGATTCCTATGCTTTCATAGAATTCACTAAGTTGTTTGTTGACAAACTCAGTTCCATTGTCTGTTCTGATAATTCTGACAGTTTTGTTTAGTCGAACCTGCAGCTGTTTGATGAGTTTGATGATGATATCAGGAGTTTCATCCTTTGTCCTTAAGAACTTGACCCAGGTGAATCTAGAGTAATCATCAACCACAACTAACACATATTTCTTCCCAAAGATATTCTGCACCCTCATAGGTCCACATAAATCCATATGAATCATATGAAGAACTTTTGTGACAGAGTTAGTAGGTTTGGGTTTATGGGCATACTTCTTGCTTTTTCCCAATTGACATGCTGAACAAAGATGATCCTTTTCATACTTTAGTCTAGGTAAACCTACAACTAAGTCCTTTCTGGAAAGATCGTTGATGGTGCCGAAGTTCAAGTGATTGAGACGACGATGCCATAACCATGACTTTGTTTTAGAGGCCTTTGATAACAAGCAGATTGGAGAGGCCCTCATCATGTCATCGATAGAGATGGTGTAAAGATTTGAGCCACGAGTTCCTTTTAACAGTTCCTTACCATTAAGATCTCTAACAAAGCAGGTATGTTTTCTGAAGGCTACTTCTAGATCAGAATCACAGAATTGACCAACAGAGAACAGATTATGACCTAACCCTTCCACATAATACACTCTAGAGATGACACTATTACCAACAACAAATCTCCATAACCCATAATAGCACCGAAATGATCATTACCAAATCTAACAGTCCCGATGAATTTGCTTACGAAGTTCATGAGCCGCGACCGGTCTCCAGTCATATGCTTGGAACAGCCTGAGTCCTGGTACCACAGAACGATTTGAACGATCTGCAGTTGAACACAGACAAAAATGGATAACTGGATAATTGGGATCCCCATGCAAGAATGGGTTCCATTTGGTTAGTTACAATGGTTGGACCACCCACATCAGAAATAGAAGTATTCATATCAGAAAGTGAGGCAATGGAATCATTGTGAATAGATGCAGTACTAGTGTCTGTATTAGCCCTGTTCACAGTGTGATCACTTCTTAATGGAATAGTTCTACCAGTAGGCATCCATTTTCTAGTGGGCATTATCTGATTAGTCTTATGACCTACAGGTATCCAATAGAAGCCTATTTTACTGAATGTTCTTCCTGTGGGTTTCCACTGTTTTCTAACTTTCTTTTGTTTTTGCCTTTTAGCCTTCTTAGCATGAATTTTAGCATTAACAAAATTAACTGGACAATTAACATCATTAGGCAGAACATTAAAATCACATCCATGATTAGAAACAGAATTCAAGCAGTCATCAGTACAAGGTTTGCAAATAGTATCAAAATTCGAATTAATTACAGTACGCCTATGGCAAATACTAGAATCAACACGATTCGTTTTATTCGATTCAAACTTAAAGTTCCTAGATTGTTCTTCTACTCTTTTCCAGTGCACATTCTTAGCTTGCAAGGTCCTATCATTCCTTGTATTGTCTTGAGACTTTGACCTGCTCCCTTTAATGTCACTGATTACTCCTGTAGAGGGAATGGGAACATTAGTTTTTTTTACTACTCTTTGCACCACCTGTTTAGATGTGCTGGGATCTGAACTACATGCAGGTGCACTACGGTTCACATTCTTAAAACTAGAGGTATTGAGATTTGTACTCCTAGAAGGCACACTTGAGTTCTCTTTCTTAGCATTGACAGATCTAGAATCTGAACTGCTCAAGGGTACACTACGGCTCACATTCAAAACATTGGGAATCGAGTGCATATCATATTTGGCCTTAGGCATTGAGCATGGAATCAAAGGGTTAACTCTCTCACCTAATGTCTTTGGGCATATTGTGATCAAGCATTCTAAGATTTCTTGAGATCGTTTGGCATATAAGCATGCATGTCCAATTGCATTATCATGAGGTTTCTCTAGCTTATCCTCTTCAACAATCTCACGCAGGCATTCTAAGCAATCCTTAAGGGATGAGAAATATGTTTGAATGGCAAGTTTGTTGTTCCTTAGATGAGGGGGGACGTATGTCACAGATAAAGCATATTTATTACCAGAGTAAACCTTTGATACAGCATTCTCCTCATTGATCATTGGCATTTTCCCTTTTACCTGACTCTTCAGATTCTCAATTTCCCTTTGCAATGAAGCTATTTGTTCGTTGTTTTTGTTATGAGTGACTTTAATTGATTCAAACAACTCATTGAAATGACGTTTAACCTTTTCATTTTCTTCTAGAAAACTTTCGTTTTCCTTTTGTAAAGCATTTACTAGGTTTTGAAGATGAAACGTTTGAGAATTCTGAGAATCTAAAGAAGGAGGCATTTGGGAGCTTGTCATATTGTTTGTTTGACCCTTTAATTGAGAGATTTGGGCTTTCAACTTTCTGATTGTGTTACACTGAGCTTGAATCTGTTCATCACGTTTGTTAATTTGAAAAACTGCATTAAACTCTGGAGCATCTGAAGATGTCTTGACATTTGAAGTTTTGACATTTTCTTTAAGATGTTGATATTTTAGTTGTAAATTAAAATGCTCAACTTCTAGTTTAGAAAAATGTTTAACGAAATTGTCATGATCATCCAGTTCAATTTTCTCATTTAGTTTAGAATTAGTTTTTTCAAGCTCAATGACATGATCATGGGAGACTTTCAGGGCCACAGATAATTCATGAAATTTGGAAGCATTAATAGAGCAATTTGAAGCAGTGAAAAACACATCTTGAGCAACACATTCAGTAATAAGATTCTCATTTAATGTATGCAAGTTCTTTCTCTCAATCTCATTATATTTCAGTGTACGCTCATAGTCACTAACTTCAACAACCATTGCATCAAATTCCTTTTCCATTCCCTTAATATCCGTTTCTATTCCCTTTTTAAGACTCTCAAAGTGATCTTTTAGAAGTTTAAAGAAGGGCATGACCTCAGTCAAATAACATTCTTTCATTTGTTCAAAACCCCTTTCTCCTTCAGTTATACCAGTGGGTGTGATCCTTTTCTTGCAAGTTTTCTCAAAATCAACAAATAGTTGAAATATAACGAATTGGCTAATTAATGTCTTGCTTTTAGTGGCAATTGTTCTAGGTACAAGATGCATTGGTGTATTAGGAGGATACACAGTTGCTCTAGGCATTTTTCAAAAGGGGAGGGTTAGTTTCAACAATATTTTCCGCTTTCTGCTTATCTAAATCCTTTTTCCAGAAGACTTGTTCGGGAGTCAACAATGTCTGAGGCTTAAACTTGTTTAAGGAAATCCAGTTTTCCTTCTTGTAATCATGAGGAGTTATAATTATGTTTTTCTCTTTGCATTTGGGATCATTTTGTTTCTTATTCATCTTCTCCCTAGTGATTTCATTTGATTTCTTATCTTCCTCAGTGCACTCAACGCAACTAGGGTTCTGCCTAGGCTTAAGGATTTCATTACCATCATAAAGCACCTTATGAGCATTTCTAGCCTTTTTAATTACCTCTGGATTTGGTTCCTCAACAAGGGGAATGCTATGCTTATCACTTAGGACTCGATGTTTAGTGACCATGTGAGCAGTCTGAATGGTGTTTCCTTGTATGTACAACTTGTTTTCAAGCTTGTTTTTCAAAGTTTTCAGATTAGAAAAGTCTCTCAAGAGTTTTGACTCCTTTGCATTAAATTCTAGCTTAAGCATTTTCACATTTTCTTGAAGTTCTTGTTTTTGTTTAGCTGTTTTAGAAAGTTTTTCTTGCAAGGAATTTAATTCTTGTTTCAATACTTCTTCTCTAAACTTACTTTTTCTAATTACTGTACTCACTTGGTCATCCATTTCCTGCTCACGAGTGGTCAACTCAAACTTAGCACGTTGTTCATAAATAGCAACACGTTCTTTATAGGCATTTAGTTCAGAAATTACGGAATCATCAGGGGCACATGCAGTGTATTCATCAAAAACATAGTCATTATTGACTGCAGAAGATGCATCACTTGGTACAACTTCATTTTCACTTTGTTTCACATATTGATCATATGGGACAATATCGATATTACCCATATTTTCAATATTTGATTCAATAGTTTCAGTTGATTGTACTTTGTCATGCATCTGTTGCACATCAGCATCATCGTATAGTTTTAATACCTCTGAGATTAGCTTGTCATGGGATGGCCCAACTAGTGGTGAAGAAGAGACCTTGGGAGAAACCATTGGAGAAATGCTAGCCATAAAAATTGTGTGTGCCGTAGGTCCATCATCTACATCAGAGTCGTATGCATCACAGTCAGCGACTTGAAAGGCATTCTGATGATTGTGACCTATCTCCTGAATAGGCTGCTCATCCACATCAGCATCATAGGTCTTGGCATTGCCCTCAGCAAGAAACAACAATTCCTCTTCATTCAAAGCAGCACCATTGTCCTGAGCTTGTGCCAACAGCATTTTATCTCTGAAGTAATCAGCATTCTGTGGATGCTTTGGAGATGTGCAGTTCCTTGCAATGTGTCCCTCACCACCACAGTTATAACATTTGATGGGCTTAGCTTGACCTTGGTTACCATTCCTTCCTCGATTCTGGTTGCCAACATAACCTCTCCCAGCTCCACCTCGTCCCTGATCATACTGTCTTTCCTGAACTGGTTGCACTACGATCCTTCCATCTTTAACAGTGGCTTGATTGTGTGGGTTAGATGCAGTTCTGAGGTTGTTGTTGGTTTGTGGGAGAGTATTCATGTTTTGACTAATGAGAAGAGCTAGTTGATTAATGAAGCTACCTACGTGAGCATCAGCATCAGCTTGTTTGTACATAGGATCAGGAATGAGTTTGTGATTACCATTACCCAAGGGTATGTCTTGTGATGCTTTGGTTGTGATTCCGATGTTTGAGTAGAAGGCTGTAGAGTCATTAGACGAGCTTGTCTCTCCCTGGTTGGTTTTGAACTGATTGAGAATTAATTTCTCAAACATAGCATGTCTCTCATTCTGAAGGAGGAAGGCATAGAGTTGCTCATAGTTTGTATTCTTCAATCCTTTAGTGAGCTTCACAGCGGTAACAAACTTGTGCCATTCGGGATTCATGTTGTTCACAAATTTTGAGTTCAACTGAATGTTAGGCGTAGTCATTCTGATGTTCCTCATGTCATTAACTAACTTATGAAATCTCACATAGTACTCATAGACATTCTCATCTGGTTTCATCTTGAAGTGCTCAAATTCGTCATAGAGTTGGGATTCTCTGTCTTCCATAGTCAATTCTGATCCTGAGAGAAGCATCTTAACATTATCCCAAACTGCCTTAGCATCAGTGTTATGATTGACCAGCTTGTAGATGTCTTTAGGAAGACCTTGAAGAACAATGTTTGAAGCCCTGATATCTGCATCAAATCTCTTTTTATCCTTATCATCAAGCTCATCATACATCTTAGGTCTGTCCATTCCGTAAACAGGAGTACCATCTTCATTAGTATCAAGTATGTCTCTAGTTGTCTCAACTCGATATGGTCCTTCATCCATGGATTTGAGAATGTTGACACCATTTTCCTTTCCAAGGCAATACAATCTGATTCGTTGAGCCCAAGAATCGTAGTCAGTTCTGTCAAGCATGGGGGGACGAGTATCTGAGCCAGCTGCTTGTACATCCTCGGCAACAGTAGAGATGACAGTAGGGACGTTGGTAGACATGTTAACAGATTATACGGGATTTTATAACTCTATGATTAAACCGGGAAATAGATTCTTTCACGGGATTTTACTAAATCAAGAGAAAACCGTAAACAATTACTCAAGTCGCTAGAAGATAAACCACTAAATCGCTAACCCTTAATTCGCTACACCCCTAAGTCGCTAGAGTCCTAAGTCGCTAGACAAAAAGCAAATCGCTAAGTAGTAACTCGCTACAGACCAAGTCGCTAGCCAAATTTTGGCAGCAATTCGCTACACAAGTCGCTAGAGATACAAGTCGCTAAAGAGCAACTCGCTACAGACCAAGTCGCTACCACCAAGTCGCTACTCGTAGTGGAGAGTCCACTACTTGTACTTTAACTCGCTAGATCTAACTCGCTAGGTTTAAAACTGTAACTCGCTACAATTTTGTGAAGCAAGTCGCTATGAAGAAAAATAAACCGTGAGCTAAGTCGCTAGCAAGAAAAACCTTATAAACATCACTTTTCAATCCAAAAACAACCCAACCAAGATGATTCAAGCTAACCAAATGAAAACCTAAACACTTGTGATGATTCTAAACATGAAAGTACTAACAAAATTCAAACTTTAACACAAGAAATCAACCAAATGATGCAAAAACCACTAAACTTTTTCAAACTCAAAAACCACTAGAAATCCAAAGATGTGCAAGATATGATCTAACCATGGCTCTGATACCAATTGTAAGATATAACTTTTCACATACACATCAAACCATAACACAAAGTAGCATATAGATGGAATTCTAGAGAGAGAAAGTTAGAGGTTTAGGGAACTTAGTAAGAGAAAGTGAAAGATATTATTATGAGCTCCAACTCTCTACCTTGGGAGGTAGAGAGTATTTATAGTCTTACATAAATCACCACACATCGGGCTGTGGATCAGGCATACAGTGGGTAAAGACCCGTCCGTCCTCCACGGTGTTACTTAACTAAATACTACTTAACTTAAAAGAACTACGACTACGAGCTTTCTAACGATTACATATACTTGAGGTGACCGACTCTTTAATACCTGGAATTTCTAGTTCCTAACAACCATGATTGATGAACGGTTGTTCAGAAGGGATCAGTTCAGACGATTGGAGAGCTATGTTGGTGGTCGACCCAGGAGAAACATCACCGGCTTTCAACGCCCTGTGCGCACTCCTGGGAACATCACTGCACTTCCTGGTACCCCGTGAATTGTTTTCTTCATATAATTTTGGATGTATGATTATATATGTGAATGGCTTGTGCACACATAACAGTGTACAACCCGTAATTGTCAAGAAAGGACCCTGTGGTACGCCTCAGTGCCACAATCCTTATAAAAGGAGCGAAAGCTTCTTATTTTTGAGTAAAACCTATCAAACCTTTCATCTTTTCAAGGTTTTGCTCAAAAACACAAATACTTCCCCATATGATTTTTCAAAACCTCAACCGTTTATATCACTAGTTGAGGGGGAGTATTTGAATTAAAACTTTGTTCACAATATGTTCATAGTGGTCATCTTCCCGCAATACTCAAAATGGTCATATTTATTCTCAAACGTTCAAAAATAACATTTTATATGCCATTTTTGAGGGGGAGAAAATTGTGTGATAAGAAATATGTTGTACAAAATGCAAATGAATCTGTGTACCTCAGACTTAACCTACGAATTAACGGTACTAAACTGTTAGTAACTCGAAAAGACTTGTCCTGGACGGGTAATAATTTCAAGCTAGTTCGCTAGTGATGTAAACGTGTCTCGCAAAGGACTTGTCCAAGTAGAAAGTACCATTCGAGAAACTCTTGATAGACATGAACTCTGACGGGTATGACAACCTTTCGAGGTTTTTCTACACCTTCAAGGTAGTTATTAGAGCTAGTTGTCACCTAAAAGCTGACAATGCAACTCTTTAACTATGCAACGTAACCGTGTCTCGCGGGGGATTGTCTATCTTCAGTGAATCAATTCAAAAAGTGCGCGCTCTTTCATCACTGTACATTTAACCATTAAAACTATTAAGCACATGTGGAGGGGGAGTATTTATGCAAAACATCATCTCTCACAGTGGTTCAAACATGTTTTTCATTAATAAACCCTTTGAGAGATATTTTCACATACAGTGGTTTTAATGGCAAACATACGTTAGTCATGGAGTTATAAGGTGACTAAGGTTAGGAATAACCGTCCTATGATCCGCCAGAGCCGGAGGGATCTATCCAAGGACACTACCATTAGTTAGTGTTAGAAGTCCTTAGGAATGATTATAAAAAGGAGAAAATGAGAATCGGAGAAAGAAGGAGTTGAAGAATCAAAAAGAAATGTAAAGTAAAGGGTGAAAAGAAATAGCCCTCCAGATTATTTAACTTAGGGCAGACACCGGGTTCAATTCATATGCTACTGGTTGTCACTTAGTGACACCGGTATTGAAGATTAAAAGTCGTCATGGACCCAGTGACGCATGCACTAAACCTTCTTAGCCACTCAAGTTTTTCTCAACAGAAGCTTGTTTCATTCTCACAGGGAACCCTACGTAAACTATTGGCTTTCTCTTAGAGATCGCTGGTATTGAAGAATGAGACCCTCTCCCTAGTCTCCGCTCAGGAAAACCAAAACGCACTATTGAGTCTAGAGCCACAGATTCATCAAAAGATCTCTTAGGAACACTTGACATTTAATCACTTGATGATCAACAAATAAGATTATTAGTGGTTCATATCGAGTCCTTCACAGATCTTAGCAATCTGTCGAGAACATTTATGAGAGGTTCACATCTGTGATCCTCAGTGATTGAATGGAAACTCCTGCCAGGGTCAACATCAAATAGCCCTGACAGCAGGTCACTTCAGTAACTCCCCGTGGATTACGCGGAGTGTGTCTCAAACGGTCTACAGTCGTGTGAGGTGATGCTTCGATGTACCTCAGCGACTCATCTGAACTGTAGATGTACTTCGGTACATCGCGTTATCTCACTTGTGGGACTCCAGTTCAGGAACGGCCTTTGTAAGAATTAGAGTTGTGCTTTCACACTATGCTGTTAACACTCTCGAAGTTCAAATTTGTAAGTGCCGGAAACCGCTTATTACTAACCGTTTGAAATGTTTTCTTCTTATGGAAGCTCCGGAGCGGGATGATCGTGCTGATTCTTCTCATGCTCACGCCAACATCATCACTAATGGAAGTTCTATTCCAATGCAACACAACAGTTAGAACGATTCTTCATCAAATCAAAGAATCTAACAAAGTCAAAGACTTAAAGAACTTCATCAGTATTGATTTCCAACGTCAAAGAGCGTGTGAGCATGTTGAAGAATGACGTGGAGACACTGGAGCAGCGAAGCAGACCTGAGGCAGACTGATGCAGACAACAACATACTATCACTTTCACCACAAAGAACAATGATCAAAGAACAAAGTTAAAGATGACGTCGAAGCATAACTGTTCAAAGATAACGATCTCTCGACACTGGAGAAAATGTTCGAATCAAGACAATTCCTCTCACAAGAAAGAAGAATGTCAGAAGACGTCACAGCTACTATTACATCAACGCCTTCACCGTTTACATTCATATATACTTGAGGGGGAGATTGTTGGAATCACTCCTAAACAGTATTTCAAGTATTTATATTTCATATGTAATAGGTAGCTTTGTTATGGCCTTTATGTTTGTTTAAGGTCAAGCTTATGTAGAAGGCCCATAAGCTTGATCCAAGCCCAATAAGGAATAGGAAGGAGAGGGAGTGTTGCCCTAGCTCCTTGCCTATATAAACATTGTAATAACCCTCACTTGAGGGTTGGTTGTTCAAGTTATTCTCTTCACACATTCACCTACGCCTAACCGTGCTACTCTTATCGTGTATGTGTGCTTGTTTACTTGTTCAATCGCCTTATCTCTTTCTCTATAACTTGTGTTTGTAAAACTAGTGACCTAACAGACCCAACTCATATTCAATCCGAAACCAAATAAACATCTCTTCAATCCGACTAACCACACGAGTTTAGAGTTTGGTTCAATAAAGATTAAGGAAAAATTAAAGATCAAATAAACTATTTTCAACCACTCATTTTTTCATCAAAACAATAAAATAAACTTTCACCTTTATTTTTAAAAACTAAATATCTCGTAAACCATTGATCGTTATACGAAACTAATCATACCATCACGACAAGCATAAAATTACCTTTAATTTGATATCGCACATCATATATTTTCGATGAATTTTTTTTCCCAATTTTTTTGTGGGTTTAGGGTTTACAGTTAGGGTTTAGGTATTTAGGGTTTAGGGGGTTGACTTTTTTGGGTTAAGCTTTTTAGGGGTTAAGGGTTTAGGTTTCTTACGGTTTAGCGGATAGAGTTTAGGTTTTTTTGGTTTAGCGGTTAGGGTTTAGGGTTTTTAAGGGTTTAGGGTCGTTAGGGTTTTTTAAGGTTTAGGGGTTAGGGTATTTAGGGTTTAGGGGTTAGGGTTTTTAGGGTTTAGGGGTTGTGTTAACACAAAAGAGTATTTAAAAAAAATTCATTTATAGTGTAATATATCGAAACCCGCAAAAAAAGATAAAAAAAATTCGTCGAAAGTATACAATATTGGATCTCTATAGAAAGAAATAGATATGTATAAGGAGAGAAAATGAATTTATATTTGATGGCGGTTTGGTAAAAAGAAGATAAGGCGGTTCGGGTAAAAAACATATATTGGTTTATCTTAACAATTAAGTTTTTGTTGTGAAACTAATAATTAAGAAGAGAACAAAGAACAAGAATAAAGATTGAAACATGGAAGAATTGTATTATTCATCTCTCTATGGAGGCATGTATATATAGTTACAAAGTGGAGTATTCCACAAGATACAATACTCTGAATAAGATAACTACAAATGCTAAGAGATATGGACATCCATTCCATATTTATCCATAACACTCCCCCTTGGATGTTCATTTAAGGATTATGCCTCGTTAAAACCTTACTAGACAAAACCCAGTGGGACAAAAATCTAGTGAAGGAAAAAGAGTACATACTTCCTTTATACGCTCGGTGATGTTGCCTCATTAAAAACCTTGCTGAAAACCCTGTGGGGACAAAACCGTGGTCAAGGGAAAAAGAGTGCAACGCGTATCTTATCTTCCCCTAATGATCACATCACTTAAGCTCATTTAGTCAGTGAAATACACATTACAGTGTGTTGATAGAATCACATGAATAAATATTCTCTACATGATCGCATATTCATATTAAGGATTAACATACGTCATACATCTCATTCAAGTACATCATCGTACTTCATAAGTCATTCGTTGCAAACATAATTAATTCAAATGATATATTATATCATGTATGACCATTGGCGAGAATCGTAAATGTTTCATACACAATTTAGTATGACACTTTTAAATCGATATTGTGATCATCATCTTTATAAATCAAAAGGCCTTTTCCACATCATGTGGCCTCATAAACATGAGTTTCGTTTATCCATATAAGGATAGTTAGCATCTTTCTTTAGTTTTCATGATGCACACGTATTTCATCCTTTAGATGTTCAATCATAAGCTAAGACAACATGTGTCTTTTGTTTCAAATTCAACTTCTACGCATTCATTTGCCTTTATAATCATAAATCAAACTGCATGAAACTTAGACAATTTTTAAATCTAGATCTCTTTATAAACTTTCATAGGCAAGTATAATTCTTTATTTGGCACAATACTATACACTAAGGCAATCATTAAACGTATGTCACAAACATGATTAATTCAATATAACCAAATAGCGTTCTTGAGAACTTCTCTTATATGCTTTAAGCATTAAAAATCACTAGCATGCTTCATGCATTTCAAATCCTATAATAAATTCTTGTATGAGCTCTATTCATTTATCTTTTAGACATAAATCGATTACTTATTATATTGCCAGACTTATAAATATTATATACATTATTGGAGCCACCACATGAGAACATATCTCCTTATGACCATTTTCATGTCTTTATGAAAGTATTGCGTACCATTAGTTATGTCTTATATACGAAAATTTCAATACTTTAATTTCGCTTTCTCAAAAAGACAGATACATATCCAATAATTTTATACATTCATATGTACGGACTTCAAGTCCCAGTAACCATGTCTCATCACAAGAGACTTCACTCTTTTTATTAATTCTTTGCGTCTTTATATCTTGTGGCCACTCATTTATACATCTGCACTTCTTGCAGGTATGCTTTCATGATCCTCACCATGATTATAGCGCTATCTTATTTATTTACATAATCATTACCATATCGACGTCGATTCGTTACTTTTCGATTCCACACTTTACTAGACATTATATTCTATCATTTGTTGAGATCTCAAAGTTTTTCATGTATCCAGGATTTTCAATAACCTTCATGTTTAATTTCTCTTTAAGAGACTATTATGGGGTCTTTATTACCTCGATTCGACAATCTTGATTTTATTGCTCCACTTTATTTCTTCATTCGAGGACTTTTATTTGGAATCGATTAGTCTATCACGTTGCAGACGTGCCATAGACTATCAATAATTGGTTTTAATCTTGGGACACACATTTTAATTGGAGCATTAGCAGCGTATGTACGATCTAGTCACTTTATTAAGGTCACAAAACTTGTCTGACAACTACTGGATCTGGAATGAATTGTCCCTTGAACTCTAAGTCCTTAAGTTGCGAAACTTAATATCGTGTAAGGTAAAAATATAAAGTTTATAAAAATGTTAAAAATTATTAATATACTCAATTATAAAACTGAGTCGTGGATTATCGGAGTGTTTAAACGTTATTCAAACTAAAACAAGTTTAAAGTGATATTAAATAGAAGTTAATAGTAAGTTTAATAACCTGAAAAGTTTCATGAAAACGCTTATAAATGGCAAACATTTTGTTTGAACGTTAAATAATCGTGCGTTAACGAAAATGTAAAGTGGTAAATAAAATTTGAACACTTTTATACTTGACGTATAAGAAAGTTTATTTGAAATAAACATAAGCCATGTCGGTGTCGGTGAGCACGTTTATTGGCAACGTGAGCTACGTCACATTAGTTAGTTGTTGTGATTAAGTAAACTGGTAACGTTTAATCTAAAAAAATTAGACGTAGAAAATGGAATAGCGTTCTTTCATTATAATATTTTATTAATTTAGTACAAGGTGAAGTTTACCGGTGGTTACAGTCTCACCCCCTTAAAGGAACTTCGTCCCGAAGTTCAGTGGGTTGTATCTGCTAACGATGTGTTTGAGTTCATCTTTACGTTCTCATGTGAATTCAGAACCGTTTTCTAAAGTTCCATCAAACTTTGACAATAGGAATGCGGTTTTACTTATGTTGTTTGACCTCACGGTCCGTGATCCCGATAGGTTCTTGGTTAAAGTTCAAACGTTAATCAATCTGGATCTCTTCCAGGGAAATAGTGAGTGTCTCATCAGTATGACAGATTTTCAAAATGCACACACGAAGGGCGGCGTGTACATTGCAAAGTTCGGGCGGCAGTTCGAGTCTGAAAGTTATCGATCCAATTCTAACGAAGATTTTGAAAGGTTTGATGTTGAGACGTCCGGGAAAAAGTGGGTATTTGTGGTGAATTCAAATCTCACGTTCTCAGGTGAAATCAGGAACTCTTTTAAAGTTTTATCAGTAAGCAAAAGTTCTGATTAATATCAAGCTTCAAGTTAGTATATTTTAAGGGATAATAGAAAATTATAGATGATTGGAGGATTAACACGACTCCAGAGAAGGCACCACAGGCGTAAATTTTATATCAGTGGTTAGAGATTGTTCTTACAAGGAGTTCTGGAGATACAAGCTCAAGATTTTTAAAGTCATGGAAAGAACGGTTGGTTTGGCTCATTGGTTTGAGTGGACAAAGTCAATATTTCTAATCATCAATCATGATGAAGACTGCAAAGTCAAACATGCCGCAAGGATACTTCTGAACGATGCTTTGTCATGGTAAAATGTCGTTGCTCAATGTATTAGTATTGAGAATACTTATAAGATTGTTTGGACTAAGTTGAAGAAGTTATAATCAGGAAGTATTTCCCTCAGAATGAGGTGAAAGAAATGAAGTTGAATTGGGAACCTTGTCGTCAAAGATATTAATATCACGACTTATATCCGTTGTTTTCAAGAGTTGGCAGTATTGTGAATTGTAAGTTATGCATGTATCTTTGTCTGGGATGGATAGTTGGGTAAGATGTTCGTGACCTCGAAAGAATTATCGTTTAATAAGATAGGTTTTCAGACATGATGTAATAAGACATTTTCGCAGAAGTCAATGTTTTGATGTTTTCTTAGCATAAGAAAGTTTGATAAGGTTTGACCAGAAATTTTTAATTTCGTAAGAACAAGTATCTTCAGAGAATGTTCATCACAAGTTTTATCGTTGGCGCAAATGAAACTCTAAAGGAAGGTCCTTGAAGGTGAAAGTGTCATAGAAGAAAATGTAGTTGAGTATGTATGACTCCAAAAATTCTAGACGCCTAAGGTTAGAGTCCAGTTGTTAAGGTTATGATCGTTGGTATTTTACCCTAAAATGACTAGCATGGTGTCACCGTCCTCTCGGATTTGGACGGTTTAAAAATAAAGAGTCAACCTGTTAAAAATATCAGGAGAGAACTTGAATGAATGTAGAGAAAGTTGCTGAACTTCACCTTTTGCAATGAAACTTGTTAAATAAAGTCCTTAAGTGACAACATGGAATCAGTTCCAAGTTAGAGGTCTACATGTGAATTCAGAAGTTCTCTTAATTTCAAATAATTCCATCACCACTGCTTCTTGTAAATGATGATCCATTTGCTCCTTAGCATTTCCCATTAATATGTTTAATATTTATTGTTTCAAATCAAGGTGTTTGATTTACTTTGAAGTTTTGGTTCGGTTCCAAAAGGAGATATGAGTTATCCTTTAAAGCTTTTCAAGAGAGTAAATAGTTTATAAGGTAATTGCAATATAGTTTATAAAATAGTTTGTGACCATTTATTATGTAATAAGGATAATGTTTTGTTATTTGCAAATTAGTGGTAACTCATAATTGGGGATTTAGTATCAAAGCAACAACTAAGGTGATTTTTAAAACAACTTATAGGATAATAGAAAACGATTTATTATTTATAGAATAGTAGTGAAATCGTAGTTAAATTTTGTAATGTTATGGTAAGACAATAAACCAGGTTATCAGGTTATAACATAACCTGTGAAATGATTTGTAAATAATTCGTAAAGTAGATAAAAAAAATAATTTATTAATTGTCCAATAATAGAAGTATATTTGTAATTTATTTTTTTGATTCAGTGGCAAAGCTTGTTCATAGGACTGTGGTAAACTTGTAGGGTAATTATAACTTAGTTTATAAAATGTTAGCAAAAGTGTTTGTTGTCTAATGAAATAGAAGCATAGTGGTGAATCGATTTATTACAATATAGTACTCCGTGAAGTGATTTGTACAAAAGGTTTGTAGGAAAATTTGAGAAAGACTCATCGTTTATAAAATACCGATAAGGTCAACTTTTTTTTTTGATTCAGTGATGAAGTAGTATAACACTTGGTAGATTGACCGCGAAATGGTTGACATGATGATTGATTGTGGTTTGTGCGTTAGGAAACGACACAGTTTTCTATTTTATAAGGGGAAGTAGTTGAACAAACTGTTGGTATTCTCTAGGGATAATTAGAGGATTATGTATCTGTTCCCACAAATAGTAGCTCGAGTTACAGGTTAACTTGTGGTATATTTCTAGGTTATTAAAAGTTTAGTAGTTCGCTGGTTATTTATGTTCAACAAGGGTTTCCCTTTGTAGATGTCGCAGTGTTTCCTTCCTAGAACGGAAATGGATGTAATCCGACTCATCAATTGAGTACGAGTTTTGGGATAGAGGAGACACTATTACAGCAGTGAGTGACGAGGAAAACTTGATCTCAACGTTTGAGGAAATGATAATGGGACAGGATGGAAATGACATGGTGTTGCATCGACCCAATAATAGGGACTTAATATGTCATAAGTAATGTTTAAATAGTTAAGCATAATTTCTGTTGGGTATAGAATTTATGTTGAAGGGAGTGGTTAGCAAGTTCAGGGTACAACTTCGGAGGAGAGAGTTAATTACTACTAGTAATTAGTTGATTGGCTCGGTACTTAACAAAGAAGAGTACAACGTTCGAGTTTCAAATCATAGTTTCAAAAGATATCCGACAACAGGTCGAGATCAAGTCAAACTCCAAATACGAGTAAACGTAAGTGGTTCCCAATTGGTACGATAGAGGATCACACATCGATTGAGTAACAACATCAGCAGGATATCATTGATAAAACAATATAGTAGGATGATATGGATAAAACGACATCAATAAAACGGCGTCAATAAAATGACATAGATAGGAATACATCAATGGAGCATAAGGTATAACACGAATAGTGTGTGAGGTAATACATCAATAAAGCGTAAGGTATAACCTTAATCGAGTATTGTTGATGAAACAACGTCAGTAGAATATTATCGATTCAGACAATGAACAACATCGAATGGATAACATCAATTGAATAATATCAAGTGAACGGCATCGATTCGGAAAAATAAACAACAATAGTTCCAAGATAAGGCTTTGGGTAGGGGGTCCGTAACAAAACTATAATCAAGGTCAGGCCAAAATAAAGTAGCAATTCCAAATTCGCAACGAGGCCTAAAATATCAGTACCAAATAATCCAAAAGCAAATATAGCCAAGATTAATTCCAAAACACTCCTGTAAGTTCAATGAACTTATTACAATATCAAACGTGTCGAAATATGCAACGCAAATTCAAATGGTGACCAACCGGGTCTAACTCGACCCAACGTAAAGCATGATTAGACGTTTTCATTAATTCCAAAAGTGATTCATATTCGTAATATAACCAGGCGATGGCGAAAGGCGTTCCATAAAAGAGGAAAAATATCACGATGAACAAGTATTGTGATGCCAGTGTGTTGTGTGTAGGGGTAAACTTTTATCATGACCATGCTCGTATATACATACAAAATCTTTTCGTTTTTCCAAAGCCAAAATAATCATCCCCAGCATTGCAAAGTTTGCCTCAGGGTTGGACATAGGTGATCAGTCTATGCCCTTCTCCCTGATGAACATAGGTGATCAATCTATATTCACATGAACTTTGAAATACTCGGCTGAGTTACACTAGCATTATGTCCTGTACTTTTAGTTGTTACGAAAAGTAAAGCGAGCATTCCATTTATGTGAGGGATAAGGCGTACCTTTGTGGTACGTAAACATACGTATAAGAAAGCAATCATAGTTCACAGTGAGATTAAGTGAATAGTAATATAATACGTATTTTATCAAGTATGACTTCAACAAGTCATAATCGAGGCATCGGCTTGGCAGGCAGGCATGTATCGGTCATAGGGTTAAGTTTTTGTTAAAGTAGTTATAGTCTAGGTTTCAAAAAATACCTAGTTCTCTATAACCGAGGCTCTGATACCAATCTGTAACACCATAAAATAATGGTTTGCAGCGGAAGTAAGTGTTACTGGGGTGCTACTTGATTGGTACCATAACACAAAGTATAGAACAACAATTTAACTTGAGAAATCGTATTTCGTAAAGATTTATGTTTACATCTTTCAAAATATATATTATAGAATGTAAGCCCATAAAAGAATTAAAATGGTCCCCAATTTTATATCACAACCTTTTATTTTCATGCCATGCCAATGCTCAAGCGCGTCCAAAGTTTAGCTATCGCCTGTAATCCTGAAAATACATGCTAAAGTGTCAACACAAAGGTTGGTGAGTTCACAGCTTTTAATACACAAATAGTTTCCAAAACAGTAAGATCAATTGGTTGTCAAAGTTTTGAAAGGGTCCATTATGTATGCAGCGCGTTCATGGCTTTAAGGGTTCCACTACATAAGCCGATTCAGCCAAAAATTTCCCCTACGTGCAACATGCTCTAACCTAGCATGAGAGGTGATACTATGCACTCCGGTTAGTGGAGTGAGGGGATGACTCTACCCCTAAATAGCGCTATCCATAGATACCAACGGCTCGTCCTGTACAGTGGGAGTGAGTTAATAAGTAGTGTAGTAACATGGGACTTCTACACAGGTGCCAAACATAAGCATACATACCAGTTTGCACAGTATAGCAGAGCATAGCTCAGTAGATTGAATCAATTCAGTAAATCCATAATTTCATGAATGCACAATTAATTTAGTTTTAAGTAATCATAGCATGCTTTTCACCCCAAAACGAGTAAAACAGTAAAATGGGGCTGTGAAACTCATCTTAGTCCGAAGAAATACAAGAATCACAACTAGCACAACTGGCATCGAGAATGTAACACAATAGCTTCAAAATGTAGCTCGCACAATGATACAAGAGTACCGACACAATGGTGCGTCATTGGCCTAATAGTACATGGTTTATCTCAGAATGCGTCTCGTAAAGTAAATAAGTTTTCAACAGAAAAATGTTTTAGTTTTCGCGGAATACTCGTATCAATGTTTGTTTAAAAGTATAATATCATATCTCAAAAGTTTATTATTTTTTTTTCGCGTGATGGTAAGAATACAAAGACTTGACATGTATTCACGCTAAACACAACTCACACCAAAGCATAATGTATATCCCAATACATTATAAGGGATAGTCAAGAAATATTGACCAAGACTCAAGTTGAGTAGAAAATGACGAAAGGGAAATCGAGACATTAACGACACACAATTACTTCCGGAAAATGAACAAGGAATTTATAATAGAAGTCGAGGTATATAATACGTCACCGGTATTGTATAAGAAAGAAATCAATAAAAGAAATTAATGATAAAATAATAGAATCTGACACAATTCCGGAAACTTCAAAATAAAGAAGAGGAAGTATTTTATAAAATAAAACATACTTTTAAAAATATTCCAAATGAATTATAAGAAATTATAAGATTCTTATAAATTTTAGGATTTTTCATCTTTTTATCGGAATTTTAGAAAATAGAGTTTTTTTGTAGAAATGTTCACTAAGTATAGAAATTTAGGCAATTTCGGCATGATCCGTTCGTTGATTGGACGTTACCATATATTACAAAACCTGTATTAAACAATATAATATGAATCGACAAAACTACTATAACCCGATACGACAAAATAAAACAATAACAGACCCGAGACGCCCCTTTTGGATCATTATATCCAAAAGTGCACTATAATCAAATATGGCCAATCCGAAGTCTAGAGATAACGAATAATATCGTTTATAAAACAACGCATCGTAATAATAAAAATTTCCGGAAAAATGACACTTAAGCGATATATACTATTTTTCGGAAAATAAGCAACTTTGACTTTTCAAGAAAAATGGTCCGACTTGACCAAGCTTAAATCCTTCATTTTACACTTTCAAGCTTAAGAAACTCGCGTCTAAAGTAAAAAATCATTTCGGACGACCTTCGTGTTCTACACTTAAGCCGGTTCGGACTAGAAAGGGTCCAAAACCTCGTTTCAAAATCAGATCAGCAAGTAAAGTTTTATGCAATAGCTGTCAAAGTCTTGTATTTTATCAATCTTAAATCGGCCGTATCTTCTTCGTTATAAGTCCGTTTTCGACGATCTTTATATCCCCGGAAAGGTAATTAAGTGTACTAACATATTTTTAAGATTATACGTTGTCAAAAATATTCTATGGCTACTGTTCATACAAGATGAAATCTGGACAGATTATATATTGCAAAATAAGTAATTCCTAACACCCCTTTAAGTGCAGAAAAATAAGCAAACCAAACGCACCCTTTAGGGGCGGTATTGCAGCAATTAAACGCCCCTATTGGGGCTGCGTTTCAGCAACAAATGCCCCCTGATGGGGCTGCGTTGCAGCAGTCAAACACCCTATTTGGTTTGCTATGATAGCGGGCAACAAACAACCAAAAGCATACCTGTGGGGCTGCTGTTACACACAAATAAACACCTCGTTGAGGTTCGGACTGTAGAAACAAACACCCTCTTGGGCGTGGCTGCAACAGCAGGCAACAAACATACCTGGTGTGTCGTTGCTGAACCAGAAGAACAGACCAAGCGCACCCTTGTTGGGTGGTCTGTGACAGCAATACAGCATGTACAAACAAACACCACCCACTTGGGTTGGTGTTTAACCGAGAGCAACAAACACCCTTGTGGGTCGTTGTTGCTGTGAACCGAAGCCAAACCAAGCACGGGAGGCTTTCAGCCTAGCCTAAACAAACAACGCCTTATGATTTATTAATTTTTGTTTACATCAATCAAAACAAACCTAAACGCAAACCTGCACAGGTTAGACCCAACTCATATTCAATCCGAAACCAAATAAACATCTCTTCAATCCGACTGACCACACGAGTTTAGAGTTTGGTTCAATAAAGATTAAAGAAAAATTAAAGATCAAATAAACTATTTTCAACCACTCATTTTTTCATCAAAACAATAAAATAAACTTTCACCTTCATATTTAAAAACTAAATATCTCGCAAACCATTGATCGTTAGACGAAACTAATCATACCATCACGACAAGCATAAAATTACCTTTAATTTGATATCGCACATCATATATTTTCGACGAATTTTTTTTCCCAATTTTTTTGTGGGTTTAGGGTTTACAGTTAGGGTTTAGGTATTTAGGGTTTCGGGGGTTGACTTTTTTGGGTTAAGCTTTTTAGGGGTTAAGGGTTTAGGTTTCTTACGGTTTAGCGGATAGAGTTTAGGTTTTTTTGGTTTAGCGGTTAGGGTTTAGGGTTTTTAAGGGTTTAGGGTCGTTAGGTTTTTTTAAGGTTTAGGGGTTAGGGTATTTAGGGTTTAGGGGTGAGGGTTTTTAGGGTTTAGGGGTTGTGTTAACACAAAAGAGTATTTTAAAAATTTTCATTTATAGTGTAATATATCGAAACCCGCAAAAAAAGATAAAAAAAATTCGTCGAAAGTATACAATATTGGATCTCTATAGAAAGATAATTTTATTCTTGTCGCAATGGTATAATTAGTTTTATCTAACTATTAACGGTTTGTGAGATATTTAATTTTTAAATATAAGGGTGAAAGTGAATTTAATTAATTTGATAAAAAATGAATGATTGAGATTGATCTATTTGATCTTTAATTTTTATGTGATCTTTATTGATCTCACCCCCACGAGTTTAATATCAAAACGTTTTTATTCAATCTTTCATCCACGAAAACCAAATGATAAATTCATAATTGGTTTTGTAATCAAAAGAGATTAACAAGCTCAGTGGGTCTCGACATACCACGAGGATGAGCGGGATGAGGGTGGTGGCGATAGCATAATAGGCGGCGGAAGGAGGCTGTGATGTGATGGTGAACTTGTGGTGGGTGTCGCTGGTAATATAGGGGAGGGAAGAGAGAAAGTATTTCTTCTCTTCTCTTTTTTTTTTTTTTTTAAATACTAATGAGAAGAAGAAATAGATATGTATAAGGAAGGAAAATGAATTTATATTTGTTGGCGGTTTGGTAAAAAGAAGATAGGGCTGTTCGTGTAAAAAAAAATATTGGTTTATCTTAACAATTAAGTTTTGAAGATATAGCGGTTATTTGGTTGTAGTTTGATCCCGATAATTATAAATGTTAGGTTCTTAAGTTGCGAAACTTAATATCGTGTAAGGTAAAATTATAAAGTTTATAAAAATGTTAAAAATTATTAATATACTCAATTATAAAACTGAGTCGTGGATTATCGGAGTGTTTAAACGTTATTCAAACTAAAACAAGTTTAAAGTGATATTAAATAGAAGTTAATAGTAAGTTTAATAACCTGAAAAGTTTCATGAAAACGCTTATAAATGGCAAACATTTTGTTTGAACGTTAAATAATTGTACGTTAACGAAAACGTAAAGTGGTAAATAAAAGTTGAACACTTTTATACTTGACGTATAAGAAAGTTTATTTGAAATAAACATAAGCCATGTCGGTGTCGGTGAGCACGTTTATTGGCAACGTGAGTTACGTCACATTAGTTAGTTGTTGTGATTAAGTAAACTGGTAACGTTTAATCTAAAAAAATTAGACGTAGAAAATGGAATATCATTCTTTCGTTAGAATATTTTATTAATTTAATACAAGGTGAAGTTTACTGGTGGTTACACGAAGAGTGCTTTGGGATCTTGCCGTGACTTTCTTTACTTTCGATCGAAGCCCTATTAGTGGACACTTCTTTGGCTTCGATCCAGGTGTACGTCTTCTCCATGAAGCCCTTGTAGGTTGCGGGAAGGTTAGTGGATAGGAATTCCACCAAACTTCTGTTTCGCAGGCCATGCACAAAACTAAAGATGCGTTGGTCTTCGTGCAGACCCAGAATCTGCAAGGTATCATCAGTGTATCTAGTAACGAAATCCATACTGCTCTCGTTTTCCCTCTGCTTGATGTTGTGTACTGTCAAATGAGTCCTTGTGAACTTTTTTTGCTAGCTGAAGTGTGATCTAAACTTGGCCTTGAGATCATCCAAATTCACTATGCTACCTGCTTTTTGCTCATTCCACCATATACGAGCGGAGTGTCACAAGGTATATGGGAACATGTGGGAAGCGACCGGCATAACCCATTTCTGCATTCTAATAGCCCCTTCGAACAGATGTAAGAAATTATCTGGGTCCCCTTTCATCCATCATAAGTACCAATGTGTGCATGCACTTTCAACCCGTCGGGTAGAGGGTAGTCTTCTATCTATCTTACAAAAGGTGTTGTGGAACCCATGGGCTCCGAGTAAAGATAGTTGTAAGGTGACAGTTGTAAGGATTAAACAGAATATGGGTGAAACCCTAAAAAAATTCTCTCTCCCATGGAGAAATCCGGCCGCCTATCCCCATGAATTTTCGGTCAAAAATCCATCCCTTCATGTCCTCTCTACCCTTTTATGATTCTTGTTACATGATTGGGTATGCAATACGCTGATTAGGGTTGTCTTTTATTTAATGGGATGGCGGCTGAGATATTTGTTTTATTTTTATGATTTATCCATGGTTATGGTCGATTTCTTTAACCCTTTATATTCTCAATCGTGATTCATCATGTTCCTGGTGAATCGCTTTTATTAGGTTTTTGAATCGTATGTAGTTTTTGATCGCACCTATTATTCTTATTATCATAAGTCGGTTTTTTAATCGTTCTTTCATATCTAAGGGTCGATCTTTGATTGGTTCTTTGCTTAATGACTTAAAAACCTTTTTAGGTTTTTATTTTTTTGGATTGGTGGAAGTAACCCTCGTTAGGGTTTTGTTTGATGCAAGTCTACCCTGTTAGGGTTTGGATCTCATGTTCTTTGCGGATGTTTGTGTTTGTTAGTGGGTTAAGAGAGAGGGTACGTCAAGTTTTTTCACAGATCTGATGCTGATTGTCTAATTATTTGGTCATGTGATTGAGATTGCTGGAAGTTAGGGTTTTTACCCTGTTATCGTCCCTTAATCAAATCATGCTGCTGTATGAATTGTGATTGGGGTGTACTATGGGCAGGTACGGTTTGTTAACCTTCTAATCGTATTATGATTCTTAATTTATGATGGTTTGATGTTTCTGGGATCTAATACGATGGTTGAATGGATGTTGTGTTGTGGTGGGTCGTTCTCACTTTCAACATATGTCATGTTGGCTTGTGTGTCAATCGATCTTAGGGTGTTTTCCCCAATTGAATCGAAACAAGGAAAAATTTTGTCAACATCCCATTTTCACTTGTTAATAAAAACCCTAAAAATTTCTCTCTCTAGGGTGATATCTGGCAGCTGCCTCCCTATCCTATTCCGGCCAAATCATCATCTTTAACCAGCCTCTCTACCTTCTGGTATGCAATCTGTTTGAAGAGTGGTGTGTATATGGAGGTGGCGTGTTGTTCTATCATTGTTGTGTCCCTAAATTTATTATTTAGGGTTCTTATGGATATCATTCCTCTATTATCGGGTGCATCAATGTTTAATCTTTTTCATTGGATTTGTTCAGTGATAAGTTTAAACATGGATCTTTATTGTCAATCCTTATTAGGGTTTCATTCGATCCCTTGTAAGGATTCTTGATGCGCATGATCTGCTGGTTGCACAGTCAAAACCCTAACCTATCTATTATGTTGAACTCGGTTCTCCTATTATTTAGATTATCGCTTTTCCTTTTTAGGGTTTTGGTTTTTTATTTGGTGGTTGCCTCTCCGATTGTATGTAACCTTCTTGGGTTTGGTTGTTATGTTACGTGATTATATCTTTCTGATGG
Organism: Chrysanthemum seticuspe; assembly: GCA_019973895.1. Taxonomy (NCBI): domain Eukaryota; kingdom Viridiplantae; phylum Streptophyta; class Magnoliopsida; order Asterales; family Asteraceae; genus Chrysanthemum; species Chrysanthemum seticuspe. The sequence goes on along the minus strand of BPTQ01000002.1, from coordinate 86,248,394 downwards.
TTACCCGATGGTAGTTCATGGGTCGATTTCATATCTATGTATTTTATGTGGGTTTAGAGAGAGATGGATGTCTTGATCATGGCTACTTTTCTGACTGTGGTTTGTTTTGGGCTATTACATACTGCTCTTTATGATATCATGGCATGTTGTCGCATGTAAGTTAGGGTTACGTTAGCCCTATTCTCAGTTTACCTTTTCCTTAGACCTATATTTTTGGACGAAACTCTGATCTGGTTGGTATTGGGAATGGGTTGGTTTGGGGCGTTAGGGTTACCTTGTATTCCCTATTAGTCTCTTTGGTAATGATCCGGCTGGTGTGAATCTTCATTCCTATCCTGGTTATTTTCTTTTAATGTAAATAACTACTGATGTAATGGTCGTGATGTGCTTGCAACTGAATTGAAACGTTATGGCTATTAACGTTTCTTGGGTCTGTATGGAGATTGGGTAGTGGTGTTCGACTGCTTATGGGATTGTTATACAGGAGTTTCCTGCATTCCCAGTTCTATAACGTTTTTTGCCTCTCCTTGTCACCATTTGGGGGTGTTTTGAGGCTATAAAGGTGGGTCGTATATTCTACATTTTTGCGCCTTTTAGCCAGGCTTGTAAGTAACAGTTTCTACCTGTATTGTAAGTTGCGATGTAAACCGCATGATGTTTTTTAGGCTTGTTGGATTCCTGTTCGTAGGGTCTTTTTAGCCTACGTGTGTTTCTTGAACCTAATTTGGGCAGCACTCGTATCTAGGGGTTCTTACATGTGTGTGGATGTTAGGGTTATTCGGAAGTCGGTATTAGTTAGGGTTATTTGGACAGCACTCGTACCGGAAGTTTCTTATTCGGAAGTCGGTATTAGTTTGATTGCATCACAATTGGGACGTATTATCAGATTGGATGTAGGTACTAGTGCTTTATGTTTCCTTATACTCTATTTCTGATTGAGTTATCTGCTAATTGTGATGTGTAGGAATCAATCGATGTTGCTATACCTTTGCCTAAGGGTAAAGGACATTATTTGGAAGTTCTTGACGTGGAATATGAATGGTGGCCTCCTAGATGCTCTAAATGTAATATTTTCAACCATGACGATGTGTCATGTCCTCGTAATGCTAAGAAGGCCACTGTTGTTGATGTTCACAAAAAGAAGGAAGTGAAGAATGGTGGAAATAACCCCATTCGATTCTCTCTTGGCGATTTTCTTAAAACCCTAACCTCCTAATCGTTTTTTTTCAAACCTGCCTAAACCTTGGGAATCTTTGCTCCGATCTGACTTTGCTACTGATTAACACTATTGTTAATTGGCTCTTGTTGGATTTGTGCTGCGTTTTTCTTGATTTAGGTTAGTTTTGAAGAATCGTTTCTTATTAGGGTTTCTAGAATCGTTTTGGCTATTAAGTTTTCTGAATCGCTGCATATTATTCAAGGTTGTTTTATCACTCATCTAGGGTATTATCAACAAGATTAATCACGTGAATGTATCATCATAATATGGAGGCTGGTTAGACTTGTGGGGCGTTATCGCATAAACCCTAACTTTCAGCTAGGGTTTTTTCTTAATTATGGTCGTTACATGGTTGCTGGATTATACACGTATTGCTTGTCTTTTTGTGTGATTGTTTGTGGGGTGTCGAGAGATGGAGAAAGGATTTTTTAACAAGGATTGTTCGTCGAAGAAAGCTGCAAAACCAGTTAACAACTTGGCCGGTCAAGTTGGCTTGATTATGGATTCTAATCCGTATGCTACGCTGGACATTAATGCATTGGATGCTAGGTTAAAAACGACTTAAAGGTGAGCATGGAATTGATGGTGCTACTACTGTTCCTGAGGTGCGTAAACCTGCTAGGGTTGTTCGAAACCATAATACTCATGAAGGTAATCTGTTTGGGGACAGCCCGTTTGATTCTGTTTGGCGCTCTGCTAATCTGGAACAAACAAGCCGTGTTGACCCATGGGAGGTCTCTAGGGAGGGTTTTGATAGTGATAAGGCTGGTACTTTGATGGGTAGATTGGTTTCGAGCACTACAGTGACTCCTATTAATGCTGATGTTCAGGATACTTGTGTGACTTCAAATTTGGTATTTCCAAGTGTTGCTTTCAAAGGATGGTAATTCCTTTGCAACTACGAATGTGGTGAGTGCGTCTACTGCTGGTCATGATGTGAATGGTAGTGTAAATGCGCCTATTGATGTTAGATCATTTGCTAATGTGTTAAAGCCGGAACATGTCACTAGAAAAGTTAACTTTCGACCATTGGTGAATGAGAATCGTATTGATAATCATGATACAATCCTTCCAAAGGCTGCTATGGAGGGAGTTTGTAACCGTTATGATAATACTCTTGTTGGCTTTTTTTTTGGCAAGAATATTGCTTTTCCTTTGGTCCAACAATATGTCACCAACACGTGGGGTAAGTTTGGGTTACATAAACTTATGAAGAATGACGATGGTGTGTTCCTTTTTAAGTTTGATTCTAAAGAGGGTGTTGATAATGTCCTTCAACGGGGCCCTTGGATTATCGTAATTCTCCTCTCATCCTCACTAAATGGACTCCTGATGTATTATTTTCTTAAAGTGAGGTTACTAAAGTTCCCGTGTGGATTAAATTGCATAATGTGCCATTACTTGCATATTCGGAAGATGGGTTGAGCTTGATTGCTACTCAGGTGGGTAAACCGATTATGTTAGATGCCTTTACTAGTTCCATGTGCGTTGATTCCTGGGGTCACATCAGTTTTGCACGTGCTCTTGTGGAATTATCCTAAGAATCTGATATAAAACATGTGGTGACTATGGCGATCCCTAAAAAGGACGATAGTGGTTTTACTACGACAAATATCAAGGTTGAATATGAATGGAAGCCTCCACATTGTGCGGAATGTAAAGTGTTTGGGCATGTTATTGATTGTTGTCCTAAGAGTACTAAGGAGCAGAATGATGTAGCTCCCAACTCGTCTTTGGAAGAGCCTAATGATGGTTTTAAGGTGGTGCAGAATCAGAAAGCCAAACCCAAAGGTACGAAGATGTCTAGTGGTATTAATATGGGTAAAAGCAGTTAAAAACCCTAAACGATTTGCTCTGGAGAAAAAAATCTGAAACCCTTAGTCTCTTAAAATCGACTTCATGCAAACTTTAATCACTTTTCTCTTGCTCTAATTTGTTACAATTATGTGATTACACTCATGTGTTACGTAAGTGTTTCCAGATTATAGTAACCGTTGGGAGTTAGGGTTTAATTTTGTCGCAGTTTTTCTTTTAGGGTTTCGTTAATTCTTAATCGTTTATTATATTCATATGAGCTGATCGTGGTTGATTTTGGTTAGTGGATTTGAGATTTAATTCATGCCTTAGCTGTACTAAGGCCCTCGTTGTGGCAGATTGCCGTGGTTTTCCTGGTTTTTGTGTTAATCGTTTTTTTAGGGTTTTGAAGGTTCGCTTTTTGTTTTCTGGTTTATTTGTTCGTTGTTGCTGGTTCTTTACATTCTGGATAAGAGTGGTAGTGTTGATTTGGAAGCCTTGGATGCTCGTATGCAAAGGTTAAAAGGGAAGGATGTTGGCTTGGATGGTGCGACTAAAACTAGAATGCCTATGAGGGTTTTACGTAACCCTAATTTTGCCACATCTGATGATAGCTCGACCTTGGTTGTTGGTGGTACTTCGTCTGCTGGTCCGTCTCAAGAAATTGGTATAAACTATCATGGGGAAAACATTGCTTTGTGTGGTAATCTGAACGTCCAATCTAGTAAACATGATTCGTTTTTTTGGGGCGAGGAAGGTATTGTTTCTAATCCGTATACTAACTCTGATCTCCTGTCTCTTGAGGAGGTGCTAGCTAAAGGTGGTAATCAGGTGGGTAATCAAGACAAGACTGCCAATGGGGCTGCTGGGGCCTTGTTGGATGTTGTACCTCTATCGGGAAGTCATGTTCTTAGCCAGGATGATATTAGTTTGCCTAAGGCTGATGGAATTAGTGTGGCTAGTCAAGCTGGTAAATTCAAAGGTATAGTGATGCATGATTCCTCTAATAAGGAGAGCCCTATCGTTCAATCGTCTGAAGCTATGCAGTTATCAACCTATGTTGGAGTTGCTAGTGGTTCTCAACAGGCTCATCTTCAAGGTACTCAGTCTATCCCTACTAAAGGTAAGTCCAACTTTAGAGCTCTTAAAGTTGATAATATTTTTAATGGTGTTGACGTATCCATTCCTCGTAAGGTGGTAGAAAATATTAGCACTAAATTTGATAACACCTTGTATGGATACTTCATTTTTTCCTGTGGTTGAGTACTTTGTACGTAGCAACTGGGCTAAGTATGGTTTAAAACGGATTATGATGAATGCAAAAGGCTTCTTTTTCTTTAAGTTTGATTCCCGGTTGGCTTGGATTCTGTTCTCGAAGGAGGTCCGTGGATGATTAAAAATAGTCCTATTATTCTGAAAACGTGGACCATGAGTACTAGCTTGATGAAAGAGTATTTAACCCGTATTCCGGTATGGGTTAAACCTCATGATGTTCCATTACAGGTATTTTCTGAGGATGGTATTAGTATTATTGCAACACATATTGGTACGCCTATCATGCTTGATTCTTATACTAGCTCTATGTGTATTGACTCTTGGGGTAGGAGTAGTTTTGCCCGTTGCTTAATTGAAATTGACTTTCATGCTCCCCTTAAGGAATCTGTTACTATTGGGGTCCCCTATATGGATCGACTTGGGTTTTCTTCTGAAACTATTAGGGTGGAATATGAATGGAAACCTCCTAGATACGATGTTTGTTTGATTTTTGGCCACTCTGTTGATACTTGTCCTAAGAAAATTGTGACTGCACCGGTTGTGGAAGATAGGAATGATGGGTTTCAACTAGTTGGGAAAAAGGGTAAAGCTAAGAGGATGCTAAGGATAATAAAAGTGGTAATATTTTTACTGGGGTTCCAGTTGGTAAAAATATGCAGTATAGACCCAAAGCTGCTACCAATCCTTCTACTAGCAAACCTCCTCAAGAAGTAGCTAGTACTAGTGCGGGTCATTCCCCTAATCAGGTAGGTAATTTTATTTAACCTAATAATTCTACACCTACTATCCTTACTGTGTCTAATAAGGATAGCCAACCTGATCATACCTCACCTACGGTAAGTAACCCAATTATGGCTCCTAATGTATCTACATCTAACCCTTTTGGTTCTTTGGCTACTTATGATGATGTTGATGTAACTAATGACGTGGCGAATGATGATGAGGTTGAAAATGTATTCGATGAATCTGGTAATTTATTTGATAAACCAGGGGCAAGCACTCATGTTCTGAATGTTCCTGATGTTTAGTATCACTTCTTGGAATATAAGGGGTTTGAACCATTCCCCTAAACAAAAAGAGGTTAGACGGGTGGTTAATGATAATAATCTTAGTGTGTGTACGGTTTTGGAATCTCATGTTGATGCATCTGTGGTGTATGATACTTGTCGTAATGTTTGTCGTCGGTGGAAGTGGACGTCAAATGGTAGTTTGTGTGATAAGGGGTCCCGTATTATTCTTGGTTGGAATGATGATATTGTTGATGTTATGATTATGTCTCAAACTAACCAGGTTATGCATGTACAGGTTAATATTCGTGTAGACAACAAAACATTTTTTTGTTCCTTTGTATATGCAGATAACTATTATGTTAATCGGCGTGCCCTTTGGACCAACCTTGTGTGCCATGCTGGTTTTATGCATAGTAGGCCTTGGGTCTTGTTGAGTGATTTTAACGCGGCCCTTAATTTGGAAGATCATTCATGTGGTAGTTATACTCTTGACATTGCTATGCGTGAATTTAAAGATTGTGTTCAGAGAATGGAGGTTGAGGATTCACTTTACTTGGAATCAAAAACCTAAAGGCACATGTGGTCCATTGAAGAAAATTGATAGGGAGATGGGTAATCTGAAGTTTTCTGACGCATTTCCAGGTTCTTTTGCTATATTTCAACCTTATCGTATTTCAGATCATTCTTCGTGTGTTCTTCGTATCCCTCAGGTTACTAAGCTTAAGCCTAAACCTTTCAAGTTCTCTAACTTCCTTGTTCATAAAGATGGATTTCTTGATACGGTTACTGCGGGGTGGAATACTAATGTCCAAGGGTGTGCAATGTATCGTGTGGTACAACGTTTGAAGGGGCTGAAATCACCATTTCGTAAGCTTTTGCACAGCCAAGGTAATCTTCATGAGCGGGTGGTTAGGATTCGTAAAGAGCTAGATGAGGTCCAAAAGGCCATTGATAAGGATCCATCTAATTCAGACATTCGGGATGAACATGCTCACTATCTTCTTGCATATAAGGAGGCTACATTAGATGAAGAACGGTTTTTAAAGCAGAAATCTAAAGTTCAGTGGCTTCATGCAGGTGATTCTAATACGGCTTATTTTAACAATATTGTTAAAAGCAAATGTGCCCGCAATCGAATTGAATTGGTTAGAGATGCAAACAATGTCTTGCACGAGGGTAATCAAGTTGCAGGTGCTTTTGTTGCTCACTATGAACAGTTTCTTGGTATTGAAGGAAATTGTAGTTCTTTTGATGATTTTGGTTTATTCTCTAATGTTCTTCCACATCAACTGGCTGATTCGATGGTACGTCATGTTACGGATGAAGAGGTAAAGGAAGCCATATTTTCAATGGGGGATGATAAAGCTCATGGTCCTGATGGCTACACGACTGCTTTCTTTAAGAAAGCATGGGCTATTGTGGGTGCTGAGGTTATGTTTGCTGTCCGGGATATCTTCATTAATGGTGTGGAAAACTAGAAGGGGGGTTGAATAGTTTTGCCGATTTTAAGTTAGTTTCTAAAACTTTAGATTCGTTAATATGTGAGATCTTATGGATGTAGAGAAAGTATAGATCTAATGATAAAGCAAGTAAATAAAGTAAAGCGAAGGGAAAGAAAAGACACAACCGATGTATAGTGGTTCGGCTACAAGGACACCTTCCTTGCCCTACTCCACTCCCCGAGTCACCTTCTCGAGAGTTCAAGCACTATTTCAACAAACTCCTTCACTTGGCGGAGAAGCCTTCACAACGTTGCTTACACTTTTTCCGGTACAAAGCTAGATACCGAGTCTGTAGCACGGTGAACCAAACCAACACGACTATTACACAACAAATATGTGAAATATCAAATACAAGATCTTTGCTACAGAAATCTTGCGGAGTGACAAATCAATCAAGGACCCCTTGCTTGGATGACTTGTAGAATGCTCGTGATCTCGCCTTAAAGAAGGATCTATATGAGGATCGCAATAGAAAGAAAGAAGAACAACTCTCTAGATCAAGTGATATATATGTTAGAATAGAATGAGAGTGTTTGAGAGATTTAGTAAGAAGAGGGGTGAGTTAGAATGAATAAATGGCTCTCTATTTATAGGCAAAATCTTCCACTGTTCCCCAGATCCCATGGATCCCTTCCACTTGGGATCCGTCTAGCGTAATCCTAGGGATCCGTGGAATGCTCCTATTTTCCCATGGGTTTTCTGGTTATGGGTTATGGGTCATGGGTTTTCTTTAGATTCAATGTATCTAAGTATACATTGTATCTAGCCAACTTGGGTATGGGTTAAGATCCATGGGTTATGGTTTTTACCCATCATAATAAACTATTACAACAAATGCTTAATTACTACATTTTTGTATTTAAAAGGCTATATGTAAATGCTTTACAAAAATAACATGTATCCTTATATTTATACTTAAGATAACATTATATTTGTTATCAACAAAACACAAAGAGATCGCAAAATATTAATAAATATTTTTACGGTTTATTTGTATTAACAATCTCACCCTTTTTGTTGATGACAAAACATAATGTTATGATGAGTAAAACTTAAGAATAGATGTAAGTTTTGAAAGCCCCTAAGTTTTACTTCTTCTCCCCTTTTTTGTCGAAACAAAAAGTTAACCCTTGGAAGAAATAAACCTAAAAGTGTGGAAAAATTAGTCCACGTATCTCTAACTCCCCCTTGACGGTAGCTCCCCTAGTTTGGGGTGTCAAGTGAAGAAAAATAAAAGTCCTACAAAAAGAAAGGTTAGTAACATGCTTAAATAATCTTGTGATTGCCGAGAATCAAAATTGGGAGCCAAGGCATGTAAACAAGGCCTTGTAATAAAACAACAAATTGTAGTGGTATTTATGCCACGTATAAGCATGTAAAACTAAAAACAAGACTTGTTCTTGAAAATGACTTCAAAAGAAAAAAATACTAAAAATAGAAAATAGTAGTAGTGATTCCTTCCATGCTTGCATAAGGTTATAGATGGAGGTTTTGATGAGTGATGGTATTGATGCGATCAAGGATGAGGTTGAGTATGAAACGCATTTCTTCCCTAACTTTTATTGCTATTTCCCTAGTGGATTGGCAATGTTCACAATGTAAATGATGTGGGTAATGAGTGCGGAAGTTTCCGGTTTGTTTTGATTTGAGTTATGCGGAAGATGTGGTGGAAAAATAGGAAAATATGGATCAACATCCGGAATGTGTGTAAATGGTGGTGGAAAAGAACCTAGATGCTCTTGCAATGTGATGGGAGCTAATGGTGGTGATATTTCAAGATCTTGAAAAATAGTATTTGGAGATGTGGGGGTGTTGAAAAGACTATTTCTTTTTGTTTAGGTTGTTTAGATCTTGTTGGAGTCTTAAGGAGTTCCAAAAGAGTGACTTTAGGTGGTGATGAAGTTGTTGTACTTGTTGGTGATGAGGGAGGTGCTATAAAGGAAGCATCTTGTGGTGAGTTGTTTGTTGAGGATGAACCATTTGAGGTTGGTTTTGCTAAACAACAAGATCGGATACTAATCCGTGCGGATATCCTAGATTTTGTTTGTGGTATTTTGGATGGTGGTAGTACAAAGGTTTGGGTATCATGAAGATGATTGTTTGTACTAGGTGATTCATCTAAAGGGTTTTTGGATGACATTGTGTATTGTGTTTGTAAGGATGAGATGGATTATGCAAGCATTTTGGGAGTTCTATATATAGAAAAACAAAGCATTGTAATGAATGCTTGACCCAAAATGTGGATTAAAATATAATGATTAGATATGAATTTAAGGCATGTGATCATGAGAACACAAGCATTAAAGAGCATACTCCAAAAAATGAAACAAATGTGGATTTTTCATCCAAAGTGACAAAAATAGAAGGTAAAAAAAGCTTCTGTTTCACGGATCCCGCAGATCCTTCCCTTGAGGGATCCGTCCAGCATGAAGGCTGGGATCCGTGGGTCTGGTGATTCAGGTAGCACAAAATTTTCCTTTTGGAAACATTTTTGCCTAGTGTGTGCCTATATGCAAACTATTTGGAGTTGTGGTTATCTTGACCCCTAAAAAGAAAAAGAAAATAAACTAGAATTAGAAAAGCATCCTGTTGAGATAACCCAAAAAACATATTTAGTACATAAGTACGTAATTTAGTGTTATCAATGCTCCTAATTCATTGTTGCTTAAATGAATGTACCCGAAAACACATATTAGTTATGTGTCCCCTTTAGCATTCAAAAGACATGAGATGCAATGAAAACGGGTTTTTACTATGTATTAATAATGAAAAAGCGATTTGTCCTAGACGTGAGAAATTGCTTTGGTGAAATTGATACGGGAAGGTATCATCCTTTTATAAAACATTTTGAAAAGAGATTTTCTTTGAAAATGTGTATGTGTTTGCAAAAAGAAAAAAAATAAGAAACTTATAAGTGGAAAACTTATCTTGGGTTTTGAAAATTCCCGTATTGTTTTTGAGTTGTGCGTGAAATAGAGATCCTAGACTCAGAAAGAGGAAGGCTAGTGTTTACATACCTTGTAGAGTCAAATAAGTTACGACGTTTGTTCCATTAGACCAAGGCCAAGACGAAGTAGGTTGAATTGTTCCCGCTTCAATGGTTTGGTGAGGACGTCCGCTATGTTGTCTTCGGATGCTACCTTCTCAATAGAGATGTTCCCTTTTTGAACATTGTCTCTTAAGAAGTGATGACGAATTTCTATATGCTTTGTGCGAGAGTGCAATACCGGATTCTTGCTTAAGTCGATGGCACTTGTGCTGTCACTTAGGATGGCTATGTCGCTTAGATGAATGTCGTAGTTGACTAACGCTTGTTTCATCCATAGTGCTTGTTGGCATGCTTTGCCGGCGGAGACGTACTCGGCTTCAGTTGTTGATATTGCTAGTGCCGTTTGTTTCTTAGAAAACCAAGACGTTAAACAACATCCCATGAAAGTACATACCCCACTTGTACTTTTTCTATCAACGTAATCACCTGCATGGTCAGAATCTGCATATACAATTGTTTCTACTCCTGTGCCCTTAGGATACCGTAATCCTAATTGTGTTGTACCCTTAATGTATCTAAATATCCTTTTTACGGCTTCTAGGTGTGATGTTTTAGGGTCTTCTTGAAACCTAGCACATAAGAAAACACTAAACATGATATCTGTCCTACTTGTCGTGAGGTAGAGAAGACTACCTATCATGCCACGATATTTAGTATTATCTACGGATTCGCCGTCTTCATATTTTGTGAGTTTGGTGTCGGATGACATTGGTGTCCTAATTGGTTTCGACTCTTCTAGACCAAATTTCTTTAACATCTCCTTTATGTATTTAGATTTATTAAAGAAGATACCATCTTCTACTTGCTTAATTTGTAGACCAAGAAAGAAACTAAGTTCTCCCATCATACTCATCTCGAACTCGTCATGCATGATTTTAGAGAAATCATCACACATGTCTTGACAAGTGGATCCGAATATAATATCATCTACATATATTTGCACTATGATTATATGTGACTCTCTTTTCTTAGTAAAAAGTGTGTTGTCAACTAACCCCATGGTATAGTTGTGTTTAATTAAAAATGACTTGAGTCTATCATACCAAGCTTTTGGAGCTTGTTTAAGACCGTAAAGGGCTTTCTTTAATTTGTATACATGTTTGGGTTTTTCAAAATCGATGAAGCCCGGAGGTTGAGCTACATATACTTCTTCATTAATAAAACCATTTAGAAAAGCGCTTTTGACATCCATTTGATAAAGCTTTAGATCATTAGCACAAGCATACGCAAGAAGTATTCTTATAGACTCTAATCTATCCACGGGGGCATAGGTCTCATCAAATTCTATTCCTTCTTGTTGGTTATACCCTTGGGCAACGAGTCTAGCCTTGTTCCTAGACACTATTCCGTTTGCATCTAATTTGTTTTTATAAACCCATTTGGTTCCTATTATGGTTTGATTACTAGGTGGAGGGATGAGCGTCCAAACATCATTAGAAACGAATTGATTTAGTTCTTCTTGCATAGCCATTACCCAACTCTCATCTTTTATGGCTTCTTGTGTATTCTTAGGTTCTATGGTTGAAACGAAACAAAACAAGCTACTTTGGTTTTGAACTTGAGACCTTAATGTTCATTCATTTAGCTTTCCTATGACTTTATCTACGGGGTGATCTTTGGACTCTTTAATGTTTATGATTTCATCATTTAAAGGTTCTTCTTCATTTATCTTTTTCTTTATTACTATAGCTTCACTTTCTATAATCTCGTCATCGACAAGAGGTGGAGAGGGTTTGGGTGGACTTTCATCAAATTTTATATTTAATGACTCTTCTACCTTCATTGTTTCTTTGTTTAATATGATGTAAGCTTTGCTATTTGGTGAGTAACCTAGAAAGATACATTCGGTTGATTTAGGATCAAATTTTCTAAGGTAATCTTTAGTGTTAAGAATAAAACATTTGATCCCAAAGACTCTAAAGTGATTTAACGTAGGCTTTTTGCCTCGGAGTAACTCATATGGAGTTTTACCTAAGATTGGTCTAATTAAGACTCGATTGAGTATGTACGTTGAAGTATCAACGACATTAAACCAAAACTTTTGAGGTATGGATTGTTCATTAAGCATGGTTCGACTCATTTCTTGTAGGGTTCTATTCTTTCTTTCTACTACCCCATTCGATTGTGGAGTGTGTGGAGCTGAGAAGTTGTGAGTAATACCATTAGCGTCACAAAAGGCTCCAAATTGCACTTCATTATCGAATTCCCTACCATGATCCGTCCTAATGGACACTATAGGACTTCCTAGTTGTCTTTGGATCTTTTTGCTTAATATTTCAAAATAATTAAAGGTTTCCATTTTGTTCTTTAAAAATTTTGTCCATGTATACCTAGAGTAATCATCCACTATGACCAAAGTGTAGTAGTTGCCTCCATAACTTTGGATAGCGGATGGACCAAATAAATCCATATGCAGTAATTCTAGACACCTAGTTGTAGACACCATGTTTTTAGCTTTATGACTAGAATGAGCTTGTTTTCCTACATTACAAGCATCGCAAAAGTGATGTTCATATTTTAACTTAGGTAGATCTCTTACTAGATCTTTGGATGATAGCGATTAAAGAAGTCGCATGTTGGCGTGACCCAATCTTCGATGCCATAAGGTCGAAGTATCATCCATAGTGGTAAGACATAGTTTGTCTTTAGGTTCATTACCGATTTTAATGACATAGACTCCATGTTTCCTAATTCCTTTTCCTATGGTTAAAGTACATTGCACTTTTTATCACATATGTGTCATATACTTAAGAGATTAAAGTTTAGGTTTTCTACGTGACACACATCGTTAATGGTTAGAGATTTGTTAAAAATCGTACCTTTACTGATGATTCTACTTTTGCTATTTCCAAACACCACATTACCTCCATTGAAGGATTCATATGTGGAGAATAGATCTCTATTGTCGGTCATGTGCCTTGTGCACCCGCTATCCTTGACCCATTCATCCGGGTCTAGGTCGACCTTTAAGCATACCTAAGACAATAATAAACTCAAAAGTTTTGTCCCCATTTGTTTATGGGTCCATTAGTGTTAAACATCCTATTCATGTTAGACATGTATGTATAAGATGAGTATGCATTCCAAGGAGCAAAGTTTTGAAAAGGAAAACCGTTTTGCATATTTGGGTTCCATCCCATTTGATGGTTACTTCTTGGATAAACGTTATTAGGCCTCCAAGATGGATTATGTTTTGAAAAAGATGGAGCTTTGTGTCTTGCAAAAGTATGATTATATTTTGGAAGTGGTTGTCTAGTGGTGACATGAGTTGGTTTCTTCCTATTAACGATAACAAACTCAGTTCTAGATGAAGAAGCTACGTTATTACCACTGTTTGCTACAGCAGATCCACGGATCCCTGTTTGTACACTAGCCGGTTCCCTTTTTAGGGGATCCGTGGGATCCGCCACAACAGTGGCTGGTTTTTCTAGTGCTTTAACGAATTTTGTTTCTTTACTTTCACTAGTTGATGGATCAAGTTGTTGGATCCCTAAACCTTCTCGGTTGTCTTCAGTTTTAATACTATCTAGCATTATATTTAACGTATTCGTGCTCATTCTAGCAATCTTAGAATCTAGTTGATCAACTAGTGTTTGAAGTTGAACGCAAAGTTCACATCCACCACTTGCTATTTTACCCTTTTCTAAACGTTTTAGTTTTGCTTTTAATTCTATGACTTCTTTATCTAAACGTTGGTTTTGACTCTTTAAAAGCTTGCTTTTGTTAATTAGTTTTAAGCTTATATTGCATAGTTTGTCATATTCATTATGCAATGAGTTGTCATCAAATGATGAACTACTATAGTATTCGTGACATACCTCGTCATTTGCCATGAGACAAATTTCTTCGTCCTCCTCGTCGCTCATTCCCCATGTGCCGCTTACGAACGCCTTTTGATCATCCCGTTTGGGACATTTACTAATAAAGTGGTTTTGGTCCCCACATTTAAAGCAAGTACGATCATCTTTTGGCTTCTCGTCCTCTTTTCTTTTCCGAAAGCCTTTCTTATCGTCATACGGTTGTTTGACGTGTGTTCCCTTTCTTCTAAAGAACTTTTTAAAGTCCCTTACCGCCATAGCGTACTCCTCGTCGTCACTACTCGAGGAGGAGTTCCCTTCATCGCTTGAAGCCTTTTTGGCTTTAAGGGCAAGAGATTTGTGTTTCTCTTTCACCTTTGAGGCTTCGGAATCTTTAGCAAGGACAAGCTCGTAGACTTTTAGGTTGCCTATGAGTTCATCGAGGGTGAGGGTTGTCAAATCTTTTGACTCTGCGATCGCCGTCACCTTGGATCTCCACTTCGATGGAAGTGCCCTTAGATATCTCCTAACATGGTTACGGCTAGAAGAAGATTCATCAAGTGCTTGTAAAGATGTAATAATAGTATTAAAGTTAGAAAATGAATGATCTATAGTTTCCTCATCCGATATTGAAAATTGTTCATATTGTTGAACAAATAAATCAATTTTATTATTTTTAACTTGTTCGTTGCCTTGATGAGTTACAACTAAAGAATTCCAAATTTCTTTAGAGGTTTTAAGCATAGAAATTCTTTCGAATTCCTTTTTCGGTAAAGCATTATATAAAATCATTTTTGCTTCACTATTTTTAGAAAGCTTTTTCTTTAATTCATCATTTAGTTTATCATGAGGTATGTTAACTACATTCCCTTTATCATCTTTTGAGGTAGCCTCAAAATCGCCTTCAACAATAATGTACCAAATATCAATATCTTTAGATTTCACATATGTTTCGAATCTATTTTTCCAATATATAAAACCATTAGTTTCAAGTAGTGGTGGTCGATGCATAGATTGCCCTTCCTTATAATTTTCAGTACCCATAGTGATCGAAAAGTTTTTAAAATACAATTTTACTTTAAAACTTTTATAAACTTAGATCTTGATGCCAATTGTGGAAAACTAGAAGGGGGGGTTGAATAGTTTTGCTGATTTTAAGTTAGTTTCTAAAATTTAGATTCGTTAATATGTGAGATAAAGTAAAGCGAAGGGAAAGAAAAGACACAACCGATGTATAGTGGTTTGGCTACAAGGACACCTTCCTTGCCCTACTCCACTCCCCGAGTCACCTACTCGAGAGTTCAAGCACTATGTCAACAAACTCCTTCACTTTGCGGAGAAGCCTTCACAACGTTGCTTACACCTTTTCCGGTACAAAGCTAGATACCGAGTCTGTAGCACGGAGGACCAAACCAACACGACTATTACATAACAAATATGTGAAATGTCAAATACAAGATCTTTGCTACAGAAATCTTGCGGAGTGACAAATCAATCAAGGACCCCTTGCTTGGATGACTTGTAGAATGCTCGTGATCTCGCCTTAGAGAAGGACCTATATGAGGATCACAATAGAAAGAAAGAAGAACAACTCTCTAGATCAAGTGATCTATATGTTAGAAGAGAATGAGAGTGTTTGAGAGATTTAGTAAGAAGAGGGGTGAGTTAGAATGAAGAAATGTCTCTCTATTTATAGGCAAAATCTTCCATTGTTCCCCGGATCCCTTCCACTTGGGATCCGTCTAGTGTAATCCTAGGGATCCGTGGAACGCTCCTATTTGCCCATGGGTTTTTTGGTTATGGGTCATGGGTTATGGGTTGGTCCATGGGTTTTCTTTAAATTCAATGTATCTAAGTATACATTGTATCTAGCCAACTTGGGTATGGGTTAAGATCCATGGGTTATGGTCCATGGGTTATGGTTTTTACCCATCCTAATAAACTATTACAACAAATGCTTAATTACTACATTTTTGTATTTAAAAGGCTATATGTAAATGCTTTACAAAAATAACATGTGTCCTTATAATTATACTTAAGATAACATTATATTTGTTATCAACAAAACACAAAAAGATTGCAAAATATTAATAAACGTTTTTACGGTTTATTTGTATTAACAAATGGTAAGCTTCTTAAAGAGATTAATCATACCATTATATCACTGATTCATAAAGTGTCTACCCCGTCTAAGATTAATGACTATAGGCCTATTTCTTGTTGCAATGTCCTGTATAAATGCATTAGCAAAATCCTTGCTAATCGTATTAAAGAGGGCCTTGGTCAGTTGGTTAGTATTAGTCAATCTGCATTTGTTCCTGGCCATCGTATATCTGATAATATATTACTTACCCAAGAGCTTATGCGGAATTATCATAGAGGGAGAGCTCCACCTAGATGTGCGTTTAAAGTTGATATTCAGAAGGCGTATGATACGGTTGATTAGGATTTTATTAAGGCTATTCTGATTGGGTTTGGTTTTCACTCCAAAATGGTCGACTGGATCATGGTGTATATATCATCTACATCTTATTCTATATGTGTTAATGGGGATCTTCATGGCTGGTTTAAAGGTAAGCGGGGTCTTAGGTAAGGTGACCTGTTATCTCCCTACTTGTTTACGTTGGTTATGGAAGTGCTAACGCTTATATTGCATAAAAAGGTTTCTAATGCAGTGGATTTTCAGTTTTATCATTTGTGTGAACAACAGAGAATTCTTAACCTTTGTTTTGCAGATGACCTCTTCTTGTTCACTAGAGGCCATCAGGATTCTGTTAATGTATTATGCAGGCTCTGGAGGATTTCAAGAACTTTTCGGGTCTTGTCCTAAGTATCCCTAAAAGTACAGCTTTCTTTTGTAATGTTCCTAACGCTATAAAAGCTGCTATTCTCTAGTCTATGCCGTTTGCAGAAGGTTCCCTCCCTGTCAGGTATCTTGGGATCCCTCTTATATCATCGAAACTTCTGTATAGGGATTGAAAGGTTCTTGTTGAAAAATTGGAAGGTCGTGGGTGTAATAAGTTCTTATCTCTTGCGGGTAGGCTTCAATTGGTGAGGTCTGTATTATCTTCAATGCATTTATATTGGGCTTTTGTCTTTATCCTTCCTACTCGTATCATTCATGAGCTTGAGCAGCTTATGAGGGATTTCCTTTGGTGTCAAGGAGAACTGAAAAGAGGAAAGGCTAAAGTTGCCTGGGAATCTGTTTGTAAACCAAAGAAAGAAGGTGGTCTAGGTATTCGTCGATTGGATGATTTTAACATTGCTCTCATGACTACACATATTTGGAGTATTTTGACACACAAAGAGTCGTTATGGGTTCAATGGATTCATTCCTATAAACTTCGTGGGAGAAGCTTTTGGGATGTCCCTTGTCTGGGTGATGTTAGCTGGGGATGGCACAAGCTTCTTGCAATTAGACCCAAGGTTCGTCCTTTCATATGGCATAAGATCAATAATGGGAAGGGCATGTCGGTTTGGTTTGATATGTGGTGTGAGTTAAGCCCGATTAGTGATTCGCTTACTGCTAGAGATATTGCTCGAGCAGGGTTTAACTTATCTGACTTGGTCTGTGATGTGAGAGTTAATGGTGTTTGGCGATGGCCGTTGGACTGGTTACATAGATTTCCATTGTTAGTTGCTCTCCCGGTTCCTAATCTTAACGATACTGATGATGGATTATTATGGCGCAATCTGGATGGTAAATTTAGTTGTTTTTCAGTTTCGTGTGCGTGGGAATCACTGCGTCTAAGGGCTGATTTGTTTGACTGGTGTAATGTTCCTTGGTTCTCTCATTGTATCCCGAGGCATGCAATACATTTGTGGCTTGTTATTAAGCAGAAGCTGAATACTCAGGATCGGATGCGACAATGGGATGTTAGTCCTAATGTGGACTTGGCCTTGCTTAGATGCCCGCTTTGTGGATTGGTTCCGGATTCTCATTCTCACTTATTTTTTGAGTGCCTATTTTCTATGAAGGTTTGGTTTCAGGTTCGGGTTCTATCTGGAATGGATGCGGTCCCGCTATCGTTGGAGAGTGCTATTACATTCCTTATTCCTCTATCAAAGGGGCGGTCGGTTAGTAGCATCATTTCTCGGTTACTGCTCGCTGCTACTACATACTTTATCTGGATGGAGCGCAATGCCAGGATTTTCAAGCATAAGAAGTCTACTTGCTGAAGTGGTTAGCATTATTGTCTCCACTATTCGGTTGAAGCTGGTTACCTTCAAGTTCAAGAAGCTAACCTCGCGGGCTCGATTGATTCTTGATAACTGGAAGATTCCAAGTATTTGTATTTCGCACGAAGGGAGTGCCGGGTAAGGGTTGTACTCTTTTTCCCTACTCCAAGGTTTTTCCCTTTGGGATTTTCTTGGAAAGGGTTTTTAAGGAGGCAGACTTCCTGAGTCGACTTGCTCCTTTCGTGGATAGGCTGGATGCGGGATGCTCGCTTGTTACAAGTTTTTCTACTTGTTCATGCCTAGTTAGGTGATGTAATATAGCTAGGGTTTTTGTGTTTATGGCATGTCATAAACATTAGTCCATCAAGCTTTTCGCTTGAGGTTAATGTGATACTTCTGCCACATTCCATTTGTACTTAACATTATTTTTTGGTTATATATTTACCGGGGTAAAACCCTTTACCCAAAATATTAATATGGGTAAGGGACCCAGATTTGCTCCTAGGAAGCAGGTATATGTTGCCAAGACGAAGACACCGGAAGCTGCTACTGCTAATGCTACAGGTACACCTATTACTACGTCTAACTCTTTTGGGACTCTTGAGGTGCATGAAGACACGGGCATCCCAATTATTGTGATGGTTCTACTACTGACGAGGCGAAGATAGAGAGTTCTAGTGGTTGTACTAAGGAAGCAGTTATGGATGGATCTCAGGGGAAGGAATCTCGTGTTGGTAAAGATGCGGCTGTTAAGCCTACTGATCCTATGACTTTTTCTGCATCAAAGACTAGCAATCCGTTTTCTAAAGTCGGGAATGTGACTTGTTTTGATAGTGATGAGGATGAGGTTTTGGAACCGGATAACCCTATGGCGACATTTATGGCTTCTGGGGGAGGTGGGGATTTGAGCTTGAAGATTTCATATCTGATGATTATGCTGCTCAGGTCTACGATTTACCTGGACACTTGGAGGATTTTTGTAACATGTATGATGTTAATCTCTTAGGTCGTGGTAGGAAGTAATTGGTTTTTTGGTAGTCCATAAGATCGGTATGTCTTTATTATGTTATATGTTTGGTTAAGTGCACTTTAAAGTGTGTGTCTGTTGCCCATGTAACGGACCGAGATGAGAGATCCACTCTCATCCGTTGTACTTAAAACGTTTTGGTTAATATATTTTACCAAGGTGCAGGATTACTCCCCTTTATCCAAAAAAAAGAATGGTGGAAATAAGGCTGTAAAAGCAAAGCGTGTATTGGTTTACAAACCTAAGGGTACGCTTCAATATTGGCCTATTTCCAAACCTAGTGCTACTAAGGAGAAGGCGACTCCTATTGTGTCTACTAAGGGTGATGGTGAGGTTTCTAACAAGTTTAGCATGACAAGCCCATGAATGTCTCTCCCGTGGGTACTAATGTTGACTCCTCTAATTTGACTAATGAACATGGCTATTTTTCAGATAACATTCAGATTGGTCAGCTGAGGGGTTTTATTGATACGCTTATGGATGCTAATAAGGTACTTGACACTCATACATCGATTTGTATTGTTGAAACTAGTAGTATTACTGGTTTGAACGACTCTACGCATGTACCTTTGCATCATAATGGTATTAAGGATGGAAGTCTTGAGGAGTCGTGTATGAAGGGTCATGAAGCGCATGGTTCTGATTCGGCCTCGTGTTCATACACAATTCCAACAGGTGTGGATTCTTGCTCATTGAACGGTAAGGATCCTTATGAGGATGTAGTTACTAAAAGTGATGATGAAGTCTTAGAGAACTAATTTGAGGATTATGATGACATCGAGCTTTTTTCTTCAAGATCCAAGACCCAAAGTGGTTCTTTGAAAGATTTCAAGGTGCAAGGACGCAAGAAGACTTAGATTGATATTTATGCTTATATTGTAATAAACTTTGTCTTATATGTTTCTTGCTGTTAGGTAGCTTTTTTAGCTTTGTTATGGTTGTAAGTTGCACATATATGTGCATTTCTGTCGTCCTGATCGGCCAGAGATGAGAGATTCACCCTCATCCTTTGTACTTCAACGTTTTTTGGTGTAATGAATTTTGCTAGGCGGAAGGCCTTTTACCCAAAAAAATAATCATAGAAAACGACTCAAAAAGAGACGTTTTGATAAAAGTTGTTATCATTCAAGAAAAACTCATTGTTTGTTATAGAAAACTTCCAAATAGTTTTAACGATACACAAAAGATGAATCATGAGTTTGTGGAAAATGACAATTTTATGTTTACACAACGATAAAAAAAAGTCTTGCAAGCCCACTCCATGCTAGAAGGATATTCTTCAATTAGTACCTGAGATAACATGCTTAAAAGGTCAACAACAATGTTGAGTGAATCCATAGGTTTATAGTTAATCAGTTGAACACAAGATAGATGATAATTGCTTATAAGAAAACTTATCATAGAAAATCATAGATTATTTTGCACTAAGCTCATGACACCAATACTCAACTGCATACACCTAATTACTGTGTACGTAATAGTTTGCCCCCAAGGAGGTAATAGCCAATTACCTAATGCAATTCAAATATGGTGCGCCCCGGTTATTTCTGATAACCAAGACGGGGTCGTTACTCCCCATAGTACTATTCACGATATCTGCATTCACTCGCAAGTGACTAATGGTTCATGATGCAAGGGTCTTTCGGCTAACCACTTAGGCAATACCAATAATCAAGTATCGTACAGTTGCAAAAGCTTGTGTTCTAGTTTATAGCATGTATCTCCCTCGTGGGGTTTGTAAAGATAAATAAAAGCGAGGCTATGAATTCACCTTGGTGATAGTGATAAAGCACAACGAGATCAAGTGTGATATAGCAATTGCTCTGACCCGGAAACTAGGTATGAGATGTCAAGTCTCAGAATCATGATAAGCGTTTGGTTCACGACCAAAATGATAGTGCTTGAATAGATAATTCAATAGTGCGATACTAGTGTTGATTTCACTTGTGTGGGAATGCTTAAAGTTCAGAGTCAAAAGATGCGATATATCATCTAAGTTAGTTATTCTTTAGAAATTCCCACTTATATACATATAATTGAAATGTTTCCCGATGCCGATTTATAAAAACGATGATGTTGCCAAGTGTTTATTTTATTCATTTCTAGCGTGGGTCGTTATTATATAACTGCTATATATCTCTTTTTTTGGCGGTGATTGGTTATCCCTTAATGCTTAATCGAAACCTTTTTAGGGTTTTGATACTATCGATTTGTAAGTAATCCACTCTTTGGGTTTTATTTTCCTATTAGTCGATGTGGATGTCGGTTTGGTGTGTGATTTTGTGGGTTAGGAGAGATGATTGTCGATTGATTGATCGGATGCTTCTGTTCTGCCTTAGTTGGTTAACAAGCCTGGTTATGATAGGGGTCACGAATTGTCGTTGTTCCTTATTTATCAGGTTTGATTGTCATGAATGGTTATTACCTTAGGATATAGGGTTTGGTCGTTATATTCGAAGCTGAGGCAGTTTGGTTTTCGTTTCGCAAGTATTGGCATTGAATGGTTGGGAGAGAGGGTACGCTGATTTTGAAGTCATATTTGGTGGTCACTTGATCCGCGGCTGTTACTACCTACACGTTATCAGGTTGAAGACAATCAATACACTTGATGATATTATGGTTATATTCAGGCGTTGTTGCCATGGTTTGGTGTATGGTTCATTTTTAGATTGGTTACTTGTAAGACCTGGGTCTTTGTATTGGTTTGCGTATGGCCTAGATCCTGAATGGTACATAATTGCTTGGACTATTAGTCTTAGTTGGGGTATTAATACACTGGTTTGTATCGGTTCTTTCTCAACAATGACATGGTGTTTATGGCTTGTATTCATATTATGGGGGTCGTTGATGAGTAAGTTTTGGATGTTAGGGTTTTCGAAACCTTATTTTTTATGGGTTTCAGTATGGTTAGTTCTTGATTAAGGTTGTTTTTTCTGATTGGTGCACTTGATGGCTGAAACTTTGTGTTTTGTTATGGTTCACGTGATTGGTTATCTTTTTGTACCAATTTGCGTTTTGGACCTATTGTTCCAATCATACCTTATTTTCTGGTTGATTTCTTATTAAGAGGGTCATTGGTGAGTGAACACTTTGGATGTTAGGGTTATTCTAAACCCTATTGGGGATGTTAGGGTTATTCGCTAACCTTATTATTCGTTTCTAATCCATATTGCGTTGTGTTACACTTTTATCTAGTGGATCGAGATTGGGATGGGACGGTCTTCACGCTTAGTTATAGATCTTAGTGAATTGGATATTGGTAGTCGTGTTTTTGTATTCAACACGTGTTACCACGTATTGTGACTGGAAGTTAGGGTTCCCGAATCCTAGTTTGGTTGTCCATACCGCTCATCTTGTGATTATTGTTCTAGTTGCTATTATGGCCCTTTGGTATGATTAGATAGCAGGTTGTGGACTATGATCGGTTTGGGCAGATTTGGTAGTCGTGGTGGGTCTCAGATTTCTCCCTTGTCATAATACTAAAATGGTGTATCTTGAGACCGTTATGCCTCGGTTAAGTGTTGGTCATGGTGGCCGAATGGTGGTTAGGTATTACATTACTTTATTACTTTTTTCTCTTGACCTGCTTTGAGTATTGGGTATTGAGTTTATAGCTGCTATTGATCGAGATATTCTTGGGGTGTCTTGTGTCCGTTATGGATATTTACACTCGATGTTTAGTTCGTCTTTATGGTTCATGAAGATGATTCATCCCATGCTGGTTTTCTTCATGTACATGGGGTGTTGTTGATGTATTATGATTATTTGGTCAGCTTCCTATCCATGATCTTGTTTAGATGCTATATGTTGTTGTTTTGGAGGCTGGGTCAAATGTTCAATGCATCATTGGATGATGTGTGCGTGGACTTTTATATCAACACATTGCAGGTAGGTTGAAGCAGCTCGTGTGGGCTTCATGTGGTTTATCCTTCATTGTGGATGTCAGACGTGCATCATGTTATTTTAGAGTTTTCTGGTTCGCATGGAGTTTGTTTGGAAGTACTATAATGACTAT
This sequence comes from Chrysanthemum seticuspe, assembly GCA_019973895.1. Taxonomy (NCBI): domain Eukaryota; kingdom Viridiplantae; phylum Streptophyta; class Magnoliopsida; order Asterales; family Asteraceae; genus Chrysanthemum; species Chrysanthemum seticuspe. The sequence continues at coordinate 86,225,527 of BPTQ01000002.1, read as the reverse complement.
GGCTTAGCGTTTAATTCATATTTTTATATTTTTGTATAGTCGTCGTAGTTGTAAGTTATAAGAATGGCTTGTCATTCTTATATAGTGGTTACATGTAAGTTTCACTTGTTGTTCATTGTTTTTCGCCTTGATCGGGCTAAGGGCATGGGATTCACCCATGTCATTTGTACTTCAATGTTTTTGGTGTAATTGAATTTTACCGGGGTGAATTAACCCTTTTACCCAATATATATATATATATATATATATATATATATATATATATATATATATATATATATATATATATATATATATATATATATATATTTATATAGTGGTCAAAGCCCGCCCGATGGGCGGGCATGACTTATAATTATCGTTGACGTATTTTACTATAGCGAAACATATTTTTTTTGAATGTTTAATGCAGTTCTAATAAAATCCTACATAAGTAAAAGTTCTACATTCAAGTCTCTATGAGTCTACTGCGAAAATTCAAACTAACAGAACGTCTAAATATACCATCTAAAAATCATACCAAAAGACTATAGAAACATGGTTAAGGAAGAACATTAAAACATTGAATCACAAATTAAACTATGGATATGTCATAATTTATAACTAAAATGATCTGATTAATTGAGATCATTTAGAGGTGGGATCTTGCTCATATTTATTGATAATTAAAGATAGATATTGAAGAAATAAGTCATAACACATGAAAGAAAAATGAAAATATTAGGAATTGATTAATCATAGCATGGTTATAGAGGAGCCGGTTGAGAGTAAATAGAGGCTATCAATAGGCTGAGGCATGCCGTATGTTGTTCCTGGGCCACCTATATAACTACCATCAGTGGTTGTGGCCCCTTGGTAGCCATAACATTACATTAGTTGGTAGAAACATCATCAAATCACAGTGATTAAATTATAATGGTGACTAAAACTGAAAGTTAGCAATGGCATGATAGGATTTGACATTATTGGTTTTCAATAAAGGTAAGTTCCACGACATAAGCCTATATTACAACAGTTAATTACCTTTCCCAGATCATCATCCTTTTCGACAATAGTTGATGGTCTTCCTTTTGGTCCAGACACTTCAAGTTGTTCAGTTTCGCGAATAGCTATTATCAGACAAGTAAAAAAGTTAGCATTTACTGTACACTTAATGTGTAATATATAACAGTAAAAATCCAAGATTTATAGCTCCAAAACCTACATAACTTGAGTATCATTCCAAACTTTAGATGCATTGTAGACTAATTATCAAGTCTTGCTTATTGCAAGAAGCATAAGCAATTTTAATAAGGGGGCGTTTGGTTATCCTAATTCATTGGCTTATGTGTTTATTTGAATTTGGGAAAAGCACACAAGTTAACTTTTTTGGGCTTATGACGTCCCATTTGATTTTAATTTGTTTTAAATGCCTAATTTATTTTTCATAGCTTTGACTATTTGAGATCCATACGTTTTATCCAATGGCTCAACAGTTCAACAGTTCTCACCACCATCCTCTGTTGAAAACACCGTTTGTTGCTAAACATGTCAACTCATTCAAACATAAATATTAGCTGAATTAAGGTCAAATGGACTGAGAATTTGAGGTTGCACAAGGTGTGTTTTTTTTAACAAATAAAGCCTCTAATTCGCTTATATCAAAGATAACATATTTATTGTAGTAATATAGATCCTGCTATCGGAAGAATATGAGGAATACACACACAAAATTTTCAATGGCTAACATGCCCCAATTCTCTTTGGCATCCACTTAAAAAAGTACCCATTTTAACTCAAACCCAGTTTGTGACAACTCGCAATTTCAGGTCATTTCTCAAAACAATTCACGTTTCACTATTTCAACATTTATCGTAAACTAGGTTTGCGTGTTCCAAATTCGCGTAACCTTAAGGGTTTAGCGGCGAATTCATGATCATATCATCACGAACATTTCACATAGACTAAGTTTAGTCTACATTTCATTAACATCATTTGCATCACGATTAGTTCATTCATGACTTTGCATTTCACATTAAACGCGTAAATTTTATATTAAATAAACGTTATCGCGTGAGTTATTATTTTAAAAAATTTAATCCGCTACTTTCAAAAATGATCCCGGTATATTTTTATACTTACATTTAGCTTATAAAAACTATATTTTGAGTTTACCTAGTGTTTTAAATTTATTTTGTCTATAAATCGTTAAAGTTATATTATTACGACGTTTTTCTTAAAAACTACACGATAATTATTATATCACTCAAATTTTACAAGGAATGTATTTTTACAATTTTTATGGTCTCATTATACTCTACTTTGATCTATTAAAAATTACTTTTACCTAAAATTACCTTAAATACACTAATGTGTATTAAATCTTACAAGTATTATTACTTATACATTTTCTTACACTTTCTAACAATTGTACACAAATTAAAGTAAAAAAATAAAAAAAAAAAAAAAATAAATAAAATAAAATAAAATTATTTTTGCAAATCCCTCCCCCTTGGCCGACCAAGGGGAGGGGAGCATTAATGGATTGGTATGGTTTTTCTTTGATTGTCTAAATCTATACTCATACATAAAGTCTTACTTATACATTCACCTCATTCATTGTCCTCATTATTTCAAGATAAGTAAAAAGCCTTTTCTCTCTTGTTCTTCACTTCCTAACCGGTTCTACAAGGAGATAACAAGGAATTCATAAAATTTTGCAAGCTCAAGTTTATTACAATCTAGATCACACTCTTATTAAGGTTTTGAAATAAAAACCTAGGGTGTTTAGGTTAAACCTTTGTTCTTTGCACCTCATCATATTAACTTGTAAGCATATCACTTCATTTTACATCTTTCCTTTTCATTTCATAAGTATTTTATCATTTTCATAGCAAGCATGCAAGACTTATGTTGATTTATACCATTTTTACATGATTTTTAGTGTTATATATATATAGGTCATCCTATAATTATCCCCTTGTTATATTTTGGTCTTGATGATGTTTAGGAACCCATGACACCCTAAGAAGGTGTATGGTAGGATTAGATTAGCTTTGGAGTTGATTTGAAGGGATTGGAATAGGTTTAGTACGAGAAAAACTATTTTCGACAAGTATTAAAAGTGGTCTGTTCTTATTTCGTTTTTTTGGAAAATCCGACAGTAGGCACGAATTTTTGGCCTTGATATTTAGAAAATATACTTTAAAACGAATCCGTGGCCGCTTGAACGGATTAAAACGGAGTTATAACGAAGAAGTTATGAATTTTTTCAAGTTTGACGACGAAATATATATTTTTCTGAAATTTCAGCAACCTATTATTGTTTTATTCGAGTCAAAAACGAGTCCTAAGCTTTACAAATTATTTCGACTTATCAAAAATATATTAGTATATTTCGATACGAAGCTAAGGACGTATAATACGTAGAAAACGGATTTGAAACGACTAAGATATACACGTTTTCATAAAATTGCCGTAACTATTATTTTTAGAAAAACTATATTATTTTTACGAGATAAGTGTTACGGTAACTAAAACGACCATGTTGAAGGCTGTTTTTAACGATGACGTAGAACTTTTTGTAACGAAATGTCTTCTAATAAAATCGAGATCATCAAGCATATTTTCCAAAACGACCAACCGTTTGTATAGCGGAGTTGTAATAAATTATTTACGGTTGCTTAAACTTTGTCGAAACTGTTAGGAATTAGAAATTCCCGGTATTAAAGAGTCGGTCACCTCAAGTATATGTAATCGTTAGAAAGCTCGTAGTCGTAGTTCATTTAAGTTTAGTAGTATTTAGTTAAGTAACACCGTGGAGGACGGACGGGTCTTTACCCACTGTATGCCTGATCCACAGCCCAAAGTGTGGCGATTTATGTAAGACTATAAATACTCTCTACCTCCCAAGGTAGAGAGTTGGAGCTCATAATAATATCTTTCACTTTCTCTCACTAAGTTCCCTAAACCTCTAACTTTCTCTCTCTAGAATTCCATCTATATGCTACTTTGTGTTATGGTTTGATGTGTATGTGAAAAGTTATTTCCTAACAATTGGTATCAAGAGCCATGGTTAGATCATATCTTGCACATCTTTGGATTTATAGTGGTTTTTAGGTGGTTTTTGAGTTTGAAAAAGTTTAGTGGTTTTTGCACCATTTGGTTGATTTCTTGTGTTAAAGTTTGAATTTTGTTGGTACTTTTATGTTTTGAATCATCAAAAGTGTTTAGGTTTTCATTTGGTAAGCTTGAATCATCTTGGTTGGGTTGTTTTTGGATTGAAAAGTGAAGTTTATTTGGTTTTTCAAGCTAGCGACTTAGCTCTCGGACTATTTTCTTGGTAGCGACTTGCTTCACAGTTTTGTAGCGACTTACAGTGTTAAAGCTAGCGAGTTAGATCTAGCGAGTTAAAGTACAAGTAGTGGACTCTCCACTACGGGTAGCGACTTGTGGTAGCGACTTGGTCAGTAGCGAGTTGCTCTTTAGCGACTTGTGTTTCTAGCGACTTGTGTAGCGAATTGCTGCCAAAATTTGGTTAGCGACTTGGTCTGTAGCGAGTTACTACTCAGCGACTTGTTTTTTGTCTAGCGACTTGGGATTGTAGCGACTTAGTGGTGTAGCGAATTAAGTGTTAGCGACTTAGCACTTAGCGACTTGGTGACTTAGCGACTTGGTTCAAGGGTTATAGCGACTTGGTTGATTTTTACGAAGAAGAGGTTTGACCAAAGTTGACTTTTTACGTCAAAACTTCAAACGGCCATAACTTTTGATCCGTAACTCCGTTTTCAGCGAAATACCTGTCAAAACGACCGGAACAGCCTGAATATTGTGAAGTTTCACCATGATGTTGTGAAACGAATTTTTCGAGGCCCAAATCCACTCCGAAAGGAAGTTATTGAGCTTTTAAGTTTTTTGACCTAAAAATTCTCCGTAAAAACGTGCATCAACCAATCCAAATCTCAACCAATCAACATTTCAGCCTTTCCTACGAACAATCTAAAGTCCTATCACTCAATCGTCTTTCATCGTATCATTCCATCGGTCATCTTAACACCCTCTACTGGTCATTGCTTAACGGTTTCGTCTTGATTTTAGTAAAATCCCGCGAAAGATTCTATTTCTCGGTTTAAATCATAGACGTGTAAAATCTCGTGCATCCTTCCACATCATGTCTTACTCTACTGACCCAGTGATTTCAGAAGTGCTTAAACTGTATGATGTTGTGGACAACAATGATAATGCATGCCACACTGAACGATTAAAGATGATTGAATTAAGCAATGAGGATGTGAGATCTCCGTGTTCAGAATCTAATGAGAGAGAATTGCACCAGTCCAAGCTACAGAATGCCATGCAAATGAAATGCAGCATTGAGCCCTATCAGCTACTTCATCTGCACCTCATTCAATTGTTATCCATAGCTGGGGATCGAACATGTAGTGCTCTTTTCCGCCAGGACTTACCTACATTGACAAGAAGCTTGCTGTTGAACTTAGAGCATTTAAAGCTGCAACTTACCAATGAAGAAGTTCAAAAGGATGGTTCCAGTGCAGCTCTTCAAGTAATCTACAAACAATTTCAGCCATTCATCAGTGGGGAATATTCAGCAGATTACGATCAACACTTGACTGGAATTTCCTTCAAAAAACATACTGGAATGGAAATTCAGGAATTCATTGAGACATTTATCCAACTCATGGATAATGTGAAAAAGTACATTGAGGAAATTGCACAAAAGAATGAAGACGTGAAGGAGTGTCAGGTGCAGTTGAAAGATTGTTGTGATAAGTTGGGTAATGTATCTGGTGAAGAATCGGGTGGTGCTGAATGCAGAATGTTAGAGAAAACAAATAATGATGAGTCGGACAATGCTAAAATAGAATCTTCATGCTCATGTCCACAAGAGAGAGAGGTGCACCAGTCACAACCCGTGCAAGTTAATACAAAGGAACGCTACATGGAAGCTTCGGATGTACCCAAGATAGAGATGCACCGGCCACAACCTGTGCACGTTAATGCAGAGGAAACTTGCATGAAAGTTTCTGCAGTACCTAGGTATGCATCTTCTTCTCAAAATGATGATTATGGATTGCATGAGTACACTACATTTGTGCCTGATGATTCCTTGACCACTGAACTCAATACCTATAAGGATCAAGTTGCCATATACGAACAACGTGCTAAGTTTGAACTTACCACTCGTGAGCAGGAGATGGATATCCAAATGCGTACAATTATTAGAAAAAGTAATTTTAGAGAAGAAGTATTAAAACAAGAGTTAAACTCCTTACAAGAAAAGCTTTCCAAAACTACTAAGCAAAAACACGAACTTCAAGAAAATGTTAAAATGCTTAAGCAAGAATTCAAGGCTAAGGAATCAAAACTTTTGAATGATTTTTCCAATCTAAAAACTTTGAAAAACAAGCTTGAAAATAAGTTGTACGTACAAAGGAATGCCATTCAAACTGCTCACATGATCACTAAGCATAGAGTCTTAAGCGATAAGCATAGCACTCCCCTTGTTGAGGAACCAAATCCAGAGGTAATTAAAAAGGCTAGAAATGCTCATAAGGTGCTTTATGATGGTAATGAAATCCTTAAGCCTAGGCAGAAACCTAGTTGCGTTGAGTGCACTGAGGAAGATAAGAAATCTGATGAAGTCACTAGGGAGAAATTGAATAAGAAGTTAGAAGATCCTGAGTGTAAAAAGAATAACATAACGATCAAACCCCATAATTACACTAAAGAAAATTGGATCTCCTTGAACAAGTTTAAGCCTCAGACTCTATTAACCCCTGAACAAGTGTTCTGGAAAAAGGATATGGAAATGCAAAAAGCTGAAAATCTTGTTGAAAAGAATCCCCCTTGTAGGAAACTGCCTAAATCAACTGTGTATCCTCCTAATACACCAATGCACTTAGTTCCTAGATCTCTTGCCACTAAAAGCAAGACCTTAATCAGTGAATATGTTATCTTTCAACTATTTGTTGATTTTGAGAAAACTTGTAAGAAAAGGATCACACCCACCGGTATAACTGAAGGGGAAAGGGGTTTTGAGCAAACTAAAGAATGCTATTTAACTGAGGTCATGCCTTTCTTTAAACAACTAAAAGATCAATTTGAGAGTCTTAAAAAGGGGACGTATTCTGATATTAAAGAAATGGAAAAGGTATTTGATGCAATGATTGTTGAGGTTAGTGACTATGAGAGAGAATTAAAATATAGTGAGATTGAAAGGAAGAACTTGCATACACTGAATGAGAATCTGATTTCTAAATGTATTGCTCAAGATGTGTTTTTCACTGCTACAAATTGTTCCATTAATGCTTCTCAATTTCATGAATTATCTGTTGCTCTGAAAGTCTCCCATGATCGTGTCATTGAGCTTGAAACAACAAATTCAAAATTGCATGAGAAAATAGAACAGGATGATCATGATAACTTGGTCAAACATTATTCTAAATTAGAAGTTGAACATCTTGCTTTGCAATTAAAACATCAACATCTCAAAGAAAATGTTAAAACCTCAAATATCAAGACATCCTCTGATGCTCCTGAGTTTGATGCAGTTTTTGAAATTAGCAAACGTGATGAACAAATTCGAGCTCATTATAACACGATCAAAAGATTGAAAGCCCAAATTTCACAACTGAAAGGTGAAAAGAAGGATGTGACTGGTTCCCATATGCCTCCACCTTTAGATTCTCAGAATTTCCAACTTCAAAACATAATTGATAACTTGCAAAAGGAAAATGATTGTTTTAAAGCTGAAATTTCAAAGGTTAATGATCAAAACAAAGAGTTATGTGATTCATTTAAAGTTAATCATGATAAACAAATTGAAAAGATAACTTCTTTACTTAACGATATTGAGAATCTGAAGCGTGAGGTGAAAGGAAAGTTGCCAATCCCAAATTGCAAATACTCTGTTCCTAAGGTTTCTGCTTGTGATAAATATGCTATCGATATGTTATATATTCCCCCGCCCATTAGGAATAATGAACTTGCACATAAAGCATATCTCTCATACCTTAAGGAAAGTTTGAAGGGTCTCCGTGAGATTGTTGAAGATGAAAGATTAGAAAAACCTTTTGATAGTACTATAGCCTATGCCTGCATGGATGCCAAACGATCTCAGGAACTCTTAGAGTATGTAATTGTCACAAGTCCGAAATCTAGCAATAGGCGAGATAGAATAGTTGTGCCTTGTTCTATGCCTAAAGCCAAGCATGTGACCCTTGATATGCCTTGTTCCATGTCAAAATTCAAGCAAGCAACCTTTGATGTGCCTCCTAGAACTTCAGATCCCAGCACTTCTAGACCAGAAATGCAGAAAGTAGTGAAGCCATGTAATGTTCCCATCGTTACTTCTACAGATGTTAAGATTGACACTAAAGTTAGCGGGTCAAAACCTAGAAGCAATGCAAAGAAGGATAGGATTACGCAAACTAAAAGTGTTCATGATAAGGAAGTGAAAGAACACCATAGGGACAAGAAGTTTGATTTGAACAAAAAGAATCGTGTTAGTTCTAGTATTAGCTCTAAGCTTACTGAAATTAATTCGAGGCCTCATGCTGTCTGCAAAACATGTAAAAGATGTTTATTTTCTGGTAATCATGATAAATGTGATGTGTTATTTCTGAGGTCTAAGATTCATAACCCAGTTAAGAAAGTTTGGAGAGTGAAACAGATTAAGCAATCTTGGAAACCTACAGGGAATGTGTTTACAAATGTAGGATTTCAGTGGAAGCCCACAGGTCGAATATTAACGAATGGCAAACCTTACCCCTTAGCTAGATCCACTATGCCTAGAATAGTGCCTGTTAAGGTTTGGAAGCCAACTGGTAGAATAATCCCATTAAGCACAAAATGTCATTTGACTAAGTCTGATGCTTCTACTAGTTCAGCTCCTAGGGATAATGCCATTGCATCTAGGGTTTCTGCTAATTCAAATACTGTTTGTGCTAACCAAAAGGAACCCATCAGCACGTGGGGATCCAATGTTTCCAATTCTCTGTCTTCGTCTGTTGTCCAAAGCAGGTCGTACAAATCGTCCCTTGGTATTTGGATTCGGGCGGCTCTAAACATATGATTGGGCTCTTAACAATAACGTCTGTTCACTTTAGTTCAGGCCTCGTACTTCATCATAATGGTGTCTGCAGATAACACTTCAGGCCCTGTTCTTCAAAGAAAAGAAAAGTGTACGCTCTTCTGTGCGCTTTATCTTCAGCTTAAGAGAAATTCTCTCATGAATGGCCATACTCATCTACATTCTTCATCAACAAGCTTCATGTCTTTCCACGCTCATTCAATCATCAAGTGGATCTACGTTCATTGGTGTATACTCTTATTCACTTGTTAAATCAAAAATGGCAACTTCGGATGCAATTTTTGAGGGGGAGAAGAGTGAATATACTACATGAGGATGGATGTTTGAATAATGGTTATACGACTTAATTTTTGATGATGATGAGTGTATATTCTTTTTGATGAAGAGTGAATATACTAAGGATAACTGGGATTCATTGTTTTGATTTTTGATGACTCTCCTCCAACGCCTATTGCTTCACTTTCTAAGGATAATTGGGAATCAATGTTTGGGATTCATTGTGATTCAAAGATATGTTTGATGAGTACTTTCAACCTCCGACGAATGTTGATCATCCAGCTTCTGAAGCTCATGCTCCGGTTTCTATTGACTCAACTAGTTCACCATCTAAGAAGTACTTCTTGGAATTCTCAAGAAACCTTATCTCCTGATTCACAAGGCGTTTATAATGACTATCATGATATTGTAAGTTGCACTATTGAATAATGATCCGCTCTTTGGTATTCTTGTGCCAAATCTTCACGGATTGTTGTTCATGGATAATGATCCGCTCTTTGGTATTTCTTTGCCAAATCTTTACGGATTATTGTTCCTCTCATTATGCACTCTGTAAATCAACCACATGAACATTAAGGAAAATGACTACCTCATCCTATCTAAGACATTATTGGTGATTCTTCCAGATCAGTCTCTACATGTATACTTTTAGGAAGAATGCATTGATATTGAGGAATCATTTGTTCCGGTTCATTCAGTGGATCAATGTACATCCGATTGTATGTTTATTCACGTGTTGGTCATTTGACACAAGTTGATTACTTCGGAGTTAATCATTTATCACTCATTTGAGATTGAAGTTAAATTTCACAAAGGCGTGTCCTTATTTGATATCTTGCTCGGGTCTAAGAATGTTAAGTTGAAGACTTGGTTTATCTAGTTACCAGCAGTCGGGATGGATGGTTAAAGACCGACGATGTGGATAATCTCAAGAGGTGTTAATGTCTCATACTTTGTTTGAGTTGTGAGTACTTAGAGATTTGCTTGAAGCATAGATTCTCGACACCGTTCTTCCATCATTAAAGTGCAACCTTAAGATACAAATGCGGGGAATTCGACTTCAGTTTCAAGTTTGGTATATCGGGTTTTTCTTCATCAGTGATCACTTCAAATTGTCTACGAATTGGCTGAAAAAGATAGTCAGAGAGAGTTTCAGTAGCAGTTGATTCTCACGAGATATATTTGAGCTAATTGTGTTCTTCTCTATTTCAAGTATATGAGTGTATTATGTTTTGATGATTCTGAGGTATGAAAACTAGCAAGGGGGGAGGAGACATATATCTAAAAGCACAACGAGTACACTTGATGAAATTAACACTTCTTCCTGATTGAAGTTATCCCGGAAAGACAATGGTCATAACCGTAGAGAAATTCAATGTTTTACTCGTAGCCTTTGGTGTATTATTCCAACCATTTGGGGGAAGGATATATTATTCCAACTATTTGGGGGAAGGATGTATTATTCCAACTATTTGGGGGAAGTGGTCTCTGGAGACCTTTGGTATATGTTACTTCAGCGTTCAGTTGGAAGAAATGTGAGAAGAATATATGGAACGTGAGATGATACTGCCTATCGACATCTTATATACGGTTTATGATAAAGTGCTTACGGTTATATGCACAACATGTTCACTTGATCGAGCTAATTCAGTTATTTAAGAGTTGACATCCACAGAGATGATTAGTGACTCAACATGTTACATGGATGTCATCGTCTCTACTCTTGTTGGGTACATGTGTACATTATGTGCTGATTGGTTATATGTTAGATAACTGGAATGCACTTGGTAAAATGAAGATGTTGATATATTGTTCCCCTAAATAGACAACTGGTCAATCTCGAAGAGTAAGGTGTACATCAGGGATGCACAACAGGTTCATGTGATCGGTCGTAATCAGTTAATCCGAATTTGATAACCACTGAGACGATCAATGTTTCAACTTGTTACTTCGGTGTTCTCGCGTTCTTCGAGGTGATGAGCTTCAATCAATGAGACCGCTTTGTATTCATCTCTACTTCTTTGGGAAATGGTCTTTATTCGATGTTTGTCGGTTTGGGGGGAAGCTACCAAAGATTCAAATTGAGAAGGCTCATGTTCAGACGATTTTCTTAGAAGCCTCGAATGCTTTGGTGGCGAAAGTTTAAGAGATGTTGATTCCTCTCTTCTACAACGTGCTGAACGATATCTTTATCTCGGTACTCATTTCATCATTCTCTTAAACTAATTTATCTCTTGTATATATCTATTCGAAAATCAAATAGAAAAATATAAAACTTTCAAAATCCATAAAAATTTGAAAAATTCGAAAATTCTTCAAAAAATATTGTCATTTTTGTCATGTTTCTCTCGATTCGATAATATCTACGGTCTTAATGTTGTCATTCAAAGAATGACACGGGACTTTAGATGTTGTTCGAATTTTTATATTAAAAAAAAAAAAAAAAAAAAAAAAAAAAAAAAAAAAAAAAATTTGGGGAGAAAGAGAAACTATGGTTTATTGTCATTTCAGGCAATAACCCGGTTTTTAAAGAAAGAACAGAGCCATGTTTTACCATGTTTTCAAATTCTATGCTCTGATTCTATAAACATTTATCTACTGAAAACTAAATGCTTTGAAAAATAACTCGGTTTCTATTTTTGATAATCATCAGGACTTATTTGTCAAAATCTCTATCTCTCAATCAACAACCCATGTCATTGATTGAGGGGGAGAATGATTTCAATTAAATTAAAAAGTTATTTGGCATTAAATTGTTTTCAAAAGATATACATGCATGTTTTATAAATGGAGTTTAAAGTCTTAAAATCCGACCCTTATCAGTTCAAACGCTTTCACAATCAAGTCACAGTTCTCCTTAAAAGCTTTCAAATCAATTTAAATCTATACGAGATCACAAATCTCAAATGTTTTGACAATTGTGATCGGGGGAGAATGTGTGATTTAAATTGGATTTAGACTGATAATTCGGTAAATGGTTTCATAAGAATGTACATGCTGTCCTTCTCACATGTGACAAACGATTTCAATTTTTCAATGCACATGTTGAGGGGGAACGCCTATCTTAAACCTATGATTTGAAACGTGATCATTTATCCCAATGTGCAGGTTCCCTCTAGTATGTGCAAAACTCTTTTCTAACCTCGAGGCACATATTGAGGGGGAGCAATTTTATGGAAACCTCATCCTTCCCGGAAATGCTATTTCTACTTGATTTAATGTGGAAGTGATGTTGATATCTTTTAGAAGATGGTAACCAAAGAAGGTAATTCTTTCTCTTGCCTCCGTGTGCAAAACATTTTCAAATACTTGATGCACATGTTGAGGGGGAGTTCTCGTTCTAAAAATATCAAAAACAATTCAGGTACAAAATGCTTTGATTATATATCACAAGTATCTGAATTGATTTTCAAATGGTTTTTCAATTGGATCCAATGGCAGATGAACAATACCAAATTGACCGACCAACTTTACTTTATGTACGGTGATATAAGGATGATAAGGTTAGGTATTGGTTCCCATGATCCGCCAGAACCGGAGGGATCTACCCAGGGACAATCCACTAGTTAGTGTAGAAGTCCTTAGGTATGATGAGAAAAGGAGAAAAATGAGATATGGGAAGAGTGCGGACTAAGACTGAGCTAGTACTGGAATAAACCCAACAAGGTAATAGCTATGAAGTCTCGGTAAGCACTGAAGGGGTTGAAGAATTAAAAAGAATTGAATGAGGAAAGGGTGAAAACAAATAGCCCTCCATTTATTCAACCTTAGGGCAGAAACCGGGTTCACTTCATATGCTACTGATGGTAACATCGGTATTGAAGAAAAGACGTCATGGACCCAGTGACGCACTGCACTTCAACTTTCCAAACCACTCAAGTTCCTCTTAAAAGGACTTGTTTCATTCTCACGGGGAACCGACATTATCTATCGACTTTCTCTTAGAGATGGTTGATATTGAAGAAGGAGACCCTCTCCCTAGTCTCCGGCATAGGATCCAAATATGCACAAATTGAGTCTAGAGCCACGAGATCATCAATAAATCTCATTAGGACACTTTCAATGAAGACTCTCTGTTTCACACAATGTGGAAAGAGAGATTATATCTTGAGTCCTACGCATTATCCTTGTGGTATTGCCAGAACATCTGAGTGATGTGTTTACATATTCACAATGAAGATGGAAAGCCTTCTGGAGCCAACATCAAACAAGCTCCTGGTAGGTGGCAGGTGAGATCTATTATATAGATCAACCATGTGACAACTGAACAGAAACAATGGGGCGATTCAATCTCTTGAATCAATCCTGGTTCAGGTTATGGATTGACGGATGCCTTTGAAAAACCGGTCTTTGTGCTTAAAAACTCTTTTCTTTAGCACATCGACCGTGTACTCATTTTTTTAAAATCAAAAGGTGTTTTTATGATTGATAACTGATTTTCAATAAAACCTTCGTTGTATTGCAAAAACAATTTCTATTGAGCAATACACGATTGTTTTTCAAATCTCTTTTCATCAATCAGTGGACTTAAAATTCGCTGGTTCACTCACTCCGTGTTGTCTTCTTTGAGATGTTCCGGTTTGAGAACAGCTAGAACAGCTGCGAAACCCTGTCAAGGAAATTCTTCGGAATTATACCTGATCACAGGCAGTACTTGTACTGATCAACGGGGAACCGTGGGCCGTGTACCTCAATTCAACGAAAGTGATCAAAGACACTTTCGTGCGATTTGTTGCTAACTGTTGTATGCAGGTACGCCCGACGTTTGCAGCTGATCAGAATGAAGCGGTCAATCCATAGCCGCATGCTCACTTAACACATTCATCTCAAAAGAAATCATGATTAGTGCATCAATGACTCTGATATTTTCACTCCATGCTTCTGCTACGCTGCTGCCAATATCATGAATCAACTAAAGCTTCCGCTACTCTGATGAAAAGATATCATGATCCAGAATGTGAGCATGTCGGTCCCAAAGTTACAACATCACAAAATACCAACACCAGAAAGGATGTGTCAGAGATTGTTGATAGCTGATGATCTCCAAAGATGGCTCAAACTTATCATCACGTGGATCAGTAAAAGACCTCCACTTGGAATAACCAAACATGCAATGTGAAGAATCAATGACTACGAGCTTAGAAGCAAAGGACTACATCAAGAATGCAAGATCAATTGTTAAATGTAATATCTATTTGTATTCAATGTAATTTTGGTACATGATTGAGGTGACCTCCCTTAGGGGGAGATTGTTAGGAATTAGAAATTCCCGGTATTAAAGAGTCGGTCACCTCAAGTATATGTAATCGTTAGAAAGCTCGTAGTCGTAGTTCATTTAAGTTTAGTAGTATTTAGTTAAGTAACACCATGGAGGACGGACGGGTCTTTACCCACTGTATGCCTGATCCACAGCCCAAAGTGTGGCGATTTATGTAAGACTATAAATACTCTCTACCTCCCAAGGTAGAGAGTTGGAGCTCGTAATAATATCTTTCACTTTCTCTCACTAAGTTCCCTAAACCTCTAACTTTCTCTCTCTAGAATTCCATCTATATGCTACTTTGTGTTATGGTTTGATGTGTATGTGAAAAGTTATTTCCTAACAGAAACTCACTTTTTAAACCACATTTTAGACAAAATCACCATATTTAACCTCTATTATCTTTATGTTCGAGACCTCTATGACGAAAACTCATGTACTAAAACTTCTAGATTTTGATACAAGCTTTCCAAAACCGTCGAGTTCATGAAATTTCCGACGACATTATTTTACGACGAAAAGTTAAAATTTCGCTATAAATCATTACGAAACCATTGTAGGATGACATTTTGATGTAAATACTTGTAAAGTAATTTTAGAGTGGTCAAGACGTCAAAAGAGTATTTTTCGACGATAAGTATTATTTTTCAAAACTCACAAATGGTATAAATAACATACGAAATGCATGCATAACATTACATCATAACTCATTACATATCATATCATTTGTAATAGGTCCAGATTAAAGTTACCCACTATACCTCAGTGTACTCACTCTTGTCATCATACCAGTTTATCAAGTGAGTTTTCATAGCCCCGTTTTACAAGTTTTTACATTATTTCAAACCTACGGGGGAGAATACATTGCACAACATTTTTATTACGATACCAAGTATGTTAAATTCATTTACATTGCTTAAGTTACCACGTTGCCAGTTAAATGTCCCCATTTCATATGCATGAGCCGTTAATTTCCTAGAAGCGTGTGTGAGTGGATAGATCTATCGAGGGTGACACCTCCATCCGGGTTGGTGAATCCCAACTAGTCATACGGATGCATTTCATTCATAAACATTATTAGAGTTGTTTGGCAAGACACTCTGTTGGGGCGGACATCAGTCGGAGCTTCGGTATCATGCGCTTAAGCAATTGTAACATTTTTATGTGACATGATTGTCATACCAGTAACATTTTTATGTGACATGATTGTCATACCTGATCTATACTTGCGTAGTCGTATAAAACATTTACCAAACCTATGAATTCTCACCAACATTATTGTTGACCGTTTTAGCAATGTATTTTCAGGTAACTAAGGCATACTCATCATGGCATGGTTAAGGAACCCCTTTTGAGTCGCGGCGTCGACTTACATCATTGTACATTATGGCACTTTCTTTCAAAACCATCGTTTGGACTTGTAATATATTTATATTTCCGCAAACTTTGTAAACTTTTGGGACCTATGTTGTAACTCTGAACGCTTTTATTAAATATCCAACGATGTGTTTTTAAACGACACTTTAGGTCGTTCAATATAACTGTGATTGTGGTGCTATGACAGTCAATCCCCAGGAATTCCATTCCGCTGCAAAACAGGTAATTTGGGGGTGTGACACAGTTTGACCAATTCCTCAACCGGTATATCTTACAACATGTAACTTATAGTTGCAAATACAAACTCTAATTAATTTAAATCAAAGATATACAAATTTATTGTAGTGATAACAATAACAACATTTTCGCTTAAGAATTGGTGTGGCTAAAGATAAAAGTAAAGATGCAAAGTATGTTTTAAGGGAGGATAAACTCTATTAGCTCTCTACTTTTACTTTTATTAGAGAAGTACTCTACTAATATCCACTATTAATGAGTTACTCAAATTTAGCTATGGGCATCAGTAAGTCACCAAACTTTATTAACATTGCTATAAAGGGTACTCTTTTTTTGGGTAAAGGGGAGTAATCCTGCACCCTGGTAAAATATATTAATCAACCAACCATTGAAGTACAACGGATGAGAGTGAGTCCCTCACCTCAGTCCCTTAGGACACTTACAGACTTGAATATAAGAATGACACACCATTCCTATAACTTACAATAAAATGAACCAACCAATAATAACGCAAGTACATAAAAATTTACACAACTACTCAAGAAAAACACTTCAGCCTTCTTTATCACTATGGCGGTCCACCTTAACTTCCATGAAGAAGCACGTAGAAAAATCCAAGCGATCTTCAACATAAAATCTGTTTGCTAAACAAAGATCCGAATGTAAACCATAGCAAACAAAATCAGCCATAAACCTAACAATAGGGTTAAGAACACCCTAACATACAACTCCATGATCATGTAGCCATCAATAAGAATCAGTTCACAAATTTCGCACAACGGTTGGTGGAAGACTCTAAAACCACAGATAGAGCAGCAGGCATAACTCGCTCCAAAAGTGTGCATTGAGATGCTAAACCGAATAACAATAACCAAACAGCAGCAACATGCATAGGACCATCATTGATCGAGTCTTGGATTAAATAATCCTAATTTGCAGCCATAATAATCAATAAATGATGATCCACCATGCCAAGGAACATCCAATAACGAGTACCCAGACCATCATGGGACTTCCATAGTAACAGCGTCATCCATCACCTAACATGCAATCCAAAACAGCCGTTGACGTAAATACAAGTAACCTTGATGGAATGAAACACCACCGCTGTAAAGAACACATATTAGACTTAAATAGGGTTTAAGAAAACCCTAACCTCAAGATCAGATCAGAAACGATCCAATAAAATAGGGTAAAAATAATCCCTAACTTCCATAGCCAAAACAAAGAGATCCGCATATGATAAACCAGATAGCAGGATCCAATAACAACAAACGATAGGGTAGACATACCCTAACCTATACCAGCATCAACTCTCCCTAAAACCCACTTACAAACACAAACATAACCAACCCAAAAAAGGTTAACGATCAGATAATCAAAAACCCTAATAAGGGTTTACTTTCCGGAATCGAAGCGGATAAAAACCTAAAAAGGTTTTTAAAACGTTAAGCGCACAAAACCAATCAACAAATCGACCCATAGTATGTAGAATCAGTAAAAAAACCGATTAATAGATAAAAGGGACGATTGAAAATACGAAACCCTAAAAATAGATCTTAGGGTTTCAGCCACAAACAAGTGACGATATCAAGATGTAAGGACTTAAGAATAGCGACACACCCCTAACCAGATAACACAACCATCAAAACAATTGCATATCATTAAGAGAATGATAGAGAGGTGATTTACATGGTGGTTTAGAGATCGGAATAGAAGGGATAGGGGTGGCCGGATATCCCCCCCATGGGGAGAGAATCTTAGGGTTTAGTCTTAGGAATTGTGCCTAAATGAGATTGCTAAAAAGGGTACTCAAATGACCATAAGCATAATTCTCATCAGCGCTAATTCATATGTCATGTAGACCATTATGATTAACTTATTTAACTTATTTTGTGGTTTAAATTTTACAAAAATCTTATAGGTATCTTAGAAAAACATGAAGGTGTTCTACAACACCATCCGTCACCCAGAACCAACACTCTCTTACGAACAATTGCTACTCATCTAGGATCCTTGAAGTTCTATTTCTAGAGGAGATATTGCAAAAAAATGAAAAATTAGTGTCTAAACAAAATAAAGAAAAGAACTAAAGTAAATAGGGTGAATCATTTATTCGAAAATAATATGAAGTAATAAGTCAATTACAGTATTGAGTACAATGCTTGTAAGTAATAACGTAATAAACGCCCATGCACATGTGCTCCATCTTGACCGCCTTTAAAAAGCAAGTGTATGTAGTGGGAAGTTGATGAAGTGATAAGCGAATAAACATTTATTGACAACCTATGAAAGCATGAAAATAAGGTGTAAGTAAAATTTTTGTGTGACAAAACATGTAAAAAACAAAGGCATATCACATTATCTTTAGAACCATGATCTTTATTAACGGGTCTATTAATGGTGCATGCCAGACATCTTTTATTGTAGTGTTGATCATTTAAATTTTAAATAATTTCTTATTTCTAAGAATTTTGGAACACTGATTTAAGTGGTTCGAATTAAAATCTTGATGTATATAAGTTCATTTGTTATTTTTTATCAACTCAGTTTCTTGGCAAATATTTGCATTATATTCAGGGAGTTTAAGTGTTATATGATGAATAAAAAAGAGCACACTTAACACAAACTAACCTCGAAAACCTTCACATACACTGTTTCATTTGAACCAAAAAAATAAATGAATAAAAGAGAGCACACTCCATATAAAAACAACCGATTCAATTCATATAAACAGTTTTCCCCAAATATTTTTTTAAGGTTTTGATACGATAAGGTGAATATACTTGAACACGCAATGATACGATTTCAGCAATATACACGATTTCAGCCGTGTAGGTGTTGTTGCAATCTATAAAGACTGTTATGATCCAGCAAGAAATGTCATCATAAGTGTAAAGCATACAGTTACATTCCTGCCACAAGATTGTATATTTAAGGGGTTTGATAGTAGTAAGCATAAGTTCATATCAGGCTGAGTAAAACACTTACAGAAGCAAACTTAAAAACTTTGATACGACGTGAAACACCAAAAAACTCATCATCTCTGTCAAACTCTATGCTGCAAGTGGGGAAAGAAGTATAACAAATAGAATTAGCCATCAGGTAGTTGAACAAAATTATAACCAACAATTTAGTGCAACCAATTCTTCTAATAAACTAACCTTGATATTATATCAGCTGAGTGAAAAAGATCCCATGCCTAAGTTCAGCAATGACTCGCAATCGACTATCTATAATAACAGAACAGTGATATACTCAATGATCCTGCTAGACAATAGAATAAGAACAAAGTACATATCAACATAAAGACCAACACACTAAACCTGTATTAAGTAAATATTGATAGTACAGACTGGAAGTCCTTATGTCCTGTGTGATAACCTTCTCTTTTTATAGGATTGTTGTCCTTTTCTTCCTGATTCTGCACTTGTTTTGCCCATTGTCTTCGCCTTTGCAGGTAACATTCTTGCAAGTAGTATCAGGTCTGCTAAGAACATTAGTGGAATGTTTGAAATCAAAACTTGGTAGTGTGTGACATACACTTTTGATGACAGGGAGCAACATTGAGACAAATTATGTTTTCATTAAAGTCTATCATTGCAGCATATTCTATATAGTATAACCTCATCCATATAAAAAGGTTTGAAAAAGGTAATGCTTGTAGCACATGAAGAAGTTCCCTATAATTCAATCCAATAAACAGTTCCATGTTATCCAAAATAATTTTCATGTCGGTTGATTAGATTTAATCCTTTTAAAAGTTTTTTAAGATGAAAAAATTAAATACGTACCTTTAGCCTTTGGATAAGAATTTCAATCTAATGTTTGTGTGATAACCTCTCTTTTTATAGGATTGTTGTCCTTTTCTTCCTGCATCCTCTATCCCTAGGCTTCTCCTTCGCTTTCTCCTTTACCATCAAGATCATCACGGTCTCCATCTTCATGATATTCCCTTCAGCAATCGACTCACTGCCTGGCACATCTGCATAAATCACCATGCTATGATTTGCTTTAGCATTTGACCCATTATGATCACCATATGCAGCCAAATCACATCAAAATAAACATTAGTTATGATTAAAAAAAACATTATTAAATTGTAATCCATAAAAAAACACAACCTAAATCAACCCATTCATATGTAATAGAGATGAGATTGCCATCCCTACATAAATAATTTGAAACTTCAATGGCATGTAGACGACCATGATTGGCTTTTATCAGCTTGGAAGAAACATTAAGGTGGTGTTTCGAAAATCTAATTCATGGTTATTAATAGCTTATTGTGTAATCAAAGAACGATAAGCTAAATATAGTAGGGTGGGTAAAACTCATGTTAAAAGCTTATCAACTTATTCGTGAGGATGAAAGCCAATAAACTTAAGCGACAAATGTGGAGCTTTTTAAGGATGCATAGGCTATTAAGCTTAAGCTTACCCAAAATACCCACTAAAGATAGGTTCCTCTGTGATATTTAGTTCAAGTACAGTCCGTAAAGGGAGAATGAAAGAGAACCTTATGCTCGTGAACAACTCTGACTTCTCAATAAGCCATGATGGAATATCGCGCACAATTTGCACAACATCCTTCAAGTAGCCAATGAAATGGTCCACATCAAATTTGTCCTCAATTTTCTGAAAAGTGGTTAAAAATCATAAGCAAATATAGGTATGAATAGCATGCTAACTAATTGTAGTTTACAAAACTACAAACATAAATCTCAACAATAATACGATATATGCATAATATTTCATCAGTGTGGGTGCAGTTTGCTTAGGCTTAAGTATCGCGTCAAGAATATGGCTATTGGTATAGTCTACTGTGAGAAGATCAGTTAAGTGATTGGATCAGAATGCTTCAGTAAAGTACCAGGTACTGTTTTTTGTTAATATTGGTACTTCATGGGATTTATTCAGGTTGTGAGTCTGCAGAGTGGCTTAGGTTTTGACAGTATTGTTAATGGGTTGTTATTGATTGCTGATATTAGCTTGGAGTTGGCAGTACGGGTCAAATGAGTTTTGTAGATTGTCAGTTGGCTGTGTCCGGTCAGTCTATATGCCTTTTTGCTCTTTGCTGTTTGCTCACTTAGGGGTATAATTTCTCAGTGGGTTGAAATTATAGTGTGTCTGCAAGTGTTGATTGGCTCGTGTGTGTCTCTCGAATGGATGCTGCTATGTTTATTTATGATTGGACAACTAAAGTATTGCAAGTGGTTGTGTATTCTAGAGCCAAGATTGATATGTGATAGTATCAGTAAAGTCATTAAAGTGAGTGAGGTATACTGTTAATTTCTATTGTAAGTCTTCATGTGACAGTTTAGTGCAGGTCTTAGATTACTTTTTTTTTGGTAAAAGGGTTAATTCACCCCGGTAAATTGCATTACACCAAAAATGTTGAAGTACATACGATGAGGGTGATACCCCTCACCTCAGTCCCTTAGGACACTTACAGACTCCAATATAAGAATGACACACCATTCCTATAACAAACAATAAAATGAACCTAACAATAATGACAAAGTACATAAAAAGTTTCAATACTACTCAAGAAAAGCACTTGAGCCTTCTATATCACTATGGCGGTCCACCTTAAATTCTATGAAGAATCCACTTAGAAACATCCAAGCGATCTTCAACATAAAAACTGTTTGTAGTAGCAAAGAACCCCACAAACAAAACCTCCACCAGTCCCATCGTATTAAAGACAAGAATATGACGAACACCAACGCAAAAACCAATCCACAAGCCCCATACACCAAGTCTGATCATGCACTTAAGATATTGTAGGATATTGGTTTTTACATACACATCATAGCACAATCAAACATAGGCGTATAGAAGATGAGTTTTAGAGAGAGAAAGTTAGAGGTTTAGGGAACTTTAGTGAGAGAAAGAAAATCTTATTATGAGCTCCAACTCTCTACCTTGGAAGGTAGAGAGTATTTATAGTCTTACAATAAAATGCCACACAACGGGCTGTGGATCAGGCATACAGTGGGTAAAGACCCGTCCGTCCTCCACGGTGTTACTTAACTTAAATATTACTTAACTCAAAAGAACTACGACTACGAGCTTTCTATTGATTACATATACTGGAGGTGACCGACTCTTTAATACCTAGAATTTCTAATTCCTAACAATCTCCCCCTAAGGGAGGTCACCTCAAACATGTACTAAAATTACATTGAATACAAAAAGATATTACATTAATATAGTTCTTGCATTCTTGATGTAGTACTTTGCTCTGAAGCTCGTAGTCATTGATTCTTCTCATTGCATGTATGGATAATCCTAGTGGAGGTCTAAAATTGATCCACGTGATAATAATTCTGAGCCAGCTTTTGAGATCATCAGCTATCAAAAATTCTCTGAGACATCCATTGTGGTGTTGGTTTACTGTGATGTTGTGACATTCGGACCGACATGCTCACTCTTTGGATCATGATATCTTCTCATCAGAGTAGCGGAAGCTTTAGTTGATTCATGATATTGGCAGCAGCGTAGCAGAAGCATGGAGTGAAAATATCAGAGTCAATGATGCCTTAGTCATGATTTCTTTAGAGATGAATGTGTTGAGAGAGCATGCGGCTATGGATTGACCGCCTCATTCTGATCAGCTGCAATCGTAGGGAGTACCTGCATAAAACATTTAGCAATAAAGCGTACGAAAGTTTCTTTGATCACTTTCGTTGAATTGAGGTACACGGCCCACGGTTCCCCGTTGATCAGTACAAGTACTGCCTGTGATCAGGTATAATTCCGAAGAATTTCCTTGACAGGGTTTCGCAGCTGCTCTAGCTGTTCCCAAATGGGAGCGTCTCAAAGAAGACAACACGGAGTGAGTGAACCAGCGAATAGAGATTCACTGATTGATGAAAAGAGATTTGAAAAACAATCGTGTATTGCTCAATAGAAATTGTTTTTGCAATACAACGAAGGTTTTAGTGAAAATCAAGTATCCATCATAAACACCTTTTGATTTGAAATCTTTGTACGCAGTCTAAGTGCTAAAGAAAAGACTTTTTAAGCACAAAGACCGGTTTTTCAAAGGTATCCGTCAATCCATAACCTGAACCAGGATTGATTCAAGACTTGAATCGCCCCATTGTTTCTGTTCAGTTGTCACATGGTTGATCTAATGAATAGATCTCACATGCCACCTACCAGGAGCTTGTTTGATGTTGGCTCCAGAAGGTTTTCCATCTTCATTGTGAATATGTATGCATATCACTCAGATGTTCTGGCAATACCACAAGGATAATGCGTAGGACTCAAGATATAATCTCTCTTTCCACATTGTGTGAAGCAGAGAGTCTTCATTGAAAGTGTCCTAATCAGATTTATTGATGATCTCGTGGCTTTAGACTCAATTTGTGCATAATTTGGATCCTGTATCGGAGACTAGGGAGAGGGTCTCCTTCTTCAATATCAACAATCTCTAAGAGAAAGTCGATAGATAATGTCGGTTCCCCGTGAGAATGAAACAAGCCCTTTTAAGAGGAACTTGAGTGGTTTGGGAAGTTTAGTGCAGTGCGTCACTGGGTCCATGACGTCTTGTCTTCAATACCGGTGTTACCTTGGTAACAGCCAGTAGCAAATGAATTGAACCCGGTTTCTGCCCTAGGGTTGAATCAATGGAGGGCTATTTGTTTTCACCCTTTTCTCATTCAATTCTTTTTAATTCTTCAACCCCTTCAGTGCATACCAAGCCTTCATAGCTAGAACCTTGTTGGGTTTATTCCGGTACTAGCTCAGTCTCAGTCCGCACTCTTCCCTTATCTCATTTTTTTCCTTTTATCATTATACCTAAGAACTCTACACTAACTAGTGGATAGTCCCTGGGTAGATCCCTCCGGTTCTGGTGGATCATGGGAACAAATACCTAACCTTATCATCCTTATATCACCATACATAAAGTAAAGTTGGTTGGTCTTTTTGGTATTGTTCACCTGCCATATGAACTCAATTGAAAACCATTTGAAAATTAATTCAGATACTTGTGATATATTATCAAAGCATTTTGTACCTGAATTGTTTTTGATATTTTTAGAACGAGAACTCCCCCTCAACATGTGCATCAAGTATTTGAAAATGTTTTGCACACGGAGGCAAGAGAAAGAATTAACTTCTTTGATTACCATTTTCTAAAAGATATCAACATCACTTCCCACATCAAATCAAGTAGATAGAGCATTTTGGGGAAGGATGAGGTTTTCATGATTTTGCTCCCCCTCAATATGTGCATCTAAGTTTGAAAAGAGTTTTGCACATAATAGAGGAAACCTGCACATTGAGAAAAATGATCACGTTTCAACACATATTGGTTTACGATATATGCTCCCCCTCAACATGTGCAAGAAAATTTAAAATCGTTTGGCGCATGTGGGAAGGATAGCATGTACATCCTTATAAAACCATTTACCAATTTATCAGTATAAATCCAATTTAAATCACAAATTCTCCCCCGATCACAAATATCAAATCATTTGAGATTTGTGATCTCTGTAGATTTAAATTGATTTTGAAAGCTTTTAAGGAGAATTGTGACTTGATTAAGAAACTATTTTAACTGATATGGATCGGATATTAAGTCTTTAAACTCCATTGATTGAACATGCATGATTATCTTTTGAAAACATTTTGAATGACAAATAACATTTTAATTTTAATTGAAATCATTCTCCCCCTCAATCAATGACATAGGTTGTTGATTGAGAGATAGATATTTTGACAAATAAGTCCAGATGATTATCAAAAATAGAGTCCAAGTTATTTATCAAAACAATTTGTTTTCAGCAGATAACGGTTTATAGAATCAGAGCATGGAATTTTGAAAGTCATGATAAAGCATGGCTCCGTTCTTTCTTAGAAACGCGGGTTACTGCCTGAAATGACAATAAACCATTTTTTTTCTCTTTCTCCCAAAAATATATATTTTTTTTTTTTGATTTTTTGAAACTTTTTTTTTTTTTTTTTTTTTTTTTTTTTTTTTTTTTTTTAATAAAAATTCGAACAACATCTAAAGTCCCGTGTCATTCTTTGAATGACAACATCAAGACCGTAGATATTATCGAATCGAGAGAAACAAGAAAAATGACAATAGTTTTTGAAGATTTTTCGATTTTTTTTTTTTTTTTTTTTTTTTTTTTTTCAAATTTTTTATGGATTTTGAAGTTTTATATTTTTCTATTTTGATTTTCGAATAGATATATACAGGAGATAGATGAAGATAGACCTTTACTCCTCGTCTTCCTCCTGAAGACGTTTGAGTGTTTCTGGTTGAAGGCTTTTCATGCCCAGTCGAGGAAAATAAACTCAAAGCGTTCTCTTGGAAGAGCTTTGGTGAAGATGTCTGCTAACTGGTATTCAGTCCTCACAAAATAGAGTTCCACTACACCTTTTTCCACTTGTTCCCTGATGAAATAATGTCGAATGTCGATATGCTTTGCTCTTGAGTGTTGAACATTGTTGCATGAGAGAGCAATAGCACTTTTATTATCACAGTACAGAGGGATTTTGTTGAATTCAAAGCCATAGTCAGATAATTGAGATCTCATCCATAAGATTTGAGCACAACAGGATGACATGGCTATGTATTCAGCCTCTTTAGAGGAAATAGAAGTACTCATTTGCTTCTTTGAAGACCCGCTCACAAGCTTATCACCCAAAAACTGAGCACCTCCAGATGTACTTCGACGAGTATCTTGACACCCTGCATGATCAGCATCTGCATAGGATGTTAGTGACATACCGGTGTCCTTCGGGTACCAAAGACCCATATTGATGGTTCCTTGGAGATACCGAAAGATCCTTTTAACCGCTTCAAGGTGCTTTTTAGTAGGCTTAGCCTGGTATCTAGCACACATGCAAACAGCGAACAAGATGTCTGGTCTACTAGCAGTGAGGTACATCAGGGATCCAATCATACTACGATATTTCGTTTGGTCAATCATGATCCCTGAGTCGTCCTCATCTAGTTTGGTTCGATCAATCATGGGGGTGTCAACAGGGTCACTTGAATCAAATCCAAATTTCTTTAAGATCTCTGTTGCATATTTAGATTGATTTATGTAAATGCCTCCGGGACTTTGTGAAATTTGTAATCCCAAGAAAAATGACATTTGTCCCATCATTGACATTTGAAATTTTGAACTCATTTCATTAGAAAAACGATCACATTCCATTGGGTCTGTCGAGGCAAAAATAATATCATCAACATAAATTTGAACATGAATTAAATGTTTGCCTGACTTCCTGGTGAACAATGTTGGATCAACTGCTCCTTTGCTAAATCCGGTTGATAGAAGAAACTTTGACAGTGTATCATACCATGCCCTTGGAGCTTGCTTTAAACCGTAAAGGGCCTTCTTCAAACGATAAACGTGAGTAGGATGCTCTTGATTTACAAATCCTTCAGGTTGGCTGACGTAGACGACTTCTTTAAGGTCTCCGTTCAGAAATGCCGTCTTCACATCCATCTGATAGACTACCATGTTCTTACTAGCAGCATTAGCCAGAAAGATTCTGATTGCCTCGATTCGAGCAACTGGAGCAAAAGATTCTTCAAATTCAATACCCTCCTCTTGACGGTATCCTTTAGCAACTAATCGAGCCTTGTTCTTCAATACATCACCATGCTCATCTAGTTTCACTTTGAAGATCCATTTTAGAGCAATAATCATGGCACATTCTGGAGCAGGTACTAACTCCCATACATCAAGTCGATCAAACTCATGAATTTCATCTTGCATAGCATTGAACCAGCTGTCTTCGTTCATGGCAGTTTTAACATCCTTTGGTTCGATCTTTGAGAGTACGGAGTTGAAGAAACACCATAGGGCATCGGTTGCAAGTTGTTTCCGTGTTGATACAGGACGAGAGGGATTTCCAATGATGTTGTCTAATGGATGATCGTGAGTCCATTTTCTGAGGTGTTCATGTGGTAGTTGTTGAGGGACTGAAGTAGCAGAGTCGATGTCTCCTGAAGAAGATGGTTCTGAAGAAGATTCAGGAGCAAATATGTTTTCGAATGGAGCATCTTCAGGAGTAGCAAAGGGATTAACTTCATCATTGATGCCAGAAACATTTCCATGATGTACATTTGAAGAATGATGAATTGTTGATGAGACTGAAGGATCAGCAGCAGGCGCTTCTTGACTTAAAGATATTGAGACTGAGGGATTGCCTTCATTCACAGGAATATGAGCAGCCTCTGTTGTAGGAATCGACACCTCATTAGTATTTGGATCATAAAGTTCATCAAACATAGGATCAAACAATTTCTTTAAATCATCTTCAGATGGAGGTACATATGGAGTTTCTTGAGAAGAGTTTGGAACAAGGGATGAACCAATGGGACTGTTTTGAAGTGTGGGTCCAGAACTGAATTGTCCAGGAGCCATTTGACCGGTCAGCTCATCAAACGTAACGTGAATTGTTTCCATGATATTTCGGGTTCTTTTGTTGTAGATTCGGTATCCTTTTTGTTTGGAGCATACCCTACAAATACTCCAATGTCTGCTTTAGCTCTAAGTTTGCCTAAGTCTTGTCCCTCATTAGTTGGATAACACAATGCACCAAACACACGAAGGAAAGAGAGATTAGGTTTTCTGTTGTGGACAAGTTCATATGGAGTTTTTCCATGAACAGTGTGAATCAGGGAACGATTTTGTGTGTAGCATGCAGTGGCAATAGCTTCAGCCCAGAGAAACATTGGAACCTTTGAGTAAATCAGCATTGTTCTAGCGACTTCTACAAGAGTTCGATTTCGTCTTTCAACTACACCGTTTTGTTGAGGAGTTCGTGGAACACTTCTTTGATGGTTGATTCCAACGCTTTCATAAAATTCACTGAGTTGTTTGTTGACAAACTCAGTTCCATTGTATGTTCTTATTATTCTGACTGTTTTGTTAAGCCTAACCTGCAGCTGTTTGATGAGTTTGATGATGATATCAGGAGTTTCATCCTTTGTCCTTAAGAACTTGACCCAGGTGAATCTAGAGTAATCATCAACCACAACTAACACATATTTCTTCCCAAATATATTCTGCACCCTCATTGGTCCACATAAATCCATATGAATCATATGAAGAACTTCTGTGACAGAGTTAGTAGGTTTGGGTTTATGGGCATACTTCTTGCTTTTTCCCAATTGACATGCTGAACAAAGATGATCCTTTTCATACTTGAGTCTAGGTAAACCTACACCTAAGTCCTTTCTGGAGAGATCATTAATGGTACCGAAGTTCAAGTGATTGAGACGACGATGCCATAACCATGACTTTGTTTTAGAGGCCTTTGACAGTAAGCAAATTGGAGAAGACTTCATCATATCTTCGATAGAGATGGTGTATAGATTTGAACCACGTGAACCTCTTAAAAGTTCCTTACCATCAAGTTCTCTAACGAAGCAGGTATGTTTTCTGAAGGCTACTTCTAGATCAGAATCGCAGAATTGACCAACAGAGAACAAGTTGTGACCAAGACCTTCTACATAGTAAAACCTGGAGATAACACTTTTGCCAACAACATAGTCTCCATAACCCATAATAGCTCCGAAATGATCATTCCCGAATCTAACTGTCCCGATGAATTTGCTCACGAAGTTCATGAGCCGTGACCGGTCGCCAGTCATATGCTTGGAACAGCCTGAGTCCAGGTACCATAGAACCATTTGAACGATCTGCAGTTGAACACAGACAAGAATGGATAACTGGATAATTAGGATCCCCATGCAAGAATGGGTTCCATTTGGTTAGTAACAATGGTTGGAACACCCACATCAGAAAAAGAAGCATTCATATCAGAAATTAAGGCACTGAAATCATTGTGAATAGATGCAGTACTAGTGTCTGTATTAGCCCTGTTCACAATGTGCTCACTTCTTAAGGGAATAGTTCTACCAGTAGGCATCCATTTTCTAGTGGGCATTGTCTGATTATTCTTATGACCAACAGGTATCCAATAATAGCCTATCTTACTAAATGTTCTTCCTGTGGGTTTCCACTGTTTTCTAACTTTCTTTCGTTTTTGCCTTTTTGCCTTTTTAGCATGAATATTAACAACATTAACTGGACAATTATCATCATTAGGCAAAACATTAACACCACATTCATGATTAGAAATAGAATTCAAGCAGACATCAGTACAAGGTTTGCAGATAGTATCAGAATTCGAATTAATTATAGTACGCCTATGGCTAATACTAGAATCAACACGATTCGTTTTATTCGATTCAAGATTAAAGTTCCTAGATTGTTCTTCTACTCTTTTCCAGTGCACATTCTTAGCTTGCGAGGTCCTATCATTCCTTGTATTGTCTTGAGACTTTGACATGCTCCCTTTAATGTCACTGATTACTCCTGTAGAGGGAATGGGAACATTAGTTGGTTTTACTATTCTTTGCATCACCTGTTTAGATGTGCTGGGATCTGAACTACATGCAGGCACACTAAGGTTCACTTTCTTAAAACTAGAAGTGCTGGGATTTGTACTCCTAGAAGGCACACTTGAGTTCTCTTTCATAGCATTGACAGATCTGAAATCTGAACTACTTAAAGGCACACTAAGGTTCACATTCAAGACATTGGGCATCGAATGAATATCATACTTGGCAATAGGCATCAAACATGGAATCAAAGGATTAACTCTCTCACCTAAGGACTTTGGGCATATTGTGATCAAGCATTCTAGGATTTCTTGAGATCGTTTGGCATATAGGCATGCATGTCCAATTGCATTATCATGAGGTTTCTCTAACTTATCCTCTTCAACAATCTCACGCAGACATTCTAGGCAATCCTTAAGGAATGAGAAGTATGTTTGAACAGCAAGTTTGTTGTTCCTGAGATGAGGAGGGACATATTTCACAGACAAAGCATATTTATTACAAGAGTGAACCTTTGATACACCATTCTCCCCATTGGTCATTGGCATTTTCCCTTTTACCTGACTCTTCAGATTCTCAATTTCCTTTTGAAATGAAGCTATTTGTTTGTTATTTTTGTTACGAGTGACCTTTATTGATTCAAATAACTCATTGAAATGACGTTTAACCTTTTCATTTTCTTCTAGAAAACTTTCGTTTTCCTTTTGTAATGCATTTACTAGGTTTTGAAGATGAAACGTTTGAGAATTCTGAGAATCTAAAGGAGGAGGCATTTGGGAGCCTGTCATATTGTTCGTTTAACCCTTTAATTGAGAGATTTGGGTTTTCAACTTTCTGATCGTGTTGCACTGAGCTTGAATATGTTCATCACGTTTGTTAATTTGAAAAACTGCATCAAACTCTGGAGCATCTGAGGATGTCTTGATATTTGAAGTTTTGACATTTTCTTTAAGATGTTGATATTTTAGTTGTAAATTAAAATGCTCAACTTCTAGTTTAGAAAAATGTTTAACCAAATTGTCGTGATCATCCAGTTCAATTTTCTCGTTTAGTTCAGAATTAGTTTTTTCAAGCTCAATAACACGATCATGGGAGACTTTCAGGGCAACCGATAATTCATGAAATTTGGAAGCATTAATGGAACAATTTGTAGCAGTGAAAAACACATCTTGAGCAATACATTCAGAAATCAGGTTCTCATTTAGTGTATGCAAGTTCTTCCTCTCAATCTCATTATATTTTAGTGCTCGCTCATAGTCACTAACTTCAACTATCATTGCATCAAATTCCTTTTCCATTCCCTTAATATCAGTTTCTATCCCCTTTTTAAGACTCTCAAAGTGATCTTTTAGAAGTTTAAAGAAAGGCATGACCTCAGTTAAATAACATTCTTTCATTTGCTCAAAACCCCTTTCTCCTTCCGTTATACCAGTGGGTGTGATCCTTTTCTTGCAAGTTTTCTCAAAATCAACAAATAGTTGAAATATAACATATTGGCTAATTAAGGTCTTGCTTTTAATGGCAATTGTTCTAGGAACAAGATGCATTGGTGTATTAGGAGGATACACAGTCGCTCTAGGCATTTTCCAAAGGGGAGGGTTTGTTTCAACAATATTTTCAGCTTTCTGCATATCTAAATCCATTTTTCAGAAAACTTGTTCGGGAGTCAACAATGTCTGAGGCTTAAACATGTTCAAGGAAATCCAGTTTTCCTTCTTGTAATCATGGGATGTGATCTTTATTTTCTTCTCTCTACATTTAGGATCATCTAATTTCTTGTTCATCTTTTCCCTAGTGACTTCATCTGATTTCTTATCTTCCTCAGTGCACTCAACGCAACTAGGTTTCTGTCTAGGTTTAAGGATTTCATTGCCATCATAAAGAACCTTATGAGCATTTCTAGCCCTTTTAATGACCTCTGGATTTGGTTCCTTAACAAGGGGAATGCTATGCTTATCGCTTAAGACCCTATTCTTAGTGATCATGTGAGCAGTCTGAATGGTGTTCCCTTGTATGTACAACTTGTTTTCAAGTTTGTTTTTCAAAGTTTTCAGATTAGAAAAATCTTTCAAGAATTTTGATTCCTTTGCATTAAATTCTTGCTTAAGCATTTTCACATTTTCTTGAAGTTCTTGTTTTTGCTTAGCAGTTTTGGAAAGCTTTTCTTGCAAGGAATTTAACTCTTATTTTAATACTTCTTCTCGAAAATTACTTTTTCTAATGATTGTACGCACTTGGTCATCCATTTCCTGCTCACGAGTGGTCAACTCAAATTTTGCACGTTGTTCATAAATAGCAACACAATCTTTATAGGCATTTAGTTCAGAAATTACAGACTCATCAGGGGCACAGGCAGTGTATTCATCAAAAATATAGTCATTGTTGACTGCAGGAGATGCATCACTTGGTACAACTTCACATTCACTTTGTTTCACATATTGATCATATGGGACAACATTGATATTACCCATATTTTCAATATTTGATTCAAGAGTTTCAGTTGATAGTACTTTGTCATGCATCTTTTGCACATCAGCATCATCGTATAGTTTTAGTACCTCTGAGATGAGTTTGTCTTTGGATGGGCCAGCTTGTGGTGAAGAGGAGACCTTGGGAGAAACCATTGGAGAAATGCTAGCCATAAAGATTGTGTGTGCAGTAGGTCCATCATCCACATCAGAGTCGTATGCATCACAATCTGCGACTTGAAAGGCATTCTGATGATTGTGACCTATCTCCTGAATAGGCTGCTCATCCACATCTGCATCATAGGTCTTGGCATTGCCCTCAGCTAGAAACAACAATTCCTCTTCATCCAAAGCAGCACCATTATCCTGAGCTTGTACAAGCAGCATCTTATCTCTGAAGTAATCAGCATTCTGTGGACGCTTTGGAGATGTGCAGTTCCTTGCAATGTGTCCCTCACCACCACAGTTATAACATTTGATCGGCTTAGCTTGACCTTGATTACCATTCCTTCCTCGATTGTGATTACCAACATAACCTCTACCAGCTCCACCTCTTCCCTGATCATACTGTCTTTCCTGAACTGGTTGCACCACGATCCTCCCATCTTTAACAGTAGCTTGATTGTGTGGGTTAGATGCTGTTCTGAGGTTGTTATTGGTTTGTGGGAGAGAATTCATGTTTTGACTAATCAGAAGAGCTAGTTGATTAATGAAGTTACCCACGTGTGCATCAGCATCAGCTTGTTTGAACATAGGATCAGGAATTAGTTTGTGATTACCATTTCCCATGGGTATGACTTGTGAGGCTTTGGTTGTGATTCCGATGTTTGAGTAGAAGGCAGTTGAGTCATTAGACGAGCTTGTCTCTCCCTGGTTGGTTTTAAACTGATTAAGAACCATTTTTTCAAACATAGCATGTCTCTCATTCTAAAGGAGGAAGGCATAGAGTTGCTCATAGTTTGTATTCTTCAATCCTTTAGTGAGCTTCACAGAGGTGACAAACTTGTGCCATTCGGGATTCATGTTGTTCACAAATTTTGAGTTCAGCTGAATGTTAGGCATAGTCATTCTGATGTTCCTCATGTCATTCACCAACTTATGAAATCTCACATAGTACTCATAGACACTCTCATCTGGTTTCATCTTGAAGTGTTCAAATTCGTCATAGAGTTGTGATTCTCTGTCTTCCATAGTTAATTCTGAACCTGAGAGAAGCATCTTGACATTTTCCCATACTGCCTTTGCTTCGGTGTTGTGATTGATCAGCTTGTAGATGTCTTTAGGAAGACCTTGAAGAACAATGTTAGAAGCCCTGATATCAGCATCGAATCTCTTTTTCTCCTTATCATCAAGCTCATCATACATCTTTGGTCTGTCCATTCCGTAAATTAGAGTTCCATCTTCAGCAGTATCAAGTACATCTCTAGTCGTCTCAACTCGATACGGTCCTTCATCAATGGATTTGAGAATGTTGACACCATTTTCCTTTCCAAGGCAGTACAATCTGATTCGTTGAGCCCAAGAATCGTAGTCAGTTCTGTCAAGCATGGGTGGACGAGTATCTGAACCAGCTGCTTGAACATCCTCGGCAACAGTGGAGATAATAGTAGGAACGTTGGTAGACATGTTAACAGATTATACGGGATTTTATAACTCTATGATTAAACCGGAAAATAGATTCTTTCACGGGATTTTACTAAATCAAGAGAAAACCGTAAACAATCACCCAAGTCGCTAGAAGATAATGCACCAAGTCGCTAACACCTAATTCGCTACACCCCCAAGTCGCTAAAGTCCCAAGTCGCTAGACAAATGCAAGTCGCTAAGTAGTAACTCGCTAAGCCTCAAGTCGCTAGCAAAATTTTGGCAGCAATTCGCTACTCAAGTCGCTAAAGATTCAAGTCGCTAAAGAGCAACTCGCTACAGACCAAGTCGCTACCACCAAGTCGCTACCCGTAGTGGAGAGTCCACTACTTGTACTGTTAATCGCTAGGTCTAAGTCGCTAGCTCCAAAACTGTAACTCGCTACAAAATTGTGAAGCAAGTCGCTACGAAGAAAGAGATCCGTATATCAAGTCGCTAGCAAGAAAAACCACATAAACATCACTTTTCAATCCAAAAACAACCCAACCAAGATGATTCAAGCTTACCAAATGAAAACCTAAACACTTGTGATGATTCTAAACATAAAAGTACTAACAAAATCCAAGCTTTAACACAAGAAATCAACCAAATGATGCACAAACCACTAAACTTTTTCAAACTCAAAAACCACCTAAAAACCACTAGAAATCCAAAGATGTGCACGATATGATCTAACCATGGCTCTTGATACCAATTGTAGGATATTGGTTTTCACATACACATCATAACACAATCAAACATAGGCGTATAGAAGATGAGTTTTAGAGAGAGAAAGTTAGAGGTTTAGGGAACTTTAGTGAGAGAAAGAAAATCTTATTATGAGCTCCAACTCTCTACCTTGGAAGGTAGAGAGTATTTATAGTCTTACAATAAAACGCCACAAAACGGGCTGTGGATCAGGCATACAGTGGGTAAAGACCCGTCCGTCCTCCATGGTGTTACTTAACTTAAATATTACTTAACTCAAAAGAACTACGACTACGAGCTTTCTATTGATTACATATACTTGAGGTGACCGACTCTTTAATACCTGGAATTTCTAATTCCTAACATATATCATTACGAACCAACACTTGTGTATGCAATGGTCTTGTACATACAATAGGGTTTAATCCT
This sequence comes from Chrysanthemum seticuspe, assembly GCA_019973895.1. Lineage (NCBI taxonomy): Eukaryota > Viridiplantae > Streptophyta > Magnoliopsida > Asterales > Asteraceae > Chrysanthemum > Chrysanthemum seticuspe. Next base: position 86,190,669 of record BPTQ01000002.1, on the reverse strand, counting down.
AACTTCCAACAATGATCGTAGGAGACTTAGAATAGGAAACCAACAAGCTTAAACATCCCAAACGACCAGCAGCAACCACGTAGTGATTTTTGAACAACCAAAAACCCCTAACGTACAAAATGTATTCCCCACGATGCACCATATCAGATTGAAGAACAAAAGAGATCTAGGAAGAAAACACGAAGTGATCTTTGAACAAGAACCACATAAACTTGACTTACCCGATGGAGTACCGACTAACATCTCTTCAACCCACAACATAAGCTCACGTACATGTAATAGGATTAACCAGGTACTTAGAAACATGTATGCAGAAGAAAACCACATACGTAAACACACGACATAACCCCAAGATCACATCAGAAAATTGTACATAACACAATCATAATTTAGGGCAAGTCGACTTCCAATGACCAAGAACCACCAGATTCAATGCCATACAACCATAACAACCAGATTCATAATCGGACCTCTTAAAGAATTTGAATCAATCGTTCCAGGTCTATGAATCATCAAGATAACACTCTCTCAAACCCACAATCAGTGTAGATCGACCACACACTTACCCAGAAATCAAAACCACATAAAGGATCGTACCACGAAGATAAGGCATGAATAACGAATACGATCAATCACCAAGATACAAGAAACTCTAATAATAAATCGGTAAACCTAAAAGGTGTAACCAATTAAACAAGATGCGATTTAGGGTTTCAAAAAAAATAGGGACGAAACACCAGATAATATAATATAACGATTTCTACAGCTACCACCCCTAAGATTATACAGCCACAAACCCGATTGCATACCAAAACCCTAGTTATATGAACGAACGAATCGATCAATATAATAAAAGATTAGAGGTAGAGATACGAGATAGGAGGTTGTTAATGGCCGGAAAAGGGAGGTAGGGGTGGCGGCTGGAGGCAGAATATCGCCCCTAGTAAGAGAGAGTTTTAGGGTTTGCTGTTTTATTTCATGTATTGCAATAGCCAAGAATCGAACCTGGGTCTCCACACTCACAGACCCAACATCAAACATCACTACCAACTGCCCTCACTTGTGTTGCGTGTCTTTGTTTTGAACTCTTGGGTACCTCCGCCTTTTAATTGGGGTGGGATGCCTTTTATTTGTATGTTGTCTCCGTTGTGGGTTTATATTATTGTTGCCTTTCTAAAAAAAAAAAGCTTCAACATGCGAGCATAGGTTTAATAACAATATAAAAGAGAGAAAAAGTGCATGGTGCTTTTGAAGTAACAAACATCACCAATATATATAACTTTGCTTCCAAATTATACCATGTATATTAAAAATGGGGATATTGGATTGTCTTTTATTAGATCGAGACATGTTTAACCATCAACAAAAATGTGTTCAGATAAGAAACTAAACCCAATTATCCATATATATATATATATATATATATATAGTAGGAATTTGATTGTTAGAAGTACCAACCTGTTTCCGAACGCCTCCATATTTAAGAACAATGAGCGCTTCTACAGGCCATTCTTCTTCAGTATCATCTTTTGCAACTTTAACCCGCTTAAGGGGCTTAAGTTGAACCTTACGATAAATGTCAGAGAAATGCCCACCCTGAAATCATAGCAGTTGTCAAATACCTATAAGGCTATAAGTATCAAGTTTACACATAAAACATTAGAATCTATAACACAACATCTCTTACTATTCGATTTATTATACCATAATAGCCATCTGCTAATGATGAAGATCTGCAAGTTTGATTGCTTCATTCAAGAAGTCCTCCCTCTGTAAGTAACACATTTTATTAGACAAATATGTAAAACGAAACAAACAAACAACAAAAAAAAAAAAAAAAAAAAAAAAAAAAAAAAAAAGGAACTGATGAGAACACAAACCATGCGTTCTTGTTCTGAAGCTTTCTTGGCAAAACATCTGTCCTTTATTCGTTTGATCGCAACATCAGTGCTTCTCCACTTTCCATGGTAAACAATTCCAAATGTACCATAACCCAGTTCATGAAGCTCTTCAAGGTCAATATTCTTGATAATCTACAACGCACAGTGAGAACATATCATTAGCTAACAGTGACACAAACATCAGATAAGATCAAATCCTCACCTGCAAACGACCAGCGCCATCTGAAACTGGAAACCCAAGATTTTGTTTTTCTGGAACTTTAGTTTTGAGATCCTGCATGGATACAACAGCTTAATGTACAAAAAAGAGAAGAAAGCACGATGTGGTGGAAGAAGGAACTTCCTAGACAACAACAAAAGATACATGATAATAAAATTGAAGGACCTCAACCTCAACTCCTGACTGCACACTTGGGTTATTATCCTGAGATTCAACACTACAGTTGGCTTCCGACCCATATTCACTCCTTCCACGTCTAATCGAGTCGGGATTAGAGGGTGTTGATGAATGAAGAACAGTAGCAGCCACACCTTCAGCAACAACCTGAAGTTCTTGTTTAATCAGCTCCTCTGCTGAACCTGCAAACATGGTAGAAACATTAGAAGAGTAAAAATAACTGAGGAGTAGAGATAGTAACTTCGACCCAAATACTCATAAGGAAATTTTGCTTATGTGTTTATCTCTAACAGGTTAAAACAAAATTAGCGTAAATAGGAAAAAAGAAAAAGCGTCAAATGGGTTTTTTTGTAATGCATAAAACCTCCCAAATTATGAGACAATATAACTGTTGTGATAATCATATCTGACATCCAGATCATACATAAAATTTAACTTTAGACCAAAAAGCGTTCCAAGCCAACCTGAACCACCCCAATAAACCTATTACCCGACCCATTCATTTTGCAACCTCTACCCATTAAAGTATTAAAAATAGATAGAGAAAGAAGTATGCTAGAATATGGACCTTTATCAGAATGACCATGTTCCACACCAACATTCAAGTCCAGATTAGGACTTGGCTGGTAACCTCCCTCGTCAATTAGCGAGTCTGATCTAGGTGATTCATCAACACCTTCCTTTTTTGTCATTAATTTGCTGGGTCGAGGTGGAGGAAATTGAGGATCGTATCAATTAAATATAATAAAATAATAAATGTCAATAAAATCAAATCATTAGATCAACATCACATAAACATTAAAGATGACAGTATACATGAAAAAAAACAAAATTGGATATCAGCATGCATGAAAATATGACAGTAGATATACATGATTAATAGAAAATTTTAACAACAAATTATAATAATAAAAACTTGATCTTATGATTCTAACCTTTTTGGTTTGAAGACGTTATTATAGCCAAATGATTGCTTCCGACTCTTGCTACAGTTATACATGCACAGAAACGTATATAAATTAATAAACAAAAAGAAACCTTTACGTGTGGTAGAGGTATCATTAGTTCTATAAAACATAAATGAACACCATCATTTACTTCATGAACCATCACAACCAAACTGCAAAAGGCAGCAAAGAAACCAACAATATGTAAAAAAAATATAACAGAGACCATTAGGGTTTTCAGGAAAAAAAAGAGGGTACCTAGGGCTGAGAAAAAAATATGAATGAACCGTATATAATTTTTTATGTATATGTTTTGTTTAGGGCTACCTAAGCTGTAGGGATTCTCCTACATAATTGGTTGCATAGATTTATAATTTAAAAAATATATATTTAAGGAAAAGATATGTATAAAAAGTTTTAAAAAAGATAATTACTTAATATAATTTTTGTAGATAAATTGTATTTAGTATATGATTCCAATATAATTATAGCAATTTATAGATTATAATATGCAACATAATTATCAAAATAACTTGTTGCCTAAGTGGTAAACACACAAGTTATTTATCCAAATGACTGAGGTTCAATCCTTGCATGGGTCATTTTTTATAAATAATTTTCAAAAATAATTACTAAAAAACCGAAATTTACAAAAATAATTATTAAAAATCCAAAATTTAAATAAATTTTTAAAAATAATTACTAAAAAACCGAAATTTACAAAAATAATTATTAAAAAACCGAAATTTAAATAAACTCTAATTAAATTAAAAAATTAGTGCTTAGGTGGACAAAAATCTTGCTTAGTTGGACAACAAATGATTATGTGGCATTAAATTGAATTACATGGCATTGAGGTGGCATTTGTGGAAAATGCCTCCTGTTATATATAATATAGAGATATGTGTGTGTGTGTGTGTGACACACGGAAATTTTTCCTATTATTATTAAATAATAAATGATAATTTATTATTACTAAGCATATTTAATAAAGCATACATTAGCTTACATGACCACTTTGAGTAGATAACTCATACACTGTACTATATTGATCAAAGTATGGTGATATTAAAGTTTAGAAACTTCACTAAATAATTTGAAGTCTTTTAAGCGAGAGGTTATCTCGTTATGACTAGCACCACCGCGTATCGACACTACATCAAGGGCAAAGTAAAAAATTAATAACATTTCCAGTTATAAAGCTAAAAACTATGGCACATGCTCAAAAGCGTGTTCATAAAATATTAACTGCCAAAATACAACAAACCTAAATACCGTGATCTAAGAGCACACGGTGTGGCTTCGCCTTAGGGGCTCGCCGTCCACCGTAGCAGCTCGCCGTGGGAAATCTTGACACCGCCCCCCTCGCCGTGCAGCGCCATGGGAAGACTCGTCGTCTGCACGATGAGCTGAAAGCTTCTACTTTTTTTTTTCTCTCTTTTTTTATATATAAAATGATATTTGTGGAGGTTTTTAATAAAGTGGTAGTGGTGGGCCCCAAATGAAGAGGTTGAGCTTTGTTATGAGTGAGGAGGGGGTTTGTTGTGGTTAGTTGTGAAAAAGTGAGATGTTGATGTGGCGCTGAAGTGGCACGACGAAGAGGCTAAGGCTTGTCGTGACACCTAATGCTCTAGATATGATCCAGCGGGGAACGAAAATACAAGACACAACATAACACTACTCAAACATTTAACAAACTAAATACCACTCGACATTTAATCCTTATAAATAACTTTAATATCACTACACCTTTAAATAAAAGTTTAAAAAAAGTTATACCCAAGTACCCAACCCTTTATGTCTTCACCCCTCATGACAAACCCCAAAAGCAGAAAAAGAGAAACTAATCTTCTTCTTCCCCTAGAACCTGTACATCAAGTAGGTCAAATCTCCCAAAGGAGAAATCCAACACTCTCCTTTCCATCATCTCATAATCTCCCTCATTAAAACCATGATTGCTTTTGTCTCAAAATATTTTCTCTTGGAGGCTTGTGACAGCCATTCGAATGAGTACAAGCACATCAAAACAAGGATACCAAGAAAGAAGCATACATCACTATCATCTCATCTAGAGTCATGGTTCAAGGCCTCCTAAGTTGCATGAGACTTATCTTATTTTGGCTTCACACCAAGACCCAAAGAAGAGAAAGAAGAGTCAAGGCATCCCAAAAACACTTCTCTAAATAATAGTGAAGGTAGGAGACGCACCAATCAGTTTCCATCACCACTCTTACAAAAATTAGGGTTTGTGGAAGTTAGGGTTTTCAAAAATTGAATTGAGGGTTTTGAAATTCAAGGTTGGTATACACCAATTCTAGCATCAATTTGGCAAAATCAAGAAGGATTCGAGGTCAATTGTTGTCTTCTATTTTGGCTTTGTACTCGTCCTACCTCCGAAATTTGTAAGGGTAACATTCTTGTTTGTGTCTCTAAACTTTTCTTGTTGTGTATTGGACTTGAAGTCATGTATGTCTCGAGTTGGTTTTCATTCTTTTTTTCGAATGAAGAATTAATGGTGACATGAAGTTTTGTGCTTGTTTAATCTTTATTGAGCATATACATTTTCTTTGATGATGTTAGAAAAGTCTTGTTTGGTAATCGACATATAGGAAGCTGTAACATTCGGTTATGGCCTTAAAATGGTGCTCGAATGGTAAAAAAAATTGGTCTTAACACTAGAATTATAAGTCTTGAATATTGGTTAAATTGTCACTTTTCTTTCTTGCTCGTTGTCGTGTGTACTCGTAGGCTGGAAAAAGGGACCCCGACGAGGGTAATCCTCATCGTTAATCATGGGAACCTTACCTTCGACCAAGAGGCATTTGGGTATGAAGGTATCGAGGCCTAACAAATCCGAGTAGTACTCGAATGAGGCACCAAAAGTTCGGTCCCTTATTTCGACGTCTAAGTCTTTAGTGTGCATAGCATTGTATTTGCAACTCCCTTCATGTCTCGAATCGTCATACTAGCCAAAATGCTTAAGGTTTTAGCATAAGGTTTAGCACTACTTGTTGAGAGAAACATGTCCTTGCACCTTGTAACCATGTCGAGAAACCAAGAAAAGCCCCATGCTCGAGTGTAGTTGTAACGGGAAAAATCGAGGCAAGCTACCAAAGGACTGTCGAGCTCTTGAATGAAACATGTTAATACAAATATCGTCATTAAACGTTATTTATATTTTTGATCTTTGCCTAAGTTTTGTTAACGACAAAAGTAAATTTAATTTATAAAAGCTTAAAGCTTGTCAAGTTTAATAGATATTAAAACAAGCTTTCTCAAACAATATATTCATCATTCAAGCATTTACATTTGTGATTAGTGACATCTTGATATGACTCTAATCATTATGTATGATAGTAGTTTTTAGAATGTGTTAGGTTCTTAAAACCAAACACTACTTAAGCATTTGCATATTTCTAAAAATAGAAATACAACATATGACATAATGTATTACATCATGGAAATCATTGTAAGATTCCATTAGATATTTTGTGTAGATTTGTACTCTTCATATCTTGCACAATCTCACTTAGATAGAGTTGATTTTGGCAAGATTTGATATCTTGGCTGTCAGACCCGGCGGTACCAAAATGGTACACGGGCGGAACCCTTTTAAGGGGTCCGTCGTCCGTGGACGCTCCTGTCCATTTTGGCTATAAATAGCAATGCCAAGCCAAGTAGTTTTTCATCCCTTTCTAACATACTCTCATACATATCTTCTCTCTAACCTTTCTAACTCAGTTTCATATCATATTAGTGATCTCTTTTGTAGCAAAGAAGATCAAGTCATATTCAAGCTTCAACGAGAAGTTGGAAGTATTGTTTGTTTAGTGTTGTATGATCTAGTGTTGATCCATACTTCATTGTTGTATCAAACCATCATAATCTTGTGAGTGTGAGTGGTTAGTATTTTAGTCCTCAAAATACATTGTGTGTGGGAGTAGTTGTACCCTTGGAAAGAACTCGACATTTAGCTTAGTGTCGGAAATAGTGTAAGCGAAGTGTAAAGGTTTTCTCCGCCGGTGAAAGGAGCTTGTTGACTAGTGAAGTTAAACTCTCGAGTGTGAGACTCGGGGAGTGGAGTAGGGCAAGGAAAAAGAGTCCTTGTAGGCCGAACCACTATAAACAACTTGTTGTGGTTTGATCATCTCTTTTCTTATTTACTTATTACACATTGCTTGTATATTTCATTAACATACTCAAGATCAATATCAATTGATCTTTCAATAAGTTTCAAAACAAAGTTTTTAATTGGTAAACTATTCAACCCCCCTTCTAGTTTTCTACAATTGGTACCAGAGCCTCGTTGCTCAAGAATTTCTAAAATAACTTGTATTTTATAAACTTGAAACGATTCATGGATTCTGAAAACTTTAAAGAATGGCAATCTATGCAAAGACCACCACTCTTTGAAACCAATGGATTTATCTATTGGAAAAACCGTTTTGAAACATATGTAAAATCAAAAGATATAGATCTTTGGTTTATTATTGTTAAAGGAGATTTTAGTTCTACAACAAAGGATATTTCCGTTGATGAATAAAAGAAATTAGTTGCTAAAAATAATGAAGCTAAAATGATGCTTTATAATGCTTTACCTAGAAAAGAATATGAAAGAATTTTTATGTGTGAAACCGCCAAAGATATTTGGGAATCTTTAATTGTTACACATCAAGGTAATTCACAAGTCAAGGATAACAAAATTGATCTTCTTGTTCAACAATATGAACAATTTGTTATCCCTGAAGATGAAACCATTGATTGTGGCTTTGCCCGTTTCAACACTATCATTACATCACTTAAAGCACTTGATGAATCTTTTCGTAGTAAGAACTTTGTCAGGAAATTTCTTAGAGCACTCCATCCCAAATGGAGAGCTAAAGTGACCGCTATTGAAGAATCAAAAGATCTCTCAATAATGTCACTAGAGGAGCTAATTGGCAACCTCAAAGTTCACGAAATGGTAATGGAGAAAGATTCAGAGATCATCAAAGGAAGAAAGGAGAAGATCAAATCCGTTGCTCTAAAAGCAAAGGCGGAATCAAGCGATGATGATGAATCTTGTTCCGGTAGTGAATATGAGGAGTATGCCATGGCCGTTAGAGATTTCAAGAAGTTTTTTAGAAGAAGAGGAAAGTTTGTAAGACAACCTCGAGAAGAAAAGAAGCCATTCCGAAAAGATCGGGATGATAAGAAGAGTAAAGGTGAAAGAAAGTGTTTTAGATGTGGTGATGCAAGTCATCTCATAGGAGAATGTCCCAAGCCACCTAAAAGCAAAACTCAATGAGCTTTTGTAAGTGGTGCTTGGAGTGATAGTGAAGACGATGAAGAATCAAGCAAGGAAGAGATCGCTCTAATGGCACATGAGTCAAATGAGGTACTTTCCGACTCTTCTTATTCTTCTATAGATGATGACACCTTGCAAAAACAATATAATCAATTGTGTGAGCTAAGTCTAAAAATCATAACTAAAAATAAATTTCTAAAAATCAAAAAGGAATTTTTGGAAAATGAAGTATATGAGTTGAAAGAAAAAGCAAAACGACTTGAAAAAGGAAAGGCAAATGACGATGATTGTAAATCATGTCAAGAGCTTAATCTTGAAATAGAAAAACTAAAGCTCACACAAGAAGTTCTAATCGAAAATAATTCTATGTTTAAAAGGTTTAACAAAAACATCGCTCTTGCCGATGAAATAGTTAAAATCCATAAAACACCAGGAGACATGAATGGGCAAGGTTTTAATGAAGTATTAATTCCAAAGAGTCAAAACAAAACGGCCGAAAAGGACGAACATTCTGTCAAAATTGCTGCAGTACATCACGGACCAGACGGAACCAAAATAAGGGTTCCGTCCGTTGTGCAAAATGGTACCGCGGGTACTTCAGCAGAACAGAATGTTCGCAATACGGACCGTACTGAATTTGTTAAAGTAACAAAGAAAACCAATGATAATGTTAAACTAAAACCAACTATTACATCAGGAGTAGGACTTATTAAAAATGAATTTAGATCAAAAACTACTCAACAACGATATAAAACTTCTTTTGCCAAACGCCCAGCAACCACAACGTTCAACCTAACTACCAACACAACGGTTGGAATCAAAGTTTCCCTAGACCATATCAAACTCCAGATTACATGCCATGGAACTCTTATCCATCATTTCCATACATAAATCAAATAAGTGGTATGTTTAACCCAAACGGACCCATGAGATATTGGGGACCAAATGCTTGAGTTATTTGCTTCTTAGGTATGCTTAAAAGTTGGATTGGAACCTGATGAATGGATAAAAGATAGTGGATGCTCACGACACATGACGGGCAACAAAAGTCTCTTCTCATCATACCAAGAGTATGACGGAGGTAATGTCACTTTCGGTAGCAATCTCAAAAGCAAAATCATTGGCAAAGGTACGATTGCTCATAACTCCCTAACTATTGAAAATGTTGCTCATGTGGATAGGTTAGGATTTAATCTACTTAGTATTAGCCAACTATATGATAAAAAGTATAAAGTACTATTTGATGAAAATGGTAGTAAAATACTAAAAGATGGTATCACCATAGCTAAAGGAGTTAGGAAAAATAACATATACGTCATGAAAATAGATAAAACATATAATGACAAACTTTGCTTAACAACATTAGACGATAGCTCATCTCTTTGGCATAGACGCTTAGCTCACGCTAATATGAGACTTATTCAAAACCTATCTTCAAAAGAGTTGGTTAGGAATTTACCAAAACTGAAATATGACCAACACTTTTGCGACGCTTGCAAAATTGGTAAACAAACACATAGCAGTCACAAATCTAGAAATATGGTGTCCACATCTAAGTGTCTAGAATTATTACATATGTACTTGTTTGGACCATCCGCTATAAGAAGCTATGGAGGCAACTTATACACTTTGGTCATAGTAGATGATTACTCAAGGTTTACTTGGACGTTATTTTTGAAAACCAAAAATGAAGCTTTTGATAAATTTGAAATACTTGGCAAGAAAATTCAAAATCTTCTAGGTGTCAAAATTGTGTCGATCCGAATGGATCATGGTCGTGAATTTTACAACGAAACTCAATTTGGAAACTTTTGTGATACAAATGGTATAACACATAACTTTTCCGCTCCACGAACACCTCAATCAAATGGAGTAGTAGAACGTAAATATAGAACAATTCAAGAAATGAGTAGAACAATGCTTAATGAACAAAACATTCCTCAAAAGTTTTGGTGTAACATCGTTGACACCTCTACATATATTTTAAATAGAGTCTTAATACGTCCTTTCCTAAACAAAACACCATATGAACTTTATAAAGGTAAAAAGCCAACATTAGGATATTTTAGAGTCTTTGGTTGTAAATGCTTTATTCTTAATACTAAGGATTATCTCACCAAGTTTGACCCAAAGTCTTATGAAGGTGTATTTCTTGGTTACTCTCAAACTAGTAAAGCTTACATTGTCCTAAATAAAGAAACAATGATAGTCGAGGAATCGTTGAACATAACATTTGACGAAAGTCCACCTCCCTCTAAGACATCACCTTTGGTAGATGACGACTTAGTTGAAAGTCAAATAATAGAAAGTCAAATTAATAATAACAAGGAAGATGAACCATTAAATAAGGAAATTGTCAACATCAAAGAATCTAAAAGGCATCCATTAGAAAAGGTCATAGGAAAACTTAATCAAAGAACCTTAAGGTCACAAGCCCAAAATCAAAGTAATCATTTTTGTTTTGTATCCACCATTAAACCGAAAACCATAAATGAAGCAATAAAAGATGAATCATGGGTAATGGCCATGCAAGAAGAATTAAACCAATTCGTTAGAAATGATGTTTGGAAACTAGTTCCAAAATCCAAAGATCAAACTATAATTGGAACAAAATGGGTCTTTCGAATAAAAATGGACGAAAATGGTGTAGTATCTAGAAACAAAGCTAGGCTTGTCGCACAAGGTTATAATCAACAAGAAGGATTTGACTATGATGAAACTTATGCACCGGTAGCTAGACTTGAATCTATTAGAATATTACTTTCTTATGCATGTGCTTATGACTTTAAATTATTTCAAATGGATGTTAAAAGTGCTTTCCTTAATGGGTTTATTAACGAAGAAGTGTATGTTCCTCAACCTTCCGGTTTTACCGACTTTGAGAAACCACATCATGTCTTCAAACTCAAGAAAGCATTATACGGCCTTAAACAAGCTCCTAAAGCTTGGTACGACCGTCTTAAGACTTTTCTTATTGATAACAAATATACTATGGGATTAGTAGATAATACTCTTTTTACCAAGAAAAAGGAATCACAAATTATTATTGTTCAAATATACGTTGATGACATTATATTCGGATCAACTTGTCAAGAACTATGTGATGATTTCTCTAAAATCATGCATGACGAGTTTGAAATGAGTATGATGGGTGAGTTAAACTTCTTTCTAGGACTTCAAATTAAACAACTAGAAGATGGTATTTTCTTTAACCAATCTAAATATATAAAAGACATGCTTAAGAAATTTGGTCTTGAAGATTCCAAACCAACTAAAACACCCATGTCCTCGGACACTAAACTAACCAAGGACGAAGAAGGTGAATCCGTAGATAACACTAAATATAGAGGAATGATTGGTAGCCTACTCTATCTTACGGCTAGTAGACCCGACATTATGTTTAGTGTTTGTCTATGTGCTCGCTTTCAAGAAAACCCAAAGGCATCACACTTAGAAGCATTAAAAAGGATTTTTAGATATATTAAGGGAACAACGTGTTTAGGATTATGGTATCCCAAAGGAACGGGTATAGAAACCATAGTGTATGCCGACTCGGATCATGCCGGTGACTATGTCGATAGAAAAAGTACAAGTGGTATTTGCACTTTTGTTGGACATTGTCTCACCTCATGGTTTGCAAAGAAGCAAACGGCCTTAGCCATCTCAACTACTGAAGCCGAGTACGTCTCAGCCGGAAAAGCATGTCAACAAGCTCTTTGGATGAAGCAAGCTCTCGTAGATTACGGAATTCATCTCAACGACATTGTAATACTTTGCGACAACAAAGGAGCCATCGATCTCAGCAAGAATCCCGTTCAACATGCTCGTACAAAGCATATTGAAATCCGTCATCACTTTCTTCGCGACAATGTTCAAAAAGGAAACATTTCAATTGAGAAAGTATCCTCCGAAGACAAAATTGCCGACATCTTAACTAAGCCTCTTAAACGAGAACCTTTTAATCTTCTTAGACTTGGTTTAGGGTTAATGGAACCAAACATGTAGGATAAACATAGCCTAAAACATTAGAATAGTCAAACCAAAACAATTTTGTTTTGTATCTGCTACTGTAGCCACGGCACCAAACGACAACACTGACGGAACCAAATATTTGGTGCCATCTGGTCCGTGGTGTCTACAGAAGCAAAACTACTATATACATAACATCCTCTTCCTCACAACCCACTTTACCAAAACGTGTAAAACTTAAACCAAGCTCATTATTGACACCTTCCCACTCACTAATCACTGAAGATAACATCATTGTAAGTATCCTAACCACATTTTATCTCTTAATTCTGAGTCTAGGATTCTTATTTATGCACAAAACTATCACAAATCATTACATGGGGTTTTATGTATGCTTTTATACCAAATATGAATTCAATTGGCAAATTGCATAACTAGTCATTAAAATTAGGTACTACATTATTATATTGCATAAACAAATCATGCTTCCCACTAATTGATAGATAATGAATATAAGGCCTTATTCAAACAACCAAACACCCCATTTCAAAAGTTTTGAAAAGCTTCTCACTTATAGGAAAACAATTTTTTTTCATTGCTAATACAAATAGAAACGTTAAATTTTCATCACTTGCATGCTCTTGAATACTAAAGGTATTGCATAACTAATATGCACTCCCGGGTATATTCAAATGTAGCCACATTGAATTAGGAGCATTTGGGTTATCTCATGGTATTTGCCAAACACCCCACTAAAACCATTTTGTGCATAAAATGAGTCGAGATAACCGCAACTCCAAATTGTTTTCATATAGGCACACACTAGAACCAAAAACGTTAAAATTTATTCTCATTTTTAACATATTAATTCTTGTCCTTAGGAATAACCATGGTAGCCGCAAGATTCTATGATCACAAAGATACCCTTAACTACATTCCCAAACACCACAAAACCAAAGGACTTACCAAGGAACAAGTAGAAATATTTAAGAGTCTAGAATCAAGGTATTTCCATGAAGGTAGAACCATTCACTCATCCTTCCTTGAAAATACCAATCTTCGTGAAGAACTAGCCGCCATTCAATTCGATTGTCTTCTTGACATCGATGAACCAATTTGTCCTAGGTTTGTGTTAGAATTCTATGCTAGTGTGACCGGCTTTAGTGATGAAGACGATGATGAATTTTGTCTTAGGTTTAGAATCAACCAAAACGACTACACCATCACCTTAAGCAACTTTGCTCAAGTGTTAGGAATTCCCAACCGAGGAACTTGAGTCTACACGGATAAGTGGTCACTCATGGCTCTTGATACAATCAATGACCGCTCTCTTCCCTACCTAACCCGTTTGGCCGATAAGGATGTCATCCGTGAACACCTTTTTAACCCAAAAAGTGATACAACCCGAGTTACCCGAAAGGGAAAAGAGGTAAACCGAGATCCATATGGAATGGAGCTAAATGAACTTAAGCCCGAATTCAAGAAATGGGAGGAACTACTTAGAGCCAACGTCATTAGCACCATAGGAAATAGGGATCACATAAACGCATGCCTATGTCACATGCTCTACAACTTATCCACCCGACAACCATTCAACTTAGCCTACTACATAGCTAGGAGAATGATTGATATTCCAACTCAAGGATCGGTTGCTCTTCCGTACGGGATGCTTCTCACCCGTCTCTATAGAAACTTCGCACCAATTCCACCAACCCCAAAAGGGATGCACCTCCACTATGAACTCATCCCTCACATCTTTGTACCGTTGAGTGATGCTCGAGTTGCTAAGACAAAAGGCAAGAGAGCAAAACCTCCAACTCCATCATCTTCATCATCAAATAGCTCCGAGGATGGTCTTCCAAGCTCTCATCTTCCACCTCATGAGTATTACGCATCTCTTCCCGAGATTGAGAATGAATCAGCAGAATTCAAGCAAACTAAGGGAATGTTCAAGTGCCTTGGTAGGATGATGAACAAGATTTACAAGAAGTTGGACAAATAAGGGTACTTTAAGGAGTGTTTGGAACAATGCATTATCATTAATGTTTCATACTATTTAGTTGTTTTTATTATGTAGGATGATAATATAACTTGAAACAATGGTGTATGCTAACAATCTCATGCAGGGGGATAGCACAAGTATGCTATCAAATTTTACCCATTTTCACTATATTGTGAAAATCAATAAGCCTTGCTCAAAATCTATGCTCCACTATGTTTATACATGTGTTATTTACTTTTCCTAACTAGAAATGTTTAGTATAACAGCTTTTGAGAAAAATTTCAGGTTTCGGAAATGTCCCCGACACCTAAAAATGTACTCTGTCCATATTTCTGCACTCCACGGATCAGACGGCACCATAATTTTGGTACCGTCCTTTATGTACTTTGGTACCGCCGTACCTGTACAGGCGGACCAGACGGCACCCTTTTTAGGGTACCGTCCGTGTATGATTTTGGTGCCGTGGATCCTCCAGGTAATTTTCTGAATTTCGACTCTTTCGTGATTCCAAATTACCATCCATCACTTATAAATCAATCTTAACTAGTGTATACTCTTATTAGAACTAGTATAATTCACTTAGGTATATAAGAAATCCATTTCCCACCAAAATTCAAAAATTTTAAAAAAAAATCCACCCAAGGAGCCCTTTGGCATAAAGGAAGGAACCAAATTTTTGGTACCTTCAAATCCGTGGATAATCTGAATGTTAGGAAATTCCACTCACTAGAACACATTTATTGCAAATCTTTTCTTCTTCACTCCATCTCTCTTGTATGGATTGACTTGGGTGATATGACTAGCATTCAACCCACTTCCAAATCATTAGGAACCTCCTCTCTTCAATGGTTTAATATCAAATCAAACACATTTCTCTATAATTTTTCACTTCTATAAATTGAGAGGTTTTACCATGATCATCCTCACACCTTCTTCATTCTTACTATTATCTAGCAAAGTAAAACCCAAGTCAAAAATGACAAAATCCTCTCCAAAACCTTGCAAGAGGACCGCTAGAATTAGCGTTAGGCCGTGTTGCTTCATTAACATTAGCTCCTCATCCGAGTCTTCTCCACTCACAATCTCATCTCCCATCCGAGATTACACAAGCCTCACCTTGGCTACACCAAATCAATCACACATTGTGATCACCACTCCACCACCTACAAAAACACCAACTTCACCTCCTCCGGCACCCATCCAAACATCTAAAACACCCTCACCACCTTCACCACCAAGGTCTCCAACTCTCATTCCTATGGAGTTATTTTCAACGCCACCAACATCACCAAATCCTTTCCTAGAGGACTTGGAAGACTTGCCTCCTAGGCCAAGTCATCCACCACCATTGCCATCCTTTGGCACAATTGAGCGAATCGCTCATATATCACCTCGGTCATCCTTTGACCCAAACGCCCTATTAGGGCCAAGACCTCTCCTTTTCCACCCCATTCACAAGGACATTCATGGTCCTTTATATGGGGATCATCCACTTCCCCCATCAATGTCCCCTCATCTTGAGGACATTGAGGAGTGTATGTGGGATGCTAATCCCACTAGAGAGGAGATTCAAGCGGAACTCCACAACCTCCACCAATTCAAAGGCATGGTGGATTCTCACTTAAGTGAGACAATGCAAATGCAAAATGCTTTGCTTGCATCCATCATGACCACTCCAAACATCCCCAACACCACCAACACATCCACCATTCCACCACCACAACCTCCCCAAACATTCTACCCTCCAAGGCATGGTTGCTCAACTTGTGAGCAAACTGGCCAAACCGTGGAACGGACCCGGGTTATGGTCCATGACTTCCAAGAAGAAATGAGGTTCATCCTCAACCACATCCTTGAGCGTCTCAACGCTCTTTCCCATCCACCATCACTTTAGGATGGTTTTAGACTAGTCTTTCTTGTTTTTACTTTCTTAGGATAATTTTTATTTCTTGTACTAAAAACACATCATTGTGTTCTCTTTTCATGATCTTTACTCATGAAAAATTTTAACTAATGAATGTTGTTTATTATATTATTGGTGTCATTACATAGTGTTTGGAAATGCTTGTGAATGATCATTATTACTAACAATTTTTTTTGTAGCTTTATTTTCACAATCCATGAATCTTCCCATTAAAGCACCCAATTTAGGGGGAGCTTTGAACAAGGGGAGATAATAGCTCGGGCTCATTACATTCCGCGTAGCCTCTTCTTTTTGTTGAGACAAAAAGGGGGAGAAAATATAGAACTTTGAAATTATTCATATTTGACTTTTCTGAAAAAGTCAAACTGCATACATTTGACTTTCTAAAGTCAAACAGGAACCCTCATTGATAATACTTGACTTTTCTTAAAAAAGTCAAACTGCATACTTTGACTCTCTAAAAAGTCAAACATCATACATTTGCATTATCATTTCCTTTTCAAGTTCTAAAACTAATATTTTTATAACTCTTGTACAAACTTTGTATCTGTTATAAAAATAAAATTTATATTTTGTCCTCAACAAAAAGGAGGAGATTGTTAATACAAATATCGTCATTAAACGTTATTTATATTTTTGATCTTTGCCTAAGTTTTGTTAACGACAAAAGTAAATTTAATTTATAAAATCTTAAAGCTTGTCAAGTTTAATAGATATTAAAACAAGCTTTCTCAAACAATATATTCATCATTCAAGCATTTACATTTGTGATTAGTGACATCTTGATATGACTCTAATCATTATATATGATAGTAGTTTTTAGAATGTGTTAGGTTCTTAAAACCAAACACTACTTAAGCATTTGCATATTTCTAAAAATAGAAATACAACATATGACATAATGTATTACATCATGGAAATCATTGTAAGATTCCATTAGATATTTTGTGTAGATTTGTACTCTTCATATCTTACACAATCTCACTTAGATAGAGTTGACTTTGGCAAGATTTGATATCTTGGCTGTCAGACACGGCAGTACCAAAATGGTACACGGGCGGAACCCTTTTAAGGGGTCCGCCGTCCGTGGACGCTCCTGTCCATTTTGGCTATAAATAGCAATGCCAAGCCAAGTAGTTTTTCATCCCTTTCTAACATACTCTCATACATATCTTCTCTCTAACCTTTCTAACTCAGTTTCATATCATATTAGTGATCTCTTTTGTAGCAAAGAAGATCAAGTCATATTCAAGCTTCAACGAGAAGTTGGAAGTCTTGTTTGTTTAGTGTTGTATGATCTAGTGTTGATCCATACTTCATTGTTGTATCAAACCATCATAATCTTGTGAGTGTGAGTGGTTAGTATTTTAGTCCTCAAAATACATTGTGTGTGGGAGTAGTTGTACCCTTGGAAAGAACTCGACATTTAGCTTAGTGTCGGAAATAGTGTAAGCGAAGTGTAAAGGTTTCCTCCACCGGTGAAAGGAGCTTGTTGACTAGTGAAGTTAAACTCTCGAGTGTGAGACTCGGGGAGTGGAGTAGGGCAAGGAAAAAGAGTCCTTGTAGGCCGAACCACTATAAACAACTTGTTGTGGTTTGATCATCTCTTTCCTTATTTACTTATTACACATTGCTTGCATATTTCATTAACATACTCAAGATCAATATCAATTGATCTTTCAATAAGTTTCAAAACAAAGTTTTTAATTGGTAAATTATTCAACCCCCCTTCTAGTTTTCTACAAAACACTTGTAGTGTGAATCCAACCTTGAGACGAGTCCGTCAAACTTGAACTTCGAGCTTGACTGAGGAATGCTAATTCGCAACAAAAGTGCTCTATGTGATGTTACATGGGCCGCGGCCCATGTTCTTGCCCAATAAAGTGCACGGGTCCACTGTGGGCCGAAGCCCATTCGACCCAAACCCCTACTACGGGCCACAACCCACTTGAATGGCAAACCCAAACACTTCCGTCAAAAATCTTAAACCCACGAGTCGAAAAGAGTAAATCACGTTATAAAAAGTTTCAAAGACTTAAAAATCTCCAAAGTCGTGTCACTCCTAGTCAACTCGGCGTCGTGATGTGTATTCACCATAATTTGACACTAACACTAATAACCATCAAAATGAACGTCTAAATATTCGTTAGCATACATCTCAAATTTGGTTAATCAATTTACATGAATCAATTTAGTCATATGCACATGAAATGGTCTTTAAAAATTTCAACACATTATATATAAAGGTCTACATGAATGCATGTTAAACTCCGATATATATATATGGGTAAAGGGGAGTAATCTTGCACCCTGGTAAAATATATTAACCAAACAAACATTGAAGTAAAACGGATGAGAGTGAGTCCCTCACCTCAGTCCCTTAGGACACTCACAGACTCGAATATACGAATGACACACCATTCCTATAACTTACAATAAAATGAACCTACCAATAATGACACAAGTACATAAAAATTTACACTACTACTCAAGAAAAACACTTGAGCCTTCTATATCACTATGGCGGTCGACCTTAACTTCCATGAAGAATCCACGTAGAAAAATCCAAGCGATCTTCAACATAAAATCGGTTTATATTAGCAAACACCACAAACAAATCCACCACAACCGCCATAACAACATTAAGATAGAGTCATATGTACCCAAAGTGCATGGCATCGTGTGTATGGGGTTTTGAACAAGAGTCCCCACAAACTTAACTTCCATCTACATCAGAACTAATAACCATGTGTCATGATTGCACACCTACTTACATGAAGATTAACCATAATATTAAAGTTCCAGCATGCGATCATCAACCATTCACATAACACTATGGTAGATCGTAAACAACAACAACCCCGTAAAGAGGATAGATTGAAATCCAAATCGACCTGAAATTACCATAGACGAAAATAGGGTCTTCAAAGCCCTAACTTACACAACGACTAACATACATGATAAGCAATAGAACCAGTAGCAGCTCTAATCATCACGTAACTTCCAATCACAACCAAACATGCGCATGTACCGTCAATCTTCCTTGGCTTAGAAAATAAAATGACCAGACCCGAAATCATAGCCACGCACGAAATCCAACCAAGGAGAAAAATCAGCAGGTAGCACAATAGTACCCAAACATACACGCATGAAGACCCTAAGATCCCAAACTTCCATGACCACTTCAATACGATCCGTCTATCATCATAAAAACATAGCAGCATGATCCAGGATGGCATACACGGAACCATAGAACTGCAATTGGCAACTTCGAAGGTGTAACGAAACCCTAACATACATAAAACAAGACATAGCCGATCCAAAGCAAGGTTGTAAAAATCGCTCGGCGGTACCGTGGCGGTTGACCCCCGCCAAGCGCCATAGCCGCCATGGTGGCGCCTAGGCGGTGACCCTAAATTACAAAGGAATTTATTAAAAAAATGAATATTAGCAAGATTAATTATAAAAACTAGCTTAAATTAGAACAAAATCAATAAAATCGGAGTTAATTGCCGTGAATTTGAAAGAAAAAAAAAACCCATATCTGAAGTTGACCACCGTTGACCGGCGTTGACCGCCGTTGACCGCATTGACCAAACCGCCGCCAAGGCCGATTTTGACCGCCAAGCTTTGATTTTGACCGATTTCTGACCGATTTTGACCGATTTTGACCAGAACGCCATGTTAGACCGATTTGGGGAATATCGTGGCGGTGGACCACCGATATCCCCCTAGGCGCCGCCTAGGCGGCCGCCATGGCCGATTTTTACAACACTGATCCAAAGTAGCAGCAATAATGAAGATTTAACCACAACAGCAAGGATCTAGCGTAACACATAATAGGGTATATCAAAACCCTAACAAACCATAACAAACGTCCTAGCAGGCCATCACCAAACCTGTAGGATATTGGTTTTCACATACACATCATAACACAAGCAAACATAGGCGTATAGAAGATGAGTTTTAGAGAGAGAAAGTTAGAGGTTTAGGGAACTTTAGTGAGAGAAAGAAAATCTTATTATGAGCTCCAACTCTCTACCTTGGAAGGTAGAGAGTATTTATAGTCTTACAATAAAATGCCACTCAACGAGCTGTGGATCAGGCATACAGTGGGTAAAGACCCGTCCGTCCTCCACGGTGTTACTTAACTAAATACTACTTGACTTAAAGGAACTACGAATACGAGCTTTCTAACGATTACATATACTTGAGGTGACCGACTCTTTAATACCTGGAATTTTTAATTCCTAACAATCTCCCCCTAAGGGAGGTCACCTCAATCATGTACTAAAATTACATTGAATACAAATAGATATTACATTAACAATTTTTCTTGCATTCTTGATGTAGTCCTTTGCTCCTAAGCTCGTAGTCATTAATTCTTCACATTGCATGTTAGGTTACTCCAAGTGGAGGTCTTTTACTGATCCACGTGATAATAAATTTGAGCCAGCTTTTGAGATCATCAGCTATCAAAAATCTCTGAGACATCCTTTGTGGTGTTGGTATTATGTGATGTTGTGACTTTAGGACCGACATGCTCACATTCTGGATCTTGATATCTTCTCATCAGAGTAGCGGAAGCTTTAGTTGATTCATGATATTGGCAGCAGCGTAGCAGAAGCATGGAGTGAAAATATCAGAGTCATTGATGCACTAATCATGATTTCTTTTGAGATGAATGTGTTAAGTGGGCATGCGGCTATGGATTGACCGCTTCATTCTGATCAGCTGCAAACGTCGGGTGTACCTGCATACAACAGTTAGCAATAAATCGCACGAAAGTGTCTTTGATCACTTCCGTTGAATTGAGGTACACGGCCCACGGTTCCCCGTTGATCAGTACAAGTACTGCCTGTGATCAGGTATAATTCAGAAGAATTTCCTTCACAGGGTTTCGCAGCTGCTCTAGCTGTTCTCAAACCAGAACATCTCAAAGAAGACAACACGGAGTGAGTGAACCAGCGAATATTAAGTCCACTGATTGATGAAAAGAGATTTGAAAAACAATCGTGTATTGATCAATAGAAATTGTTTTTGCAATACAACGAAGGTTTTATTGAAAATCAATTATCAATCACAAAAACACCTTTTGGTTTGAAAAATGAGTACACGGTCGATGTGCTAAAGAAAAGAGTTGTTAAGCACAAAGACCGGTTTTTCAAAGGTATCCGTCAATCCATAACCTGAACCAGGATTGATTCAATACTTGAATCGCCCCATTGTTTCTGTTCAGTTGTCACATGGTTGATCTAATGAATAGATCTCACATGCCACCTACCAGGAGTTTGTTTGATGTTGGCTCCAGAAGGTTTTCCATCTTCATTGTGAATATGTATGCATATCACTCAGATGTTCTGGCAATACCACAAGGATAATGCGTAGGACTCAAGATATAATCTCTCTTTCCACATTGTGTGAAGTAGAGAGTCTTCATTGAAAGTGTCCTAATGAGATTTATTGATGATCTCGTGGCTCTAGACTCAATTTTGTGCATATCTGGATCCTGTGCCGGAGACTAGGGAGAGGGTCTCCTTCTTCAATATCAACAATCTCTAAGAGAAAGTCGATAGATAATGTCGGTTCCCCGTGAGAATGAAACAAGTCCTTTTAAGAGGATCTTGAGTGGTTTGGAAACTTGAAGTGCAGTGCGTCACTGGGTCCATGACGTCTTGTCTTCAATACCGATGTTACCATCAGTAGCATATGAATTGAACCCGGTTTCTGCCCTAAGGTTGAATAAATGGAGGGCTATTTGTTTTTACCCTTTTCTCATTCAATTCTTTTTAATTCTTCAACCCCTTCAGTGCTTACC
The DNA here is from genome assembly GCA_019973895.1 of Chrysanthemum seticuspe. NCBI lineage: Eukaryota > Viridiplantae > Streptophyta > Magnoliopsida > Asterales > Asteraceae > Chrysanthemum > Chrysanthemum seticuspe. The sequence continues at coordinate 86,168,424 of BPTQ01000002.1, read as the reverse complement.
GAGACTTCATTGCAAGAACCTTGTTGGGTTTGTTCCAGTACTTGCTCTGCCTCAGTCCGCACTCTTCCCATATCTCACTTTTCTCCTTTTATCATCATACCTAAGGACTTCTACACTAACTAGTGGATTGTCCCTGGGTAGATCCCTCCGGTTCTGGCGGATCATGGGAACCAATACCTAACATTATCATCCTTATATCACCGTACATAAAGTAAAGTTGGTCGGTCTATTTGGTATTGTTCATCTGCCATTGGAACCAATTGAAAACCATTTGAAAGTCAATCCAGATACTTGTGATATATTATCAAAACATTTTTTACCTAAATTGTTGTTGATATTTTTAGAACAAGTGCTCCCCCTCAACATGTGCATCAAATGTTTGAAATCGTTTTGCACACGGAGGTAAGAGGAAGAATTAACTTCTTTGATTACCATTTTCTAAAAGATATCAACATCACTTCCTAAATCGAATCAAGTAGATAAAGCATTTTGGGGAAGGATGGGATTTTCATGATTTTGCTCCCCCTCAATATGTGCTTCTAGGTTTAAAAAGAGTTTTGCACATACTAGAGGGAACCTGCACATTGAGATAAGTGATCACGTTTCAAATCATAGGTTTAAGATAGATGCTCCCCCTCAACATGTGCATGGAAAATTTAAAATCGTTTGTCACATGTGGGAAGGAGAGCTTGTACATCCTTATAAAACCATTTACCGAGTTATCAGTTTAAATCCAATTTAAATCACACATTCTCCCCCGATCACAATTATCAAATCATTTGAGATTTGTGATCTCTTATAGATTTAAATTGATTTTGAAAGCCTTTTTAAGGAGAATTGTGACTTGATTATGAAAGCGTTTTAACTGATAAGGATCGGATTTTAGGACTTAAAACTCCATTGGTAAAACATGCATGAATATATTTTGAAAAACAATTGAATGCCAAATAACTTTTTAATTTAATTGAAATCATTCTCCCCCTCAATCAATGACATAGGTTGTTGATTGAGAGATAGAGATATTGACAAATAAGTCCTGATGATTATCAAAAAATAGAGACCGAGTTATTTTTCAAAGCAGTTAGTTTTCAGCAGATAAATATTTATAGAATCAGAGCATTGAATTTTGAAAACATGAAAAAGTATGGCTCTGTTCTTTCTTTGAAAAGCGGGTTACTGCCAGAGATGACAGTAAGCCATTGTTTCTCTTTCTCTCAAAAATATATATATATTTTTTTTTAACATTCGAACAACATCTAAAGTCCCGTGTCATTCTTTGAATGACAACTCAAAGACCGTAGATATTGTCGAACCGGGAAAAAAAGCAAAACAAATTGACAATATTTTTTAGAAGATTTTTCGAATTTTTCAGATTTTTTTTTTTTGGATTTTGAAGGTTTTATAATTTTGTATTTTGTTTTTAGAATAGATATATACAAGAGATAGATGAAGATAGACCTTTACTCCTCGTCTTCCTCCTGAAGACGTTTTAGAGTTTCTGGTTGAAGGCTTTTCAAGCCAAGACGTGGAAGAATAAACTCAAAACGTTCTCTTGGAAGAGCTTTGGTGAAGATGTCTGCTAACTGATATTCAGACCTCACAAAATAGAGTTCCACCACACCTTTTTCCACTTGTTCCCTGATGAAATGATGTCGAATGTTGATATGATTTGCTCTTGAGTGTTGAACATTGTTGCATGAGAGAGCAATAGCACTTTTATTATCACAGTACAGAGGGATTTTGTTGAATTCAAAGCCATAGTCAGATAATTGAGATCTCATCCATAAGATTTGAGCACAACAGGATGACATGGCTATGTATTCAGCCTCTGTAGAGGAAATAGAAGTACTCATTTGCTTCTTTGAAGACCAGCTCACAAGCTTATCACCCAAAAACTGAGCACCTCCAGATGTACTTCGACGAGTATCTTGACACCCTACATGATCAGCATTTGCATAGGCTGTTAGTGACATACCGGTGTCTTTCGGGTACCAAAGTCCCATATTGTTGGTTCCTTGGAGATACCGAAAGACCCGTTTAACTGCTTTAAGGTGCTTTTTAGTAGGCTTAGCCTGGTATCTAGCACACATACAAACAGCAAACAAGATATCTGGTCTACTAGCAGTGAGGTACATCAGGGATCCAATCATACTACGATATTTCGTTTGGTCTATCATGATCCCTGAGTGGTCCTCATCTAGTTTGGTTCGATCAATCATGGGAGTGTCAACAGGGTCACTTGAATCAAATCCAAATTTCTTTAAGATTTCTGTTGCATATTTAGATTGATTTATGAAAATGCCTCCGGGAATTTGTGAAATTTGTAATCCCAAGAAAAATGACATTTGTCCCATCATTGACATTTGAAATTTTGAACTCATTTCATTAGAAAAACGATCACATTCCATTGGGTCTGTCGAGGCAAAAATAATATCATCAACATAAATTTGAACATGAATTAAATGTTTGCCTGACTTCCTAGTGAACAATGTTGGATCAACTGCTCCTTTGCTAAATCCGGTTGATAGAAAAAACTTTGACAGTGTATCATACCATGCCCTTGGAGCTTGCTTTAAACCGTAAAGGGCCTTCTTCAAATGATAAACGTGAGTAGGATGCTCTTGATTTACAAATCCTTCAGGTTGGCTGACGTAGACGACTTCTTTAAGGTCTCCGTTCAGAAATGCCGTCTTCACATCCATCTGATAGACTACCATGTTCTTACTAGCAGCATTAGCCAGAAAGATTCTGATTGCCTCAATTCGAGCAACTGGAGCAAAGATTCTTCAAAGTCAATACCCTCCTCTTGACGGTATCCTTTAGCAACTAATCGAGCCTTGTTCTTCAATACATCACCATGCTCATCTAGTTTCACTTTGAAGATCCATTTTAGAGCAATAATCATGGCACATTCTGGAGCAGGTACTAACTCCCATACATCAAGTCGATCAAACTCATGAATTTCATCTTGCATAGCATTGAACCAGCTGTCTTCGTTCATGGCAGTTTTAACATCCTTTGGTTCGATCTTTGAGAGTACGGAGTTGAAGAAACACCATAGGGCATCGGTTGCAAGTTGTTTCCGTGTTGATACAGGACGAGAGGGATTTCCAATGATGTTGTCTAATGGATGATCGTGAGTCCATTTTCTAAGGTGTTCATGTGGCAGTTGTTGAGGGACTGAGGTAGCAGAGTCGATGTCTCCTGAAGAAGATGGTTCTGATGATGATTCAGGAGCAAATATGTTTTCAAATGGAGCATCTTCAGGAGTAGCAAAGGGATTAACTTCATCATTGATGCCAGAAACAGTTCCATGATGTACATTTGAAGAATGATGATTTGTTGATGAGACGGAAGGATCAGCAGTAGGCGCTTCTTGACTTAAAGATATTGAGACTGAGGGATTGACTTCATTCACAGGAATATGAGCAGCCTCTGTTGTAGGGATCAACACCTCATTAGTACTTGGATCATAAAGTTCATCAAACAGAGGATCAAATAATTTCTTTAAATCATCTTCAGATGGAGGTACATATGGAGTTTCTTGAGAGGAGTTTGGAACAAGGGATGAACCAATGGGACTGTTTTGAAGTGCGGGTCCTGAACTGGAGTGTCCAGGAGCCATTTGACCGGTCAGCTCATCAAACGTAACGTGAATTGTTTCCATGATATTTCGGGTTCTTTTGTTGTAGATTCGGTATCCCTTTTTGTTTGGTGCATATCCTACAAATACTCCAATGTCAGCTTTAGCCCTAAGTTTGCCTAAGTCTTGACCCTCATTAGTTAGATAACACAATGCACTAAACACACGAAAGAAAGAGAGATTAGGTTTTCTGTTGTGGACAAGTTCATATGGAGTTTTTCCATGAACAGTGTGAATCAGGGAACGATTTTGTGTGTAGCATGCAGTGGCAATTGCTTCAGCCCAGAGAAACATTGGAACCTTTGAGTAAATCAGCATCGTTCTAGCCACTTCAACAAGAGTTCGATTTCGTCTTTCAACTACACCGTTCTGTTGAGGAGTTCGTGGAACACTTCTTTGATGGCTGATTCCAACGCTTTCATAGAATTCACTAAGTTGTTTGTTGAAAAACTCAGTTCCATTGTCTGTTCTGATAATTCTGACGGTTTTGTTAAGTCGAACCTGCAGCTGTTTGATGAGTTTGATGATGATATCAGGAGTTTCATCATTTGTCCTTAAGAACTTGACCCAGGTAAATCTAGAGTAATCATCAACCACAACTAACACATATTTCTTTCCAAAGATATTCTGCACCCTCATTGGTCCACATAAATCCATATGAATCATATGAAGAACTTCTGTGACAGAGTTAGTAGGTTTGGGTTTATGGGCATACTTCTTTCTTTTTCCCAATTGACATGCTGAACAAAGATGATCCATTTCATACTTGAGTCTAGGTAAACCTACAACTAAGTCCTTTCTGGAGAGATCATTTATGGTACCGAAGTTCAAGTGATTGAGACGACGATGCCATAACCATGACTTTGTTTTAGAGGCCTTTGACAGCAAGAAAATTGGAGAGGACTTCATCATATCTTCGATATATATGGTGTATAGATTTGAACCACGTGAACCTCTTAAAAGTTCCTTACCATCAAGTTCTCTAACGAAGCAGGTATGTTTTCTGAAAGCTACTTCTAGATCAGAATCGCAGAATTGACCAACAGAGAACAAGTTGTGACCAAGACCTTCTACATAGTAAACCCTGGAGATAACACTTTTGCCAACAACATAGTCTCCATAACCCATAATAGCACCGAAATGATCATTCCCAAATCTAACTGTCCCGATGAATTTGCTCACGAAGTTCATGAGCCGTGACCGGTCGCTAGTCATATGCTTGGAACAGCCTGAGTCCAGGTACCACAGAACGATTTGAACGATCTGCAGTTGAACACAGACAAGAATGGATAACTGGATAATTGGGATCCCCATGCAAGAATGGGTTCCATTTGGTTAGTAACAATGGTTGGAACACCCACATCAGAAAAAGAAGCATTCATATTAGAAATTAAGGCACTGGAATCATTGTGAATAGATGCAGTACTAGTGTCTGTATTAGCCCTGTTCACAGTGTGCTCACTTCTTAAGGGAATAGTTCTACCAGTAGGCATCCATTTTCTAGTGGGCATTGTCTGATTATTCTTATGACCAACAGGTATCCAATAATAGCCTATCTTACTAAATGTTCTTCCTGTGGGTTTCCACTGTTTTCTAACTTTCTTTCGTTTTTGCCTTTTTGCCTTTTTAGCATGAATATTAGCAACATTAACTGGACAATTATCATCATTAGGCAAAACATTAACACCACATTCATGATTAGAAACAGAATTCAAGCAGTCATCTGTACAAGGTTTGCAAATAGTATCAGAATTCGAATTAATTACAGTACGCCTATGGCTAATACTAGAATCAACACGATTCATTTTATTCGATTCAAGCTTAAAGTTCCTAGATTGTTCTTCTACTCTTTTCCAGTGCACATTCTTAGCTTGCGAGGTCCTATCATTCCTTGTATTGTCTTGAGACTTTGACCTGCTCCCTTTAATGTCACTGATTACTCCTGTAGAGGGAATGGGAACATTAGTTGGTTTTACTATTCTCTGCATCACCTGTTTAGATGTGCTGGGATCTGAACTACATGCAGGCATACTAAGGTTCACTTTCTTAAAACTAGAAGTGCTGGGATTTGTACTCCTAGAAGGAACACTTGAGTTCTCTTTCATAGCATTGACAGATCTGGAATCTGAACTACTTAAAGGCACACTAAGGTTCACATTCAAGACATTAGGCATCGAATGAATATCATACTTGGCATTAGGCATCGAACATGGAATCAAAGGATTAACTCTCTTACCTAATGACTTTGGGCATATTGTGATCACGCATTCTAGGATTTCTTGAGATCGTTTGGCATATAAGCATGCATGTCCAATTGCATTATCATGAGGTTTCTCTAACTTATCCTCTTCAACAATCTCACACAGACATTCTAGGCAATCCTTAAGGGATGAGAAGTATGTTTGAACAGCAAGTTTGTTGTTCCTGAGATGAGGAGGGACATATTTCACAGACAAAACATATTTATTACAAGAGTGAACCTTTGATACACCATTCTCCCCATTGGTCATTAGCATTTTCCCTTTTACCTGACTCTTCAGATTCTCAATTTCCTTTTGCAATGAAGCTATTTGTTCGTTATTTTTGTACGAGTGACCTTTATTGATTCAAATAACTCATTGAAATGACGTTTAACCTTTTCATTTTCTTCTAGAAAACTTTCGTTTTCCTTTTGTAATGCATTTACTAGGTTTTGAAGATGAAACGTTTGAGAATTCTGAGAATCTAAAGGAGGAGGCATTTGGGAGCCTGTCATATTGTTCGTTTGACCCTTTAATTGAGAGATCTGGGCTTTCAACTTTCTGATCGTGTTGCAATGAGCTTGAATCTGTTCATCACATTTGTTAATTTGAAAAACTGCATCAAACTCTGGAGCATCTGAGGATGTCTTGATGTTTGAAGTTTTGATATTTTCTTTAAGATGTTGATATTTTAGTTGTAAATTAAAATGCTCAACTTCTAGTTTAGAAGAATGTTTAACCAAATTGTGGTGATCATCCAGTTCAATTTTCTCGTTTAGTTCAGAATTAGTTTTTTCAAGCTCAATGACACGATCATGGGAGACTTTCAGGGCAACCGATAATTCATGAAATTTTGAAGCATTAATGGAACAATTTGTAGCAATGAAAAATACATCTTGAGCAATACATTCAGAAATCAAGTTCTCATTTAGTGTATGCAAGTTCTTCCTCTCAATCTCATTATATTTTAGTGCTCGCTCATAGTCACTAACTTCAACTATCATTGCATCAAATTCCTTTTCCATTCCCTTAATATCAGTTTCTATCCCCTTTTTAAGACTCTCAAAGTGATCTTTTAGAAGTTTAAAGAAAGGCATGACCTCAGTTAAATAACATTCTTTCATTTGCTCAAAACCCCTTTCTCCTTCAGTTATACCAGTGGGTGTGATCCTTTTCTTGCAAGTTTTCTCAAAATCAACAAATAGTTGAAATATAACATATTGGCTAATTAAGGTCTTACTTTTAGTGGCAATTGTTCTAGGAACAAGATGCATTGGTGTATTAGGAGGATACACAGTCGCTCTAGGCATTTTCCAAAGGGGAGGGTTTGTTTCAACAATATTTTCAGCTTTCTGCTTATCTAAATCCATTTTCCAGAAAACTTGTTCGGGAGTCAACAATGTCTGAGGCTTAAACATGTTCAAGGAAATCCAGTTTTCCGTCTTGTAATCATGGGGTGTGATCTTTATTTTCATCTCTCTACATTTAGGATCATCTAATTTCTTGTTCATCTTTTCCCTAGTGACTTCATCTGATTTCTTATCTTCCTCAGTGCACTCAATGCAACTAGGTTTCTGTCTAGGTTTAAGGATTTCATTGCCATCATAAAGAACCTTATGAGCATTTCTATCCCTTTTAATGACCTCTGGATTTGGTTCCTTAACAAGGGGAATGCTATACTTATCGCTTAAGACCCTATGCTTAGTGATCATGTGAGCAGTCTGAATGGTGTTCCCTTGTATGTACAACTTGTTTTCAAGTTTTTTTTTCAAAGTTTTCAGATTAGAAAAATCTTTCAAGAGTTTTGATTCCTTTGCATTAAATTCTTGCTTAAGCATTTTCACATTTTCTTGAAGTTCTTGTTTTTGCTTAGCAGTTTTAGAAAGCTTTTCTTGCAAGGAATTTAACTCTTGTTTTAATACTTCTTCTCGAAAATTACTTTTTCTAATGATTGTACGCACTTGGTCATCCATTTCCTGCTCACGAGTGGTCAACTCAAATTTTGCATGTTGTTCATAAATAGCAACACGTTCTTTATAGGCATTTAGTTCAGAAAATACAGACTCATCAGGGGCACAGGCAGTGTATTCATCAAAAATATAGTCATTGTTGACTGCAGGAGATGCATCACTTGGTACAACTTCACTTTCACTTTGTTTCACATATTGATCATATGGGACAACATTGATATTACCCATATTTTCAATATTTGATTCAATAGGTTCAGTTGATAGTACTTTGTCATGCATCTTTTGCACATCAGCATCATCATATAGTTTTAGTACCTCTGAGATGAGTTTGTCTTTGGATGGGCCAGCTTGTGGTGAAGAGGAGACCTTGGGAGAAACCATTGGAGAAATGCTAGCCATAAAAATTGTGTGTGCAGTAGGTCCATCATCCACATCAGAGTCGTATGCATCACAATCAGCGACTTGAAAGGCATTCTGATGATTGTGACCTATCTCCTGAATAGGCTGTTCATCCACATCTGCATCATAGGTCTTGGCCTTGCCCTCAGCAAGAAACAACAATTCCTCTTCATCTAAGGCAGCACCATTTTCCTGAGCTTGTACAAGCAGCATCTTATCTCTGAAGTAATCAGCATTCTGTGGACGCTTTGGAGAAGTGCAGTTCCTTGCAATGTGTCCCTCACCACCACAGTTATAACATTTGATCGGCTTAGCTTGACCTTGATTACCATTCCTTCCTCGATTCTGATTACCAACATAACCTCTACCAGCTCCACCTCTTCCTTGATCAAACTGCCTTTCTTGAACTGACTGCCCTATAATTTTCCCATCTCTGATCAAAGCATGGTTGTGAAGATTAGAGGCGGTTCGGATTTCATTGCAGGTGTGAAGTTTGTTGGTGTGAGGTGAAAGTGTCCTGTTCTCTTTAACCATGAGTGTCAGTTGAGTGATGAAATGTTCCATGACAGCATTTGCATCAGGTTGCTTAAACCTTGGATCAGAAATGGGTTTGTGATTATCATCTTTCGTGGGTACAACTTGAGAAGCATTGGTGGTAATCCCATCATTTGTGAAAAAGGCAGTTGAATCATTTGTAGAGCTTGTTTCTCCCTGACCTTTGAACTGATCAAGAATCCTCTTTTCAAACATGGCATGTCTCTCATTCTGAAGGAGGAAGGCATAGAGTTGCTCATAATTCATATTCTTCAATCCTTTAGTGAGCTTCACAGAAGTAACAAACTTGTGCCATTCGGGATTCATGTTGTTTACAAACTTAGAGTTCAGCTGAATGTTAGGCATAGTCATTCTGATGTTCCTCATATCATTCACCATCTTATGAAATCTCACATAGTACTCATAGACACTCTCATCTGGTTTCATCTTGAAATGTTCAAATTCGTCATAGAGTTGTGATTCTCTGTCTTCCATAGTTAATTCAGAACCTGAGAGAAGCATCTTGACATTATCCCGTACTGCCTTTGCTTCGGTGTTGTGATTGATTAGCTTGTAGATGTCTTTAGGAAGACCTTGAAGAACAATGTTAGAAGCCCTGATATCAGCATCGAATCTCTTTTTCTTCTTATCATCAAGCTCATCATACATCTTTGGTCTGTCCATTCCGTAAATCAGAGTTCCATCTTCAGCAGTATCAAGTACATCTCTGGTAGTTTCAACTCGGTAAGGTCCTTCATCGATAGATTTGAGAATGTTAACCCCATTTTCTTTACCCAAACAGTACAATCTGATTCGTTGAGCCCAAGAGTCATAGTCAGTTCTGTCAAGCATGGGTGGACGAGTGTCTGATCCAGCAGCTTGAACATCCTCTGCAACAGTGGATATGATAGTAGGAACGTTGGTAGACATGTTAACAGATTATACGGGATTTTATAGCTCTATGATTAAACCGGGAAATAGATTCTTTCACGGGATTTTACTAAATCAAGAGAAAACCGTAAACAATCACTCAAGTCGCTAGAAGATAATGCACCAAGTCGCTAACACCTAATTCGCTACACCACCAAGTCGCTAAAGTCCCAAGTCGCTAGACAAATGCAAGTCGCTAAGTAGTAACTCGCTAAGCCTCAAGTCGCTAGCAAAATTTTGGCAGCAATTCGCTACTCAAGTCGCTAAAGATTCAAGTCGCTAAAGATTCAAGTCGCTAAAGAGCAACTCGCTACAGACCAAGTCGCTACCACCAAGTCGCTACCCGTAGTGGAGAGTCTACTACTTGTACTGTTAATCGCTAGGTCTAAGTCGCTAGCTCCAAAACTGTAACTCGCTACAAAATTGTGAAGCAAGTCGCTACGAAGAAAGAGATCCGTATATCAAGTCGCTAGCAAGAAAAACCACATAAACATCACTTTTCAATCCAAAAACAACCCAACCAAGATGATTCAAGCTTACTAAATGAAAACCTAAACACTTGTGATAATTCTAAACTTAAAAGTACTAACAAAATTCAAGCTTTAACACAAGAAATCAACCAAATGATGCACAAACCACTAAACTTTTTCAAACTCAAAAACCACCTAAAAACCACTAGAAATCCAAAGATGTGCACGATATGATCTAACCATGGCTCTTGATACCAATTGTAGGATATTGGTTTTCACATACACATCATAACACAAGCAAACATAGGCGTATAGAAGATGAGTTTTAGAGAGAGAAAGTTAGAGGTTTAGGGAACTTTAGTGAGAGAAAGAAAATCTTATTATGAGCTCCAACTCTCTACCTTGGAAGGTAGAGAGTATTTATAGTCTTACAATAAAACGCCACTCAACGGGCTGTGGATCAGGCATACAGTGGGTAAAGACCCGTCCGTCCTCCATGGTGTTACTTAACTAAATACTACTTGACTTAAAGGAACTACGACTACGAGCTTTCTAACGATTACATATACTTGAGGTGACCGACTCTTTAATACTTGGAATTTCTAATTCCTAACAAAACCATTACCAGAACACTCGCAACAGCACCATCCCTCTCTTCACCCCACAAACTACAATGATCACTAGATCAACTTACAAGAACAAATGGACTAATCAGTCCAACATGCATAATTCATGATATAACTTGAACGAGCAGCATCACACAAGGACCAATCAAACAGAATAATATGAAACCCTTGTTACGGTTTCGTTCTTGAAAAGTACAGCAGATCCACAACCCAAACACACCTCAAAAATATTACAATAAGCATCATGAGGACCATAATCATATCAGTAATGAAACCCTAATGGAAAAAACGATAACCCTAAAATTCGTCCAAGATGAATAAGAGGAAAATCGATTGAAAAAAGATAGAATAATTAGGGTTTCGGTGATGAATGTGGTGATTTAAAAATATTAGGAACCGAATGTCTGCAAAAACCATACATACAATTCCAAAACCCTAAAAAGAATAACCGAATCCACAGAAAACAACCAATGGTTAATATAATCATCAACAGATCTGATAGAATCAAATCATATACATAAAACATGATCACTAGATGAATTATTGGAAAACGATTGAAAAAATAAGGGTTAGGGTTATAAAAATCATCCAGCCGCCACCTATTTATTGTAAAACACAACCACACGATCGTATTGCATACCCAAGAAGGGTAGAGAGGACGATTATGGATTTGTTTTTGGCCGGAAATTGATTGGAGGTGGCGGCCGTAAATCACCAACTCCGATATATATATATATATATATATATATATATATATGTCATAAAACAATTTTCAACTAAGCACTCTTTATGCTAACAAATTTCTTAAGCAACTTGATGAAATAAATATAAGTTATCCTAGTCGACATTATGGCTACATTTTTATTAGTAATTTATTGAAACTAATTACATGACATATATGATTAACCTATTGATTTCCCTATAATAAAGAACTTGATCATTTCCGATACATTTGGACTCATTTTAAGAAAAACCTTATGGAGTATTTGTAAAACAAATTTAGTTTCAATAATGATCATACCAAACTATCCTCTAATTATTTAAGGACATTTTAACAATCCAAGACAAAAATGATGAACTAAAACTTTGCCCTACTTAGGTCGTGCGTCGGTGCAGCTCTACAACCCACATCTATATCCACCTTTGGACTACTTATTACTAAGGTGAGTTTATAGCCCCATTTTTACTCAATAAATTGTTTTATACATTTTGGGGTGAGAAAATATGCAAAACCTTTTTATGGACATAAACTATTGCATGATTACTATTACATGGTTTAGCTTAAGCCCTTAAGTCCCTAGATATGCCCATTCATGAACCGTCAGTTCCCATTGGGAAGCGCGAATGTTATAAATAGATCTATTGAGGGTGACTCCTTCGTTCGATTGGCCATGCTTAAGCCTAGGCGAAACGCACACCATGTCGGAACCAAGTGTAGAGGGACAAACACTCGCATTGGGCTCCATAAATTGTATGACATCATTTTGCATATAGAAACTGTCGTAGCTTCGGTTGCATGAACTTAGTGCTAGCGTAATAGACTATCATTCAAACGTCATTATATTCGTTGTAATGTTCATATGCTTGTACATTGGTCCATACTACACATTTTTTTCATAAACCTATGAACTCACCAGCTTTTTGCTAACTTTTAGCATATTTTTCTCAGGTGTATGATTTGATATCCTAATGCAAGGCAAGGCGTGGTCGTGATCGTAGTTTTCATTAAAAGAAGTGTTTTAACACATAAAAATGTTTGGATATTTGGGACAACATATCTACGGGCCGTACTTTAAATTTAACATGGATTGTAAAACAATGCTCTAAACCATTTTATGAATTTAAACGGAGTATGTACTCCGTTCTTTATCACTTGTGTTATGATTTCTGATTTAGTGACTCTCCATTATCCGGATGCTTCCGTTATGTTAAATTTGGGGGTGTTACAGATTGGCAAGAGCCTAAGTTATAGAGAACTAGGTACATATAAACCCTAAACTAGACGCCCCAAAGATTGCACACACATAGTGCTTGTGTATGCATCAAGCATGATAGGAGAACCCAATTTAGTAGCCACGGCACTCAACCCGTCTTCAGTAAAAGCAGTAACAGGAATATCATGGATTTTTACCCAGACAGGTATAGATCCCAAGTCCTCTTTTGCAAAGCACGTTTTAGGAGTCCATTTTTTGAGAATAATAGGCACCAACGAATAAACCAAGGTCCATTCTCCAATACCCCTTTCAAACCCTCGTCAGAAGAGAACTTGAAGAAGAACAACCCTTTTGAATTCATCATGGCACGAGTCAAACCATATTTCTTCCAAGCATTCTTCGCATAATTTTCCACTACGGGAAACGCAACCCTCTTTCCAATAAAGTACCCGAAAAGGCTGTTTTCAAATTTAGAGTTCGCAACCAATACCGATGACATAGGAATTTGTACCTCAGTCTTCGGATTAAGAGGAGTACCCGTATCAAGCTCCCGAAAGTTAACCTTACGAGTGTTAACATTTGATCTGACCTTGCTTGCAAATGAAACTTTAGGAATATCCGGCTCTTGCCTCACAGTCGTATCTTTAGGAGCATCAAAATTCAAAATCCCTGGTATCTCGAAATTTAGACTACTAGGCGACGGACCAGATTCCGTCTTATCAACAAGGGAAACACGATCATAAGTGCGCTTAATATTGCTCATACCTGGACTATTGCCTTTGTTATTCCCAGGTTTGGACAAAACAGACCCCACACCTTTTCCAGGCGTAACATCATCAAACGAAGAGAAGTTTTTGCTTAATACCGTCACATGTATACCATCAGCTCCAACCGTTACCCCATCAACATTCTTGACAGTTTTCAAACCCAAATCATCCAGCTTCGAAGCATTCTTTTTGTCCCTCTCTCTCGTAACCCCATTCATGAGTAAATCACAGCAAGAAGACTCTCAAAACCAGCATATAGACCAACGACCAGATCCAACCAAACCCTAATCGGCTAGGGTACCGGTAAACAATGATGATTTAATAATGAAGTACGATGTTAATATACGATTGATTATAATAATAATGAGATCGGCAACACGCAATCGTAAATCAAACCAATGCACAAAAAAAGCGAATATAACTCTAACGAATGAATGAGCAATATGCAATCAAAAGCAAAACCAAATAATAATATGAGAAAAAAGAATCTTGAATATTCAATAAAGGTAGGCAACAATAACCCAGAGACAAATTTATTAACAATACATGATCGTTAATAATTGGTATCGATGATTAGATTTTCAAAGTCGATTAGCCGGTTACCGCCACTAGAGAGAGAAAACTAGGGTTTTACGGATTGAGCAACACATAGATTTTGTTATTGTGATGGACAACAAGGGTGGTTAACTCTAGAGTCAACGGAAGTCAACTCATTCCTGTGAAGACAGTACCCCGTGACCATGGCACAATGATCAAAGTGTGATAAGACAAAGTACATTTAGGACAAAACACAATGCACAACTCGCAATAGACAAATCGCAGACAGACAAAATGCAGTAATACAAATTGTAACAAGTCAAATCGCAGAAGTGAGTAAAACGCAATCATACAAAACGCAGCATTTCAAATCGCAATCCTCAAAACGCAGTAGTGGTCAAACAACAATTAGACAAAACGCAGTTCGTCAAATAGCAATCCTCAAAATGCATTTATGATGAAAACGCAGGAATCAAATCGCAACAATCAAACGCAAGAATATAATATTCACAAAGTTCAAACCACAACATTTTGAAATTTTTTGGCATAGTGAGTCCTACATTTTGCAAATAAAATAATCTTCATACACCAAATCGCAGTCATTGCGATTTCCCCTGATTAAGCATTATTTTAATCAAAACGCAATATATGTCAAACTTAGTAAAAAAGAAACGAGGTATATTATATTCAAATCGCAATCAGGAAATATTAATCAAAACGCAACCAAGACCAGTCAACCCAAAATGCTGTTAAGAGCACTATGACCAAAACGCAATCAAGAAGCTTTTCAAACCGCAATCAAGAACAAGAGGTAACTCGCAACCAAGAACACACAACACTAAACGCAAACAAGAAACTTCTAAACGGCAGCCAAGAACGATCTAAAAAACCCATAACAGATCAATCCATATTGGGGTACTACAAGGAAACAAATACACATCTAATGCATCCTAACAACCTCCTAACAGTCACAACAACAACCCTTGGCAACAATGATCATCATGTGGTAAAAATGCGCGACTAATCAATAGGATAGATCAAAATGATATGAGAAATCTAATTAAACAATCAACGAGGTATCTACACATGATATACAACTAAACCCACCCTTTGTACTTCAATGTTTTTGGTGTCCTAAGGGACTGAGATGAGGGACATCACCCTCATCCTTTGTACTTCAATGTTTTTGGTGTAATGCATTTTACCAGGGTGAAAAATCCCTTTTACCCAAAAAAAAACTAAACCCATCAATCAAAACGCGAAACAAAACAGAAACCTATGATCAGTTGAGGAATCGAATCAAGTCCCTAAATAAAAAAAAAAACAATTTTGATAGTTAATAAACCATGATGATTGAATATATGTTTCATAAGATGAATAGGAGCATGAATCTAACAATACCTAGGCAGTAGAACATAGAAAATGGTAAGAATCTGACAAATCGCAGGGTATAAAGTTTAACTAAAATTTTGACTATAAGTGTCAAAAGTTTGACCAGACAAAACGCAGGGCCATTTATACCTTAAAACTCAAGTTTCAAGCAATGACAGAATTGGCCCTTCTACTTATCAAATTGCAATTGAGATTCTATACTTTAGGGTCAAGTTTCATGATATGGCGGCATTAAACCCTCTCTTTTCATTATCAATTTAAGATTCATATTTTGGCAGATATGGTCCCTCACTTTACATATTTCTTTTAACTTTGAGATACACGAAACACACGGGACACAATCAAATTTCAATTAAGGCATGAAGGTTCTCTAAAACATGAAAGCCCGGGAAACAGTTAGCAAATAGCAAATAGGACTAGCACATACCATACACCTGAGACCATTCCAGAGAAAACACACGTTTAACATTCCCTCAAAATCAAAATAACCGGATTAACTTCAATGAATTAGAAGTAGCCCGTTAGATGACATAAAATTTCAATCAACGAAGTTAATCCGGTTATGTCCTTATTTGTCATTCTTATAAGTTAACCACTATATAGGGTTACGGCTAAAACCCTTGGTGATTTACCTCTAGGCAATTTTCTAAAAACCCTAACAACCCTTAATCGACTTTTCCTCAAATCGGCCATTACTTGGGTTTCTTTGAATCTACCTGATTTAGTTATTAATTAACATCATTGTTAATTGATTCTTGGTTGGATTCGTGTTGCGTTCATCTTGTTTTGGTTCAGTTTTGGCGATTCGTTATTATTAGGGTTTAGTAAATCATTTTTTGGTTTTAACCTGATTTGGCTTGCGTGATTGATCTGATTCAGATTAGTTTGGTTTATCACTCCTTGTTGGTCTTGTTTTAATTATTTTTCTGCGATTGAACCATGGGAGCAGGTTAGATTCTGAACGTTTGTGTTTAAAACCCTAACGATTGAGTTAGGGTTTTGATTTTCCTGTACGAAGCTGCTGATTCTAATTCTGCTTGTTTGTGTCGATTTCTTGGATTGTTTGTGGGGTTTAGAGAGGTGGAGAAAGGATTCTTTAACAATGATTCTTCGTCGAAAGCTGCAAAAACAGCCACTAACTTGGCCGATCAAGTTGGTGTGAATAAGGAACCTAATCCTTATGCTACGTTGGACATTAACTCGTTGGATGCTAGATTGAAATGTTTAAAAGGTATTGATGATGGTACTACTGTTCCTGAGGTACGTAAAGCTGCTAGGGTTGTCCGAAACCCTAGCAATAACGATGGTAATCTGTTTGGGGATGCTACGTTTGATTCAGTTTGGAGCACGCCTAACATGGAGCAGCCTGACCCATGGGAGGACTCTAGGTTGGGGCTTGATAGTGATAAGGCTGGTACTTCTTTGAGTGGGTTGGATTTGAGCACTAAAGCGACTCCTTCTAATGCTTATGTTCAAGATACATGTGTGCCTCTGTTGGTACTTCCTAGTGTTGCTTCGAATGTGGTAAAGGAGTCTACTTCTGGTCATGAATTAAATGGTATTGAAAATGTGCCTAAAGAAGCAAGGTCATTTGCTAATGTGTTAAAACCGGAACAAGTCATGAGGAAAGTTAATTTTCGACCATTGGTGAACGAGAATCGTATTGACAACCATGATACGATTCTTCCTAAGGCTGCTATGGAGGGAATGTTTAATCGTTATGATAATACTCTTGTTGGCTTCTTTGTTGGAAAGAATATTGCGTTCCCTTTGGTCCGAAACTACGTCACCAACACGTGGGGTAAGTTTGGGTTAAAGAAACTTATGAAGAATGACTATGGTGTGTTCCTCTTTAAGTTTGATTCTAAAGAGGGTGTTGATACTGTCCTTCAACGGGGTCCTTGGATTATTCGCAATTCTCCTCTCATCCTCACTAAATGGACTCCTGATGTGTTACTGTCTAAAAGTGAGGTTACCAAAGTTCCCGTATGGATTAAATTGCATAAAGTACCATTACTTGCATATTCGGAAGACGGGTTGAGCCTCATTGCTACTCAGGTGGGTAAGCCAATTATGCTAGATGCTTTCACTAGTTCCATGTGCGCTGATTCATGGGGTCGTATTAGTTTTGCACGTGCTCTTGTTGAATTATCATCGGAATCTGATCTAAAACATGAGGTGACTATGGCGATCCCTAAAAAGGATGATAGTGGTTTTACTACGGCATGTATCAAGGTTGAATATGAATGGAAACCTCCACATTATGCGGAATGTAAAGTGTTTGGGCATGTTAATGCTAGTTGTCCTAAGAGTACTAAGGAGCATCTTGATGTAGCTCCCACCTCGTCTATGGAAGATCCTGATGATAGGTTTAAGGTGGTGTAGAATCGGAAAGCCAAACCCAAAGGTACGAAGATGTCTAGTGGTATTAATATGGGTAAGGGTCATTGATTTGCACCTAGGAAGCAGGTATATGTTGCAAAGATGAAGACACCGGAAGCTGCTAGTGTTAATGCTAAAAGTACACCTATTACTACGTCTAACTCTTTTGGGACTCTTGAGGTGCAAGATGACACGGGCATCCCAAGTAATGTGGTTGATTCTACTACTGACGAGGCGAAGATTGTGAATTCTTCTGGTTGTACTAAGGAAGCAGGTATGGATGGTTCTTGGGGGAAGGAATTGATCTGGTCCGAACCGTCAAGCTTTCTCACACAAGCCGGCCACTTGTGAATGGCAGACCGTAAGAAACTTAAAACAGTTCAGACACAAACACAATGAAGTCCTGGAGAATATAGTGAATTCCCGGGTCGTTAAGTCCCACGGAGACTCAATGGTGTGTAAACTAATTCAGATGATATAATGATCACTAAGGATAGTGATCAGTAAGGATTTAGATTGAAAATTTAAGCTGAGGACAACTCAAACATACTGAAATAAGCTAAAGAATGTGAAGAAGCAGATTAAACTACAATAAACACTTCAGCAGAATCTAAAATACTGAATCAGCAGAAATGAAATAGCAATTAGCAACAACAAACAAGTCGGCAGAATCTAAACTTCTACATCAGCAGAATCAAAAAAATTAATTCAGCAAACTTCAAACAGATCAGCAGAAGCATATCAGCAGAAGCCAAAATAATGAATCAGCAGAATCAGTAAATAACACTTCAGCAGATTCAATTGCAATTCAGCAGAATCACGGATAAGTTGACTAAAGTGAACTTTGAATCAATTCTACTTATTGATTATGTTATACTAAACTATATTAAAACTGATTGAAGCTAGGTTAACAGATTCTAAGCTACTTTGATGAGATTTGTATTCAAAAATCCTAACAGTGAACTATCTAGGTGTGATCAAAGGTGATTTTAACTATGGATGAAACAAGGACTGGTTTTTATGATTTGCTTGAGTTATTAGAACCAAGTGTGATATAAAACAATAACAAGAAGCCAGTCAAACAACCTTTAACACAGTTGAACAAGTTAAACCAAACAAACCTTTATAAGCCTGATTTGGTGATTTCCAGAGCAAAACACAGATTTCAACCATGAAACTGATTTCAGACCTTATATAATCATTAAATAAGACTGAGTAAACATGAAACAACAGTACTAACAACATGAAACACAAGAATGATGATTATATTAATTTAACGGTCAAAATGAGATTTTAGCTACTACTAATTTAAAAGAACAAACAACTGATTTTAATCTTTAACTACACTTAACTAAAACTAATAAACATGAAGAAACAGAAATTCAAGCTATTTAACAGTTCAAACAGTGAAATGCCAAAAATGAACAAAATGCTTACAAGTGGCTATCCAACTGAAATCACAGAACCAAGATCACAAGACCACTCCTATAGGCTTACCACTAAGCCACTAACCTAGGACCATCCACAATCTATCCTGCTTCAGCTGTGAACATCATTTCCAAGGGATTTTTGATTTTTCAACTAATTATTTGGTATTTTTGGTGATTTTTCCTTTTTTGATTCTAAACTGAATTTTAATGTATCTAATAGCTTTTAGAAGCTATCTAGGAGCTTAAGTGATCTTATTCAGTCCGTACAAACAACTAACAACAACATTAACATAACATGAGATTTTGAACTTGAAAAATATATAAACTTGGAAATATGTTTAAGACTTGAAATTGATACTTGCAAAAGTTTAACAATACACTGAAGTGACTTAACAAAACGCTTGAAGGCTTTAAAATACACTGAAAATTGAAAATTACTTAAAACGACATAAGCTAAACTAAAGTACACTAGATAGATAGATACATTGCATCCCATCCTTCTTTTATAGAATTTTATTACT
This sequence comes from Chrysanthemum seticuspe, assembly GCA_019973895.1. Taxonomy (NCBI): domain Eukaryota; kingdom Viridiplantae; phylum Streptophyta; class Magnoliopsida; order Asterales; family Asteraceae; genus Chrysanthemum; species Chrysanthemum seticuspe. The sequence continues at coordinate 86,148,649 of BPTQ01000002.1, read as the reverse complement.
CCTTGTTATCCTCTGAATCTTTCCCACCAAATTCTAGCCATTGGATTGCACAAAATCATCATAACCGTCCACTTGTAGATTTGGCTCCAATTTCTTCTTTGAGCAGGTTTTTTCAATAAATGGAGTGGGTTTGAGTCAATTAAAGATTTTTGGTGTTAGTGGAGGTGGAGGGGGACAAGGTAAGGAGGGGGAATGGAGCAAATCATGGAAACCACCATGGTTTCTGGATAGGCGCTCTTTCTGTGAGGGTGAGGAACCGGAGCTGGATTTGACTTATATGACCGTTGTATTAATAAAAGGAGGGGGGTCACAATGGGTAATGACAGGGGTCTTTTTGGCTTTAGATGGGGTCAAAATACAAAGGGAGTCCGTTTGGCTTAGTATTAATATCAAGGACCAAAAGTGCAAATCTGCCAAACATGAGGGACTGATTTTGCCAGCTTTCCAAACTTATCACAAGGACCAAACTTGACAACTATGATAGAACAAGGACCCTTTTTGCATAAAATCCATTTTTAAAAGGTCCAAGAACTAATTTTGCAAATTTTCCAAAGTTTAGGGACCTTTCTTGCCAATTGACCAAAGAATCATTCAAGGATCATTTTTTACAACTTAGAATACTTTAAGGACCTTGAATGATAAATTTCCACATTTTGATATTCCAGGGACTAGATTTGACAACTTTTAAAACTTGGGGGACTAAAACTGCCAATTTTGCAAACTTGATACGTTTTTCATCTGATTTTGATATTTTTGCAATTGAAACACATAAAACACTGATTTGTGATATTTTTATCATTTTGATGTGTTTCTGAGTGTTTTCAGATGTTTTTGCAGTTTAGATTACACAAAAATGATGAGTATTTAGACACTCATCAGGAATCTCGTGTTGATACAAGTGAGGCTATTAAGCCTCCGGAGAATATGACTTTTTCTGCTACTAAGGTAAGTAATCCGTTTTCTAAAGTCGGGAATGTAACTTGTTCTGATAGTGAAGAGGATGAGGTTTTGGAGCCGGATAACCCTATGGCGTCATTTTTGGCTTCTAGGGGAGGTGGGGGACTAGAGCTTGAAGATTTTGATGATTATGCTGCTCAAGTCTACAATTTACCGGGACACTTGGAGGATATGTGTGACATGTATGATGTTAGTATCTTAGGTCGCGGTAGGAAGTAATTTTAAATGTTTGGTAGTTCATAAGATTTGCATGTCTTTCTTATGTAATATGTTTGGTTAAAGTGCACTTTTAGTGTGTGTCTGTTGCCCATGTAACGGGCCGAGGTGAGAGATTCACTCTCATTCGTTGTACTTAATGTTTTGGTTAATATATTTTACTAGGGTGCAGGATTACTCCCCTTTACCCAAAAAAAAAGTTAACCACTATCTAAGAATGACAGGCCATTCTTATAACTTAAAAAATCCAAATACAACTAACAATGACTAAAAATAAGAATACAATAAATCTTAAAAATATGAAACTTATACAAATGTTAAAACTTATTAATATAACATATCTTGGCATATTAAATGAGTGATAAGTTTGACGGAGCACGTAAACGCTGTTAAAGCCTAGAATGGTAAGATATTTAAGAAGAGAATTTCAACTTGACTTCTCTTAGTGAGATATTTTGTAGGTATTTAACTAGGTATTATCTAAATAATATCTAGTTGATGACTAGTTATATGACTTGGCAAGGTAAATTAAAATGTATTAGTCAAAAGGTGGTGCGGTATCGGGAGTTAACAGTAAAGGTGAATAGTGAAAATGAATAGTAAAAATGAATAGTATCCCGAAAATGCGAATTGTTACAGTACCTACCCCTTAAGGGAACTTCGTCCCGAAGTTCAGTTTGTTCGTTCTATATACGTACATTCTCGTTGTAAGATTTAATGAGGCAAACCTTCCCATACTCAAGCATAACCCTCAAAATACCTTGAGGTAACCGATTTGTACTTAATCTCACAACTCATCAAACAAGAACTGTCATGAGATTAGGCTAAATCGGTTTGAGTAACAACTTGATTCTAGCCTGATCTAAGCAACTCATCAAACAAGAACTGTCACTTATATCAAACTGGGAAACAAGTGGTTTGAAGGAGATCTTTTGAAAATTTGGCTTGATTATGGAATTGCTTACACATATGAGACTACTACTCCATTCATTGCATGATTCTTCCTGAATTAGACATAGGTGATCAGGCTATGTTTAATTTAGGAGTAACAATGCAATGCTCGGACTAATCGACTCGTATGATGGTCGGTGTTGCGGCCAATTCATAGTAATCTCCCTTAGGTGCTAAAATTAAAAAAAATTCTAAAGTGTGCAAGGCGATAGGGAGGAAGGTCGCAACGTACATAGTAGTTATAGTCTAAGTTCTAAATGCAACCTAGTTCTTTATAACCAATTCTCTGATACCAATATGTAACACCCCCAAAATACCGCAGCGGAAGATTGTGTCACTGGGGTGCTACTTCATAATACAAAGTACAAGTTATAGAAAACGACCTCTAAATGAGACGTTTTGAAAAGTTACCATTCGATTAATGTAATCAGCATTACAAACAATGAGATCCATAGCATAATACATAAGTGTTTTAAAACATATCGAATGGTAATAATAAAAGCATAATTCTACAAAATATGTCGAGCGTCAACACAATGGTTGGTGAGTTCATAGAGTTTGTTTAACATGTAAAGCTTTTAAAGAATGTTCACACAGCAAAAGGCATTGTAAATCCACTCAGTTCCATGTTCCGCCCATATAAAACTTGCAACCTATATATTTACAACCCACTGCTAAAATATAGTACATTTTATAGTCATGCACACATACAGTCATAATATTTCACATTATTGCACTTAGTGTTGCTCCGTCGATAAGGGCGACTTTCAAATTGGACTGCTCTGTTTATATTGGGAGACTTTCGATCGAGAATTGCTCCATTTATTTTGGGAGACTTTTGAATTGGACTACTCCGTTTATGTCGGGAGACTTTAGTGTTGCTCACGAGGAAACTTTCAAACTTAAGTTTAACACAATCAAGTATAACGCAATCAAGTATAATGCAATCAAGTATAAAAAGTATAGCGTAGCATAAAAGTATAAATGGTTTGAGTACTTGTATCTGTAAAAGCAAGTAGTTAAGCATGTATCTCCCCCAAAGAGTTTGTAAAATAATTAAACGAGTAAAAGTGGGGCTACGAACTCACGGTAATCCTTAAAAGTTTAGAGTAATTATGAAAGTAAATGAAAATAGTTGAGCATGTATCTCCTCTAAAAGTAATTCAAAACATATAAAAGTAGGGGCTATGAAACTCACCTTAATAAAGGTGATATCAAATGTATAACGAATCGATGGATAAGCCGAGAAACCTCTACGCGCAACCTAGAATATGATGTTGTGTCTTAGGTTCTAAAATAAAGATGTGAATGTATAAACATACTTATATAGTCATTACATCAATTATGCTTGGATACTTAACATTTGTGAAGTCGTATAAGTGTTTACGTTTCATTTATTTAAGTTTTCCCCATCTAAATCTACCCGTTATATCTAAACCATAAATGAACACGACTCGGTTTTTATGTCCTCAGAAAGGTACTTAAATGTAATAAACATATTAGTGGGTCCTACTACCCCAGAAATTATTTAACTAATGTGAAATTACCAGTTTATCCTTGAATGTACTAGTTATTTCAATCAGCAGCAAACTGTCTCACGGTTTTGGTCATAAGTCGGGTTCTACAACTCCGTTTAATGCACGGCTAGTGGCCACGTTCAAGTTAGGGTGTTAGATAAAACTTTTATTCTTTGACCAACAACGGGTTATAGGCAATTTGTATGAGTGTTAGCCGTTTAAAATCCGTAACTTAGTTTTGGACACGTTTAGCCGTTTTGGCTCTAGTTTATTCATCGGGATGAGTTACGGCACGAGCCACCCGGCGAAACGTCCACAAGACATCGATCTATAATCCTATGTTATTACTTAAGTTTCTCAGTCCACGAATTTTATCCAGAATTTACGTTTACAGACTCTGTCCAGTTTCCGTGTTGCAAATCTAGTCCTTTCGATGGTTTCTAGTGTTTAATCCATTTATCCAAGCACAATCAACTATAATAAGCATATAGAACATATTACATATATGAAATACTAGTATTTACTGAAATCAAAGGTAAGTATAGTAGTTTTCCTACAATCCTTGTGATAAATGTTTACTAGAACCTATCTTATAAAAATGTAAAGTCACAAAACTTAAAACCAGGTATCTTAAAAATATGAAACTTATAAAAATGTTAAAACTTATTAATATAACCTATCTTAGCATATTAAATGAGTGATAAGTTTGACGGAGCACGTAAACGCTGTTAAAGCCTAGAATGGTAAGATATTTAAGAAGAGAATTTGAACTTGACTTCTCTTAGTGAGATATTTTGTAGATATTTAACTAGGTATTATCTAAATAATATCTAGTTGATGACTAGGTATATGACTTGGCAAGGTAAATTAAAAAGTATTAGTCAAAAGGTGGTGCGGTTATCGGGAGTGAACAGTAAAGGTGAATAGTAAAAGTGAATAGTAAAAATAAATAGTATCCCGAAAATGCGAATTGTTACATTACACTCCATGATTACCCTTTCCAATAACAGCCATGATAACTCACTCAGCACGAAAATAGGGCCTCATGCAACTTACACGCCATGATAACATCCGAATGGTAGTACAAATCAGAAGATCCAACGCGAATGAAGGACAAGAATCAAGCACTACCACACCAACAACCAACAGCAGCAACATGCATAGGACCACCATTGATCGAATCATAGATTAAATAATCCTAACTTGCAGCTATAATAATCAATAAATGATGATCCACCATGCCTAGGAACTTCCAATTACGTGTACCCAGACCAACATGGGACTAACATAGGTTCAAAACCCTAACTTCCAGCAAAACAAAGCAGCATCGATCCAACGTAGAATAAAAACCCTAGTATGTAGATCGATCCACCCATAAACGATCAATAGAAAATTGATGGGACTTACCTATTGATCGTAACTAGGGTTTTTGAATAAGTTACCCTACAAACTTAACTTGTAGCTCTCTTAAAACCCACGCATCATAACAGGAACAGATGAATATATCAACAAACCAACCCTAATACGGGTTAACATGCATGGTCACAAACAGATCCATGATCACAAGCCATTCAAAATAATAGACGAACCCCTAAATAGTTAGGGTTTCATCAATAATCATTAAGGACCATCACAATCATAGAGGATCAATAATAAACAAAACCCTAAATTAGGGTTTCGTATAGCATTCAAGAACAGTAGATCAACAGCCCAAAACACCAAAAATATTATACAATAAGGATCATGAGGAACACCAATCGAACCAATAATATACCTAAACCCTAAAAGAAGATAACGACAACCCTGAAACTCGTGAAAAACAAATATGTAGGACGATCGCTAGGCAGGAAGGGTTTTTTAGGGTTTCAGTAATGAGCAATAGGGGCGATCAGAATAAATAAGCAAGAAACTGACTCTCCACCTTAACAAATCAAAACCTAATCGTTAAATCAGTAATCTCAAACGAGATTAAAGAATTAACAGGATTGATAGGAAGAATTAATGCCAGATTTGTTAGGGAAGAGGTGGCTGGAATTCGCTCCTAGAGAGAGAGCACTTTTTTTCCTATTATTTGCTGAAGGGGTGTTGCCTGTAAAAAAAACCGATTCCCCCTCTCTTGAGAAAACCGATTCCCTTATCCCTAACAAAATCACGATCGTTAATTATCCCCCATAATCTATTCTTGTCCTCTTTAATCTGTAGTTAACCTATCTCTGGTTGGTTAATTCCTGATATGGTCGAATGGAATTTGAAGCTAGGGTTTTATTTTTTGTGTCTTTTTTAGGGTTTCTAGGAATCGTATTATACTTAATCTTGTGATACCATGAGGGGTGTTGGTTAGACATGATATCCTGGTCATTATTGCATGTCTTAACATTGTTAAGACTATCGAATTGAAGATTGACGTGGTTTCTTTGTGCTTTGCTGGTGTTTTTCTGGTTTCGTTTAGGGTTTGTTTTTCTTCGTTTTAGGGTTTCTTATTACTCGGATTCTTTTTTGCTGATTGATATGGCGAACAAAGGTGATGGTATTGTGGATTTGGACACGTTAAAGGCTCGTATGCAGCGTTCTAAGGATATGGAAGCTGGTAACTTGGGTGCTACAAGTCAAGCCAGGTTAGCGACTAGGGTTTTGGGCAACCCTAGTCCTGTTTTGAGTGGTAATGACGAACCAGGTACTGAATCTTGGTCTGTTTCTGATGGTGATTGATTACCAACTAATGTTAAACCTAAAGATACTTTCGTTTCAACTACATTGGATGCTGGTAATACAAGTGTCGAAGGTAAAACTATGGATGATAATTCGTTTTGGGACATGGGTGATACTGGTGTCACGACCATCTTAAACATACAAGATTACCCAATGCTGAATGATAATTTTGGGTCTAAAAGTACTATTGTTCCTATGTCGGGGTCAACTAGTGATCATGGTGTTACGGAAATTGGTAAGGATGCTAGCTTACCTCCTGGAGATAATGTGCGTATTGGTAGTCAAGCTGGTCGTATGCATGGGGTACAAACGAATGTTCCTTTGTCAACTTTGGATAAATCTAAGGGTGCTATGCCTATCATCCAAACCTCGGAGGTTAATGTACCAACTAAGTCTTATGTTCGTGCTACTAGTGGTGCGAATTCGGCAAATGTTAAAGGTAAATCTAACTTTCGTGCACTAAAGGTTGATAATGTTTTTAGAGGTGTTGATGTGTCCATACCACGTAAATTTTTTGAAACAATTAGTACTTAATTTGAACACACTCTTTAAGGGTATTTTATTGGAAAGCGTATTGCCTTTCCGGTAGTCGAATACTTTGTACGTAACAATTGGGCTAAGTATGGGTTAAAACGTATTATGATGAATGCAAACGGTTTCTTTTTCTTTTAGTTTGATTCCCAGGTTGGTTTGGATGCTGTTTTAGAGGGAGGACCGTGGATGATTAAAAATAGCCCCATTATCCTTAAACAATGGACTATGAGTACTAACTTGACGAAAGATGAGTTAACCCGAATCCCGGTTTGGGTTAAATTGCATGATGTTCCATTACAGATGTTTAATGAGGATGGTATTAGTATTATTGATACGCACATTGGTAAGCCTATTATGCTTCATTCCTACACTAGCTCTATGTGTATTGATTCTTGGGGTAGGAGTAGTTTTGCTCGTTGCTTAATTGAGATTGATTCGTGTGTTCCCCTTAAAGAATCTATCACTGTAGGAGTCCCTTATATGGATAGTCTTGGCTTTTTGTCTGAAACTATTAGGGTGGAATATGAATGGAAACCCCCGCGGTGTGATACTTGTTTAATTTTTGGCCATTCTGCTGATACTTGTCCTAAGAAAGTTGTTCCACCTATTGTGGAGGTTAATAATGACGGGTTTCAACAAGTGGGTAAAAAAGGGTAAAACTAAAAGTATGGAAAAGAAATCTGGGAATCTGTTTAATGGGGTGCCTGTTGGTAGGAATATGCAATATAGGCCTAAAGTTGTCACTAATCCATCTACTAGTACAACCTCTCAGGGGGAACCTAGTACTAGTTCGGGTCATCCCCCCAACCCGGTAGGTGTGGTTAATTCGACTAAACCTAACAAGGATAGCCAATCTTCTCGGAATGTTACTCATAATACTAGCTATCCCACACCTAAGGTAAGTAACCCAACTTTGGCTGCTAATGTGCCTACATCTAACCCGTTTGGTTCTTTGGCTACTGATGATGATGTTGATGATAATAAAGAATTGGATGAGGATGATGTGTTCCACTTTCTCTCCTCTTCTTTCTCACTCGCACACTTGCACTTGCCGGAGGTCTAGTTGGAAGCAGTCTCTCTACTCCCAGGTGTATTCCTAGGGTAGGGGTAGGATCTGTCTACATTTTTACCTCCCCCTTACCCCGCTCTGGCGGGATTGGGTTTGTTGTTGTTGTTGTTGATGAGGATGATTTGGTTGAAAATGTGTTTAATGAATCAGGCAATTTATTTGGTAAACCGGGGGCAAGCACTCATGTTCTGAATGTTCCTGATGCTTAGTATCGCCTCGTGGAATATAAGGGGTTTGAACCATTCCCCTAAACAAAAAGAGGTTAGCCAGGTTGTTAATGAAAATAATCTTAGTGTGTGTGCGGTTTTGGAATCTCATGTGGATGCTTCTGTGGTGTATGATACATTTCGTAATGTGTGTTGTCGATGGAAGTGGATGTCAAATGGTAGTCTTTGTGATAAGGGGTCTCGTATTATTCTTGGTTGGAATGATGACATTGTTGATGTTATGATTATGTCTCAAACTAACCAAGTTATATATGTGCAGGTTAATATCCGTGCGGACAAAAAAACCTTATTTTGTTCTTTTGTGTATGCAGATAACTATTACATTAATCATCATGCACTTTGGAGAAATCTTGTTTGTCATGCTAGTTTTATGCGAAGTAGGCCTTGGGTCTTGTTGGGTGATTTTAATGCTGCTCTTAATTTGGAAGATCACTCAAGTGGTGGTTATACTCCTGACATTGCTATGCGTGAATTGAAAGATTGTGTTCAGAGTATGGAGGTTGCGGATGTTAATAGAACTCGGCTTCATTTTACATGGAACCAAAAACAGAAAGGCTCTAAGGGAACTCTGAAGAAAATTGATAGGATTATGGGTAATTTACAGTTTTGTGATACTTTCCCGGGTTCTTTTGCTATCTTCCAGCCTTATCGTATCTCGGATCATTCTCCTTGTGTGCTTCGTATTCCTCATGTGGCCAAGCTCAAACCCAAACCTTTTAAGTTCTCTAACTTTCTGGTGCATAAAGAGGGCTTTCTTGATACGGTTACTTCGGGGTGGAATATTAATGTCAATGGTTGTGCTATGTATCGTGTTGTTAAACGTTTGAAGGGGCTGAAATCCCCTTTTCGTAAAATGTTACACAATCAAGGTAATCTTCATGCACGGGTTGATAATCTTCGTAAGGAATTAGATGGGGTCCAAAATGGCGATTAATAAGGATCCTTTCAATTTAGCCCTTCGTGATGAGCATGCTCATTACCTTCTTGCCTTTTAGGAGGCTACGCTTGATGAAGAGAGATTTCTTAAGCAAAAATATAAAGTTCAATGGCTCCATGCAGGTGATTCTAATACGGCTTATTTTCATAATATTGTTAAAAGTAAATGTGCTCGTAATCGAATTGAATTGGTTCGAGATGCGACTGATGTGTTGTATGAAGGTAATGCGGTTGCAGGGGTGTTTGTTTCTCATTATGAGCAGTTTATTGGTATTGAAGGGGATTGTAGTCCCCTAGAGGATCATGATTTAATCTCTAATGTCCTTGACCAGCATAGGACTGATTATATGGTTCGTGATGTTACGGATGCTGAAACTAGGGAAGCTTTGTTCTCGATGGGGGATGATAAAGCCCCAGGTCCTGATGGCTAAACTGCTGCCTTCTTTAAGAAAGCTTGGGATGTTGTGGGTATTGATGTTACGGGTGCTATTCGGTACTTTTTTTACTAATGGTAAGATTCTGAAGGAAATCAATCACACCATTAATTATATCCTTGATTCCTAAAGTGTCTACCCTTTCAAAGATTAATGACTATAGGCCTATTTCGTGTTGTAATGTTCTATATAAATGCATTAGTAAAATTATTGCTAATCGCATTAAAGAGGGTCTTGGTTCTTTGGTTAGAATTAATCAATCAGCGTTTGTTCCTAGGCGGCGTATTTCTGATAATATATTGCTTACCCAAGAGCTTATGTGAAATTATCATAGAGGGAGAGGTTCGCCTAGATGTGCTTTTAAAGTGGATATTCAAAAAGCATATGATACGGTCGACTGGGCTTTTTTTAAGTCAATTCTGGTCGGTTTTGGTTTCCATCACAAAATGGTCGAATGGATCATGGTTTGTGTATCATCTACATCGTATTCTATATGTGTTAATGGTGATCTTCATGGTTGGTTCAATGGTAAGCGTGGTCTTAGACAAGGAGACCCGTTATCTCCCTATTTGTTTACGTTGGTTATGGAGGTTTTAACCCTTATCTTGCAGAAAAAGGTTTCTAATTCGGCGGATTTTCAGTTCCATCATTTATGTGAGCAACAGAGGATTATTAATCTTTGTTTTGCAGATGATCTTTTCTTATTTTCTAGAGGCCATCCAGATTCGGTTAATGTTATTTTGCAAGCTCTGGAGGAGTTCAAGAATGTTTCGGGTCTTGTCCCGAGTATCCCTAAAGGTACAACTTTCTTTTGTAATGATCCTAATGCTTTGAAAGCTACTATTCTCCAGTCTATGCCATTTGCAAAAGGTTCTCTTCCTGTTAGGTACCTTGGCGTCCCTCTTATATCGTCCAGACTTCTTTATAGGGATTGTAAGGTTCTTGTGGAAAAGTTGGAAAGTCTTGTGAATGATTGGCGTAATAAAATTCTATCCCTTGCGGGTAGGCTTCAATTGGTCAGATCGGTTTTTTCCTCGATGCATATATATTGTGCTTCGGTCTTTATCCTTCCTACTCGTATCATTCATGATTTGGAACAGCTTTTGAGGGGTTTCTTATGGTGTCAAGGTGAAATGAAAAGGGGTAAGGCCAAAGTTGCTTGGGAATCTGTTTGTAAGCCTCAACAAGAAGGTGGCCTTGGTATTCGTCGATTGGCTGATTTTAATATTGCTCTTAACACGACTCACATTTGGAGTATTTTAACCCATAAGGAGTCCTTGTGGGTTAAATGGATTCATTCATATAAACTCTGTGGTAGAAGCTTTTGGGATGTTCCTTGCGTGGGTGATGTTAGTTGGGGTTGGCGTAAGCTTCTTGCAATTAGACTCAAGGTACGTCCTTACATATGGCATAAGATCAATAATGGTAAAACCACTTCTGTATGGTTTGATATGTGGTGTGATTTAAGCCCTATCCGTGATATGCTCACTGCTAGAGACATTGTGCGGGCTGGTTTTAGCTTATCGGACTCGGTTTATGATGTTATTGTTAATGGTAATTGGAAGTGGCCTGTGGATTGGTTACCGAGATTTCCGAATTTATTTAGCCTACCGTTTCCTAATATTCTTGATGATACTGATGATGGGTTAATATGGTGTGATTTGGAGGGCAATTTAAGACATTTTTCCGTTGCTTGTGCTTGGGATTCTCTTCGCACTAGGGCTGATCGGGTTGGGTGGTTTAATATTCCATGGTTTCCTTATTGTATCCCCCGACATGCTATACATATATGGCTTGTTATTAAGCAGAAGTTGAAGACAGAAGATAGGCTACGAGAATCGGATGTTGGTCCTGATGTTGATCTGAATCTTCTTCGATGCCCACTGTGTGATGCGGTTCCGGATTCTCACCCTCACTTGTTTTTTGAGTGTCAATTTTCTTTGCAGGTTTGGTTACAGGCCCGGATTTTATCCGGAATGGATGGCGTCCCTCCTAGTTTGGATGATGTTCTTACGTTTCTCATTCCTATATCTAAGGGTCGTTTAGTTCCTAGCATACTCTCTCGGTTATTACTTGCTGCTACTGCTTATTACATATGGATGGAACGCAATTCAAGACTTTTCAAGAGGAAGAAGTCTACCGTTGCTGAAGTGGTTCAAGTAATTGTCAATACCGTCCGGTTGAAGCTGGTTACCTTCAAGTTTAAGAAGATAACCCCTCGGTCTTTTCTACTGTTGGATAAATGGAAGATTCCAAGCTCTTGTCTTATTCACGAGGGGAGTGCCAGGTAAGGGTTGTACTCTTTTTCCCTTTTCCAAGGTTTTTCCCTATGAGTTTTTCTTGGAAAGGGTTTTTAAGGAGGCAAACTTCTTGGGTCGCCTTGCTCCCTTCGTGCCTATGGGTGGATGCGGGACGTTCGCTTGATTCAAGATTTTTCTTGTTTTATACCTAGTTAGGTGATTTGTAATTCAGCTAGGTTTGTTGTGTTTATGGCCTGTCATAAGCACTAGTTTATCAAGCTTTTTGCTTGAGGTTAATGTGGTACATCAGCCACATTCCATTTGTACTTAACTTTTTTTGGTTATATATTTACCGGGGCAAACCCCTTTACCCAAGAAGGGGTGTTGCCTGTCAAGTATCTTGGGGTTCCTTTGATTACTACGTAGCTGATTTTTAGGGATTGCAAGGAATTAGTTGAGCGGTTATCTAATCGTTTCAAGGATTGGTGCAATAAATCGTTGTCTTTCGCTGGTCGTTTACAGCTTATTCAGTCGGTTTTGTCGTCTATGCATATTTATTGGGCATCTATATTTATTCTCCCATCTAGTATTGTTCAGGACCTTGAGCAGCTTATGAGAGGGTTTTTATGGAGTTATGGAGATGGTGCGAGAGGTAAGTCTAAGGTTTTTTTTGGGTAAAAGGGATTTTTCACCCTGGTAAAATGCATTACACCAAAAAACGTTGAAGTACAAAGGATGAGAGTGAATCCCCCATCTCAGCCCGATCAGGGTGACACAAATGCACAACATGTGCAACTTACATACAACCGCAATATAAGAATGACAGACCATTCTTATAACATAACAAAATAAACAAATAAACTACAACGACTATATTATAAAAAACCAATGTATGTCCAACTCAAAAAAACTGAGCCTTCATAGTCGTCATAGCCCTCCAACTTATCTTCCATACCATCCATTACAGCCTTTAGCCAATGAGATACCCGTATGTATACATGAGCATCATTAGATCCAACAAAGTCTGACATGGAAAAATAAACTTCCACGAAGAAGCCTTATACAAAAATGGTAGGAAAACGCTCCATATGCTAATATACTCCGATCAGAAAAAAATGGAATAGCTTCCAAACCAAATAATAAAGCTTCTACGACTCGCAACATATCCGAATATGGGTACAAGATACAACAAAAGGTCACGTATAACATGAAAATGAAACCCCGATACCTGTACCATAACTTACCATACCATGTAGAAATGCCAACAACCATGGAGCCACAAGCATAAAAAATACAAAACTGCCCCAGCCAACAAACGATCCATTGCTCCTACTATTATCACACACGAACGCGGAAAATAATAACCTAGATAGTCAAGAAAGTACCAAGCAATATGGATCTGAATAAACAATGACATAGGGCGTGTGAGACACGCTAACTTCCATACGGTTATGCTAAAAATCTGAATGAAAACATAACCTAACGTCAAGCCAATGTCACCACGCTTCAATCAGCATGTGTAAGACTTGTCTTGAACATATAACCAACATGGTAGTAGAGTTACCAAGACATCACCTACCACGACTTCCAAATCAGCCCCCAATCGAACAAACCAAAACTGCTATTAAAGATAACAGCAAAGAAAATCATGAAACATTAATAATCGATTGACAGCCAAGCCAAAAAATGGGGTTACGAACATCCAGCAGCATTTACGAACATCCAATAGCATAGAGTCCAAACAAGGGTATCGCCCAGCCGTCCAAACACCCCACCCACACTTCCAGTAAACAGGAGACCAGAATCACATGGATGGTAAACAGTAGCATGAGAACTACTAGGGAAGATGAACCTAGCCCCAACTTACAGCAACATACCCATATTCAATCAACAAATGAAATCAACTCCCTAGTCCGAGCATCATCTTTGACACGAATAAACCTTCAATCAGGCTCAAACAACTTAGCCAACTGTAATAACTCCCCCAGAAATGTCCAAGTGTTACAATTACCATTCGAAGATGCAACTGAACATCAATTCAGCAAAATAAGCCATATTTGCAGCAGGTTGAACTTGCATCTTCAACACGTACACGTGTTCGTATTGACAGTGACAACAGAAATCGAACCCTAACATAATAGGATTAAACCCTACCCAGAAAATTATCAGCCCCAGTCAACCACAAAACAGGACCTCCAATTCAACGAACCAAAGAATCATGGTTCGCCTCAATTCCTAAGCATCAAACCTCACGAACAAGGTCAGAAAAAAGGACACATAACCAGCAGGTCTGATCACAAAAGCAACCAAAACCAGCACATTCAAAACACAACCATTGTAATTAAGGTTTAAATCATCCCAAATATATAGATAAGAAATACGAAGCAATGGATCATTTTCAACACTCCAATCAATGGCATAAGTACCAATACTTCGCCAACATACCAATTCCACAAAACCCACGAACTAATAGACACCTGTTCATAGGCATTCAAAAACGAATCAAATCAGTCCTACCAATTCAACCCATAACAGCATCAAACATTGATTAGAACTGATCTGAACGAATACTAGGGATAATAACAGCCCTAACTTCCATAATCATCCAGCAACCAATAGTAACCAAGAGAATCATAGAGTTTTCGAAACCCTAACATCCAATACCCCCAAGACAGAAGACAATCTCTCTCACAAACCCACGTGCAATACACCAGAAAATCCAACGTGGAACTCACAGGTCATAAAAACCTTAGAAAAGGTTTACTTACAGAGCGAAAATAACAATTCCCAATAGGGTTTTGTTTATGCGTTAAGGGATGACCATAAACACCAAACCAGTAAACAGATATAACAAATAAGGACCAAAAACATCGTGCATATCAAATAGCAAAACCCTAAGAGGGCTAGAAACCCTAAAAGAGATCGAAAAAATAAACACAAATGCACAATAACATCAAATAATTCAGCAATAACGATTATAGGACATAAATAACAGCTGAATAATGATGATAAGAGCGTCCCCCAAAACATACCACTATTCGATGAACAAAACATCCCAATATAATCGATTGCATACCTAAGAAACGAATCAGAGATCGTTTAGAGGTAGAGAGGCGGTTATGGAACGGATTGTGGCCGGAAAAGCATAGGAATAGTGGCGGCTGGAAATCGCCCTAAGAGAGAGAATGGTTTCTTTCTGTCAAGTTGTTTCGGTAAGTCTAAGGTTGCGTGGGAAGTTGTTTGTTTGCCCAAGCATGAGGCGGTCTTGGTATTCGTCGCATTGTTTCTTTTAATAATGCTCTCATTGCTTCTCATATTTGGCGTTTGTTTACTTGTAAGGATTCCCTATGGGTTAAGTGGATCCATATGTATAGGTTGAGGGGCATAACTTTTGGGATACCCCGTGTCGGGGTAATATGACATGGAGTTGGCGGAAGATTCTTCAGCTTAGACCGCTTGTTCGTAGGTTCGTTTGGTATAAGCAGGGTAATGGGAGGTCGGCGTCTGCTTGGTTTGATCAGTGGTGCCTGGAGGGGCCTTTGTCGTTTGTGGTTTCTTCTAGCTCAACTGTTCATCGTGCGGGCTTTTCTCCTAGCTCTACTGTTCATGATGTGATTAATGGGGATTCTTGGTTGTGGCCTAGTAATTGGGCTGATCGATACCCTGGTATTATTTCTCTTATGATCCCTAATTTGATTGAAGATATGAAAGATAAGTTATTTTGGCGTTATGGCGATTCCATAAAGCCTTTTTCTGTTTCTCTTGCGTGGGATTGTATTCGCCCAAGGGGTCTTCAGGTGTATTGGTATCATCTTGTTTGGTTTTCTCATGGTATCCCGAGGCATGCGTTCCATCTTTGGCTGGTCTTAAAAAGACGATTACGGACTCAAGACATGTTGAGATATCATGATGGCCATAATGATCCTACTAGTGATATGTTGGTGTGTCCTCTATGTAGAACTCAACATGATTCTCACGATCATCTTTTCTTTGATTGTGTGTTCTCTTTTCAGGTTTGGTTTTCTTTGAAGACTTTTGCAGGTTTTCAGGATATTCCGGATTCGTTGGATGATGCGACTCGTTTTCTCATTCCTTTATCGAAGTCACGGTAGGTTAAAAGTGTTGTTTCCAAGCTTCTTTTTGCGGCTTCTTCATATTTCATATGGCAAGAAAGGAACAACAGGATTTTTAAGCATCAAAGAAGATCGGAAGTTCAAGTTATTGATGTTATCAAGTCTACGGTTCGGCTTAAGCTTCTCACATGCAAATTCAAGAAGTCGTCGAACACAAGAGATATGTTGCGAGTTTGGCAGTTGCCTCTGTCTCTTTTACATTCTTAATGGTGGGTTCCATTTATGCTGATGATTCTTGGCGCTGGTGGTTGGCAGATAGAGGTGTGTCGTTTGCTTATGCTATTGGAGGTTGTGGTTTTTCGTTGGAGATCCAAGTGAGTGTTGTACTCTTTTTCCCTACTCCAAGGTTTTCCCATTGGGTTTTTACTTGGAAAGGGTTTTTAAGGAGGCAGGCTCATCTATAACAACCCGTAAAATTTTGGATTATTATAATAATATTTATCACGTCAGAAAATTCAAATCGGTTATTTTCTGACAGATGTCAATATTTAGATTTAAAAACGAGAGGTCATCTCGTTTCTTTAAAAATTAGACACCACACGCACGATACTTGTCCACTAAGTATCTGTATAATAAATGTGAAATTTATTATTGTCCAAATTAAAATTTAAGCTTACATAAGCTTAATCCATTGTTTCGGGAAACTATTCCGCATACTGCAGCGCAGTAGCATACAAAACAAAAGAAATAAATAATGAGATAAGTGAAGTATACACATTTTATCATTCAAAGATAATTTACGGAAAAGTCACGGCACCGCACGCATACCGACACCAAATTAGTAACGACAATCAATTATAATCTAAATCTCACGTAATAATAATACTATATTATTACGCTCATTAAAACAGAAATATCATATTTATATTTTTCGGGTACCAAGAAGGTACAGTTACTCGAGAATTCGACAAAACACAGGGTACAGAAAATACAATGTATGATAATAAAACAAAATTCAATCTCTCCTACCCTACCCTATCCTCACCCACTGCCCCCACTCCTTTCTCCTTTCTTTCTTTCCTCGTCTGATTCCAGTCCTCTACACTCAAAAAGCAGTTTTCTTTTTCCCTTCTGGTTCCTCTGCTCCAATACTCCACGCTATGCCCAAGGATAGATTGATATGTCTCTATCAATCTTTTTCTTTTTCCAGTCTTGTCTCTTCACAGGATTACAGGAGCCCCTAGAAGACCAGCAAAGAGAAAGGAGCCTTTGATCCAAATAGGTATTCACAAGATTCACATCAAGAAAGCATGGTCAAAGCATTCCATCTTCTTCCCTATTTATTCTGTCGATGACCAGGCGATTTCACACACGAAAAATCATTTGCAAACTACTCACAAAAACAATATCATTCAAGGGTTTGGATAAAGCCTTGGTTTTCGGGTTCTAGCTTGGATTCGGATCGGGTAGAGGTTGTATTCGGGTCTGATTGAATTTGTGAATGGGATTTTGTTTTGTTGGGTTTTTTTTATCTCCGATCGACACTCCTTTTGTTAAGGTTTCATTAATTCTTTCCTTGTATATTGTTGTTATAATCATTATTAATTAGTGTTGTTAGTAAATTGGTATAAAACAATGTTAAGAACGTTTGGTTTTGATTCATGTTGTTGTTGTTTAAGTGTGGATGAATCCAAAGAGAAATAACAAACATGATATTGGCTTACCTAGTGCTCAACATACTTTCAGACTTATTCAAAGTCGTATTCGACTAATATGTTACTCATTTCGGTGGCGATACAATTGACAGTCTCGACTGAGGTTGAAACCTCATTCGAGGGTATCTGTTTTACCGTATTGTGTTCCACCCGTACAATCATAACCCGTAAAGGTGAAGTTAATACCAAGCCTTGTTCGAGTCTGGTAGTACCCACTAGTCACTAATTGGACTCGGACTCTTATCACTTTGTCTTCCCTGAGTATACATTTATGTGGGGTTAGGCATTAGACTTGGTTGATAATAGTCGCGGTTATTATAGCCTCAGTGTGTGAAAACCCCGAAGGTGTTTGGTTGTGCTTGATCTCGAACCAGTTGGGGGGGGGGGGGGGGGGGGGGGCATTATTGAGCTCATTTTTCCTAGTTTATTTCCTAGCAAATCATGAGAGCTTCTAAGTATAAAGAGGTGCTTGTGTTCGGACTGTTTTAGTCAGCTAGGGTGCGTTTGTTTGTTTCTTCTTTGTCCAGCCGTGAGTCAAAATAAACAGCTCATAAAGGGTGAGTTTCATCTGCTGAATTCCAGCTCATATAGAGTGCGTTTGTTCGCTGATTTTCAGCTTAGAAAAGGGTACGTTGGACCTGTATAGTTCAGCTCAAAAAGAGTACATCTATCTGCTGATTTTTCAGCTCAAATACGGTGTGTTTGCCTGCTGATTTCCAGCCCCAATAAGGTGCATTTGTCAGCTGATTTCCAGCTCGAATAGGGTGCGTTTGTTTACTGATTTTCTGCACCAAATAGGTGTGTTTGTTTTGCTGCAATTCAGCCCAAAAACCGGTGTTGGTTCTGCTTGTCTTCAGCCCACCAGGGGTGTTCGTTTCGGCTTGTTTTCAGCCCAACAAAGGGCTTTTGTTCCGCTTATTTGCAGCCCACAAAGGGGTGCGTTGGTTTGTATTTGGTCAACAAAATCCCCGTGAGGGGTGTGCTATTTAGATTGCGACGTCCCGACTCATTCATCATATTCCTTGCACGACTCGATTTCGGTTTATCTTACGCCTTTCTCGACTCACCCGCATTATCCGTTCTCGACGTTATTACTTGATGACTTATAAGAACGAACTCTTCTTCATAACTTGAAATCCATAAACTTAAATTTTCTATTAATACAAATATAACTTTAAAATCTTCATAACAAATGATGAGGATTTTTGAAATAAGAAAATTGAAATAAAAATTATTTTCACTATAATGACGCGGGTTAACCGTTTCAACCATATAAACTAAAATGAATTAACAACCGGCAAATCTATATACATTAGAACAAGTAACCGATACATATCACAACAACTTTACAAAGGAAGACACATCTTTCCTATATTAATAAAACATACACTTTCCAACTATAGAAAACCGAGTTATAAATTAAACAATTCTTGACATTTAGTCAAACCAAATATATAGAAAGTCTAACTCAGGTTATATCAAAATTTTATATGCATATAATTTATACATAAACAAAATATATCGTATGTTATATAAGACGAGTTATATGCAACCTTTCAAAACATATTAGTATTTGAAATATATTTATGTAATTTATCATAGATTCATTTTGGAATGATTAAGTTGTCACTTACAAACTTGGATAATGCTTAAACTTTCTAAACAAATATTAGTAACACCTGAAATGTATTTTGAAAACTTACAAATGTGTACAAGTTGAATTGTACTTAAAACTTTTCTTTTATTAGTAACGACATGAACATATGTATAAATTATATATATCTTAATGAATATATATACTTTCCTTCATGATGTCCACCTGGTCCGATAATATCCTAATAAATGTACATACCTTTCGTACATCGTCATTCAGTTATCATCAAACCAAAGTCTTGTTCTTCCTTGATATACTTCTGCGTATACCTTTCCAAGAGCCAATACCACCAACATTTAGAAAAATGTTCTAAACTTAACCAATGCCACACAAGAAACAACAATAACATAAATATTTAAAAAGTTAGTTAAACTTTATCGAGTCTTAAAACATGATTAAAGACTAAATATGCCGTATTAATTAGGTTGCGTGTCGGAGCCGTGCACTATCACCCCTTGAATTAATTCCCTTTTTGGACTACTAATTGCGAATGTGAGTTTCATAGCCCCTACTTCTAAACTGTTTTATACTTGTTTTGGGGAAAAGATACATGCTCATTTTACTTAAATGAATTTAATTATTAAAATTGTGCATTTCCATGCATACTATGCTTTATAATTGGTATGATATGTTTACCTACTATACTATTGAATGCCTTTTTGATAAAGTTACATCACACATTGATGTTTTATGGACCATACCAAAATGCTTGACTTAGAATATTACGCAGCTTAACCTAAGTCCTTAAATCCCAAATTGCCCTCTTCATGAACCGTCAATTCCTGCTGGGAAGCGCGAATGTTATAAATAGATCTATTGGGGGTGACTCTCCTGTTCGGTTGGCCCCGCATGGGTCAAGGCGAAACATATAGCATGTCGGAATCGAGTGTATTGGGATAAACACTCGCCATAGGCCCCTCATTTGTATGACTACATTTTGCATACAGAAACTGTCGTAGCTTCGGTTGCATGAACTTAGTGCTGGCGTAATAGATTTATAATATATGGCATAATATTCGTTGTAATGTGCATATACCCTGCTTATGGTCCACTAATGAAATTCTTTTATGAAATGTAATCATAAATTTTATGACATTATGCAAGACGTAATGATCATCAAAAACCAAATGATAAATGGTATACTGAAGTGCCTTTTAAATAAACCTATGAACTCACCAACCTCGTGTTGACACTTTTTAGCATGTATCTTCAGGTTTTGAGGTGACAGCTTATCTTTGGAGGCGCAAGGCAAATGTATGGCATGGTAATAGACGACTCTGATTTATGTATTGGGACCACCTTTGTATAATGAGCCATTTTTCCGCACAAAACAATAATGTAAACATTGTTTACAAGAATGAATAAAATTTTATTTATGAAAATCAGTTATTCTATGCTTATGTTGTGATATCAATTTAGTAGCACCCCGATACTTGTGTGCTTCCGCTGAGCCATTTTGGGGGTGTTACCTGATTCATCAATCTCCATCGAAGAGGTAGGCGAATAGGTGGTGTCATTCATGTGTTCTTAGATGGATGTTCCCTGTTTGAGTCTTAGCTTTTGTATTCTATTACTTTTCTAACGCTTAGTGGCATGTCACTAGCGATTTTCATTGGTTGTTCAAGCTTAGCTTGAGGTTAATGTGGCACGTCAGCCATATTCCATTGTACTTATTCGGTTGATTATTAATATATTTTACCAGGGTGAATCCCTTTTACCCAAAAAAAATAAAAATAATAATAATAATAATAATAATAATAATAATAATAATAATAATAAAAAATAAAAATAATAATAATAATAATAATAATAATAATAATAATAATAATAATAATAATAATAATAATAATAATAATAATAATAATAATAATAATAATAATAATAATAATAATAAAAAACTGTCATTTCTTGAAACTTGAGTTTTAAGGTATAAATGGGCCTGCGTTTTGTCTGGTCAAACTTTTCACACTTTTAGTTAAACTTTCTCTCAAAACCTCTACCATGCGATTTGTCAGATTCTTACCATTTTCTATGTTCTACTGCCTAGGTATTGTTAGATTCATGCTCCAATTCATCTTATGAAACATATATTCAATCATCATGGTTTATTAACTATCAAAATTGTTTTATTTTTATTTAGGGACTTGATTCGATTCCTCATCTGATCCTAGGTTTGTGTTTTGTTTCGCGTTTTGATTGGTGGGTTTAGTTGTATATCATGTGTAGATACCTAAAGTCTAAAACGTTCCACGAAACACACAAAAAAAAAACCCTAAAATGTTCTCTCCCTCTCTGGTGATTTCTGGCCGCCACATCCTCATCCTTTTCCGGCCAAAACAATTCCACTCTCGTCCTCTCTACCCTCTAACCTGTTATTGGGTATGCAATACGATCGTGTTCTTTTGTTTTACAGTCAAGATGTGGCGGCTGGAGGCTTTTCTTTTTTGGGTAAAAGGGTTAATTCACCCTGGTAAAATGCATTACACCAAAAACATTGAAGTACAACGGATGAGGGTGACTTCCCTCATCTCAGTCCCTTAGGACACTTACAGACTCTCATATAAGAATGACATGCCATCCTTATAACTTACACACCTACAATGACTATACAAGTGAATACAAATAGGAATTAAAACATGAGTCACTATTGTAACACAGAACATAGTCATCGTAGAACTTCCAATCAACTTCCATGTGAAACCAGAAAAGCACCAAACATAGGACACGACAAATATCCACCTAGAAGCTTACAAGATCATCACACACTCATGGATCATCAAATTAGAGTTCAGTGCACAAATTCCATACAACCTTTGGTGGTAGACTCTAAAACCACGGAGCAGCGAGCATAAGCTCGCTCCAAAAGTGAATGTTTAGATGCAACACCAAACACCAATAAGAATTACCAAGGAATGTGTTAACAACCAAGACACTTCCACAGTAGCAACAACAAATCAACATCAATATGTCGTGCAAATACAAATCCAGAAGCACAATAAGACAATGCTACCAACCAGCAACTATCAAGCCGCGAGCATCTCACCTAAGAACGACCAAGGACAGCAGCAATCCGCATGAAAAACCACCCATAACAAGAATCCGCATCAAAATCCAGGTGGCACAAACCAACATACTAGGGCCAAACAAACCCAATTACACAACCAGCAAAATCGATCCTTAGCATCTTCAAAAATTTGAATTCGACCACTGATTCGTGTAAAGTAAACACAAATATCAACAATATCAAATTAACCGTAAAATTCGACAAATTAACCCTTTAGGAAAAAGGTCAACGTGCCAAACCTCACGGGTGTGATAAAAGTGATACCGGGAAAGTGAATTCCCCGGGTCGTGTCCCAACGAGGTGTGAAATTGACGGTGTCGTGAGTTTCGTGATAAGGACTTGAATTGGTTAAACGAATTTTGGATTTTGATTACGCTACAAATTAAGGAACTGGAATAAAAATAAAGCATGTAAAACGAAGAAAATACTAAATATACTACTACTAAGCCTAAGAAACAGTAAAGTGAAGCTAAATTACATCCTAGGGTGCTAAAATGCAAAAACGCTAAAAACCGGGAACACACCGAGCCTAAAACGTAGAACTTTTGCAATTTAAAGGCTACGGGTGTGATATCAATTTTCCTACGTTCTAAACTACTAAAAATAATTTTAGGAAAAAGCCGGGTATTTTTTTGACCTTCATTTTATTTTCTACGAATTAAAAACTAAAAAGTAAGAAATTAAATATTAAAAATACTAAAACATTTTTGAAAAATCTGAAAATTTTATGAAAACTACTAGATACTAAGATGAGCCTAAGAAAAATAAAATGGGGAAAAAAGCTTAAAGGAAAAAGCAGTTAAAAAGCTGAATAGACAAATAAGCTAAAGTGGGCAAACATAGGTTAAGTATTTGATGTTGCAAACTAAAACAAGAAAGTCCCAAGGGCGCGTTTGGTTAAGATGCTGGTGTGTGTGGTCGTGAGTAGGAAACCAACAGGTCCAGTGTTCGAGTCCCACTCCTGACTTTTTGAAAACTTATTTTTTTTTTATTTTTTTTTTTGTTTTTCTATTGCAGCTTACTTCTGGGATTGAAAACCAAACTTTTGAGTGAAAACCTTCTTGAAATCAATTTGAGAATAAGCAGCTGGGACTGCTTATTCGTAGCAGTCCACAACACGAGCCAGACAATCACCCTCTGATAAGCCCAAATTAAGGACAAGATTCAATTAGGAAATTGTACGTAGGCATAAGGCAGTAACGGAAAAGCTAAATGGTGCTTAAGTTAAGCCACAAATAAGCTAAGACACGATGGGAAAACAGTTGGCACATTAAGCTTATAAGGGAATCCTAGACTAAAATAAGGAAGGATTGAACAAATGGAAAGCAAAAATAAACACCTAATAAGCTATGACAAACACCAATTAAGCTAGCACTGATAAACTTATTCTAAACTACCTAAAAGGAAACAATTGAGTGTGAAACGGGCTAATCAAACTACCTAATAAACAAAAAAAATGGAAGAGGGCTGCTGTTGGGATGTTTCTGTCGTGGGCAGACCCCAACCAAACACCCCCTATGATTCTTGAAGCACAAAAAATAAGCAAGATAAGCAGTTGATGAGCAAAATAAATAGAGAACAAGCTAAGTTGAACAAAAATAAGCAAAGAACCAATGAATTAAGCTAGAGAAACAATGGGGATGAGCAGTTGGCAAGGTTACACTAGGGGGAAACTTAAGCTAAACATGAAATAAAATAAGCAAATGCATTGTTCTAATAAGCACTAATGAACTGAAATAGAAACTAATCCTAACCTGATGTACCAAGTAAAACCTAAGGAGTGAAAATAAGCTCAAATGAAGATCTAAAAAAAACACTAAGACATGTTAGGACAACTGCTTTTTGGGGTCTGCTGTGACAGATACGAAAAGGACAAGATGGGCAGTTTTTAAGTTAAGTTTTGACTAAGCTAGAGGTAACTTGAAAGCTAGAAACTGACACTAGAGTAAGTTGGACATGCAGGGGCTTAATAACAATCAAATTAACACAATTTCAATATCAAATAGACCAAGAAAAATGCCCAAGAACAGCAGCATAAGCTGCTGTCCTGTGCAGCTTCGGAAAGACAAAAAAAACCTTTTTTTTATCACCCAAACATGTCCAAAACTTATGGAAACGTTCTCTGCTCTTTGTGACTGACCTAAGGCATCTAAAAAGAGTTTGACTTGGAAAGTCAAACGGGTAAAAGATACTAATTTGACCAGTTAAACGCCTGAACCAAACACACCTTTAGGCAGTGACTAAAAAAAAATAAGGGAACTTAAGATGTAAGTGATTGTAAATCAAATTCTACAAACCTCAAAATATGAAAAATGCAAGTTACTTGAACCAAAAAAAAAAATTAAGCTGCAACACTTGAATTTAAAACAGAACTGGAAATGCATTAACTGGAAGTTAAAGGTTACAATAAAAGTAAATGACAAAGGAATTTAAAATTGGGACTAGAACAAGATTTTCTAGACAAAGTTTTACATTTTCCTAATCTCTTATTTATACTAAAAAGTGAAAATGTCTTCTCTCTTCTTGTGCTCTTTCCTGATGTGTTTCTTTTGTGTGTTGAAACAGCCAAAACCACTTTTTTGTGCTTCTTTGAATCATCTTGAGCCTTTGGATTACTTCTAGGGGATCCACTTGATGTCACAGCCATAGGATGAACATTAACTTTTATGCAATCACTTGGATTGCCAAGCTGGCAATGGAGTCTTGTGACTCTTTCTTGGTTGATGGAGTGAGTGGGGATTTGAGATTGGCTGGGTAAAAGGGAGGGAAAGGTTTTGGTTTTGATGAAGCTGGGTAAAGAGGAGAAGGTAGGGGTTGAGTGTCTGGGATGGTGGGATTTAGGGTTTAGGTTTAGTTTTGATAACAGAGAAAGGGAAAGTGTCTAGGGTTCTGGGTAATGAATTGGGCGGGAAGACAGGGAAGAAGGGGGTGTTGGGTTGTGTTAGTTCTTTGACCGGGTTTAGATTGGGTTTGACCGGGTCAAAGGATTGGATTGGACCTGGATGTTAACTTTGGGCCTTGGCTTGGGTTAGTGTTTATATTTAGACTTTGGATAGGTTATGAAACCCATTTAACTTTTAGGGACCATAGTTGCACATTCTGAAATTCCAGGGACCACGAATGTAAATTCTGAAAATGCTATCCAAGGGTCAAACATGTGCAACTTAAATATTCAAGGGACCAAATCTGTCATATTGTGAAACCTGAGGACTAAACTTGACAAATTTAAAAATCCAGGGATTAAACTGTAATTTCTCAAACTTTTGAAATTTTTCACCAAAGGACTAATTATGACAACTTATGATTTCAAAAGGACCTTTGGTGACTTTTCTTTTTAAAATACGTGCTCAGGGACTATTTCTGTCAATTTTTGAAAGACGGGGGACTGAAACTGCCAATTATGCAAACTTTGTTCGTTTTTCAATAATTTTGCATCTGAAACATATAAAACACAATTTTGAGATATTTTCAGTATTTTGATGCATATCGGAGTGTTTTAAGATGTTTTGCAGCTCAGATTTGACCTAAAATGATGAGTGAATACGCACTCATCAACCACACCAGCAGGATCTAATGAAAGAATAATAGGGTTAACAAAACCTTAACATACAACTGATTATGCCTAACGATGAACAAACCAGTGAATAATCACGAATTAGGGTTAAAACAAACCATATGTATCATGAACTTGCGCCTCTCTCAAACCCACATACCATAATCAGCAATCAAACAAGAACATACACGATCTCCAGATCGACCCACAAGAAAAAATGGATTAAACAATCCAACTTACATGAATTATGATAGACGTGAACGTGCAGAAACAACACAACACCAGCAGGACCAATCAAAACCAAACAATACGAACCCCTAAAACTAGGGTTTTGTTCATGCGAGCAGCCCTTAACCGAACGAATCAAGGGATAGGTTTTAGATCGCCCGTAGTAACCAAGTAACGAATAGAAAAGATAGATCATAACAGCAAGTCGTTATATGGCGGCCAAGAAATCCTAAAAACGTTTAGGGTTTCTATATGGAGATTTCATGAGATAGTGAAGAAAATAAATCATAACCGCCTCCCCTTAAATAAGAAACCATCCCAAACAACGTATTGCATACCCCATTAATGAATTAAAGGGTAGAGAGGACGTGTAGGGGAGGGTTTTATGGCCAGAATTTTAATGGGAAGGGCGGCCGGAAATCTCCCGCCGGAGGCTTTTGTTAACCCTTAATATCCTTAATTCAATCGATTTTATTTTAATTCGTCTTCTCTGGATGTTTTTTTTAACGTCATCGATCTTTATTTAGGGTTGGATTATCCTTTATTATTTCATAGACGAAACCATAGTTTATTAAGGCGATCGTTTTTTTTAGGGTTTCGTTCCTTATTGATTTCTTATGATTGGTGCCTGCTGTTATGTCGGTTTATCATATTTTCTGGTACGATTTGATTG
Organism: Chrysanthemum seticuspe; assembly: GCA_019973895.1. Classification (NCBI taxonomy): domain Eukaryota; kingdom Viridiplantae; phylum Streptophyta; class Magnoliopsida; order Asterales; family Asteraceae; genus Chrysanthemum; species Chrysanthemum seticuspe. The sequence continues at coordinate 86,121,899 of BPTQ01000002.1, read as the reverse complement.
GACCTGTTCTTTCAACGATTAAACCATTTTAGGTTTATCTTTGGTCGATTGTTTGGGGTGAATTATGCTTAACGATTAACAGAACCCTGTTAGGGTTAGGTTTCTTTTTGCTGGTTCATGATCTACTCCAGATTTGTGTTTACCCATTCTAGGGTTTGTTTTTTGACTGGTTGTTCGATGCTGATGTTCTATGAATATATTCGCGGGTTAAGAGAGATGGAAGTTGAATATTGTAAGTTAGGGTTTGGTATAACCCTATTGATCGGTTTGTGGCAGTTTCCTTTACGGCAACAACATACACTTGTCTTGCGTGGTTTATTCAGTTGGTGTCTGGTTGTTTAGAGCATGGGATGGTAGTTAGTTACTGGTGCTTGCATGATGTTAGAGGGCAAAACTCTTTGGTATTTTCTATAAGGATATGACGAGATAGTCTATCTTGTCTTCTTCGCTGTGTGGCATCATTCTCTTGCTGGTTTCATGTTTGATAGAACTTGGATGTTACTGGCTGGTCATGCTGTTGTGTGTCTATTTTGATTACGAATGGCTTTTACTCCTTTTGGATGGTTAAAGTCTCTAAACGCTGGAAGTCCTGTTGATTATGATCATGATACTACTATTATCTTCTGGTTGTGAAGCGTGACGGATGTGGTATGGTGATTTTGGAAGTAGGTGCTACATGCTGATGCTAGGGAACATTCCTTTGTCCCAATGGTTTCTAGATTGCTACATGGTTCAGCCTTATTAGCGCCTTTGTGGTTTGATGATCAGAAATACATTTGTTTTACTTGTGTTTTGATGATCCAACTTGATGTAAGTTAGGGTTTTCAACACCCTAGTGTTTGTCTTGGCAGATTGTGTTCACTTTGGTTTGCATTCCTATTCTATGGGCTTAGAGCTACATATGGTTAACAAAATCGTGTCAAGGTGTTTGTCTATGTCTCATGTTGTGGGACAAAGAAGATGATTGGAAGTTCTACAATGACTAGGTCTTGGTGCTACATTAGTGAAGCAAGCTTTTAATTTCATATGTTTATTCACTTGTATATCCATTGTAGGTTTTGTTTAATTTTGTAAGTTATAAGAATGACATGTCATTCTTATATATTGTTTCTTGTAAGTGTCCTAAGGGACTGAGGTGAGAGACTCACTCTCATCCGTTGTACTTCAATATTTTTTGGTTAATATATTTTACCAGGGTGCAGGATTACTCCCCTTTACCCAAAAAAATGTGTAGATATCTCGTTGATTGTTTAATTAGATTTCTCATATCATTTTGATCTATCCTATTGATTAGTCGCGCATTTTTACTACATGATGATCATTGTTGCCAAGGGTTGTTGTTGTGACAGTTAGGAGGTTGTTATGATGCATTAGATGTGTATTTGTTTCCTTGTATTGCCCCACCCCAATATGGATTGATCTGTTATGGGTTTTCTAGATCGTTCTTGGCTGCGGGTTAGAAGTTTCTTGTTTGCGTTTGGTGTTGTGTGTTATTGGTTGCGAGTTACCTCTTGTTCTTGATTGCGGTTTGAAAAGCTTCTTGATTGCGTTTTAGTCATAGTGCTCTTGACTGCGTTTTGGGTTGACTGGTCTTGGTTGCGTTTTGATTAATATTTCTTTATTGTGTTTTGAATATAATATACCTTGTTTCGTTTTGACTAAGTCTGACATATATTGAGTTTTGATTAAAATAATGCTTAATCAGGGGAAATCGCAATGACTGCGATTTCGTGTATGAAGATTATTTTATTTGCAAAATGTAGGACCCAATATGCCAAAAAATTTTAAAATGTTGCGGTTTGAACTTTGTGAATATTATATTCCTGCGGTTTGATTATTGCGATTTGATTCATGCGTTTTGATCATAAATGCATTTTGAGGATTGCGATTTGACGAACTGCGTTTTGTCTAATTGCGGTTTGACCACAACTGCATTTTAGGATTGCGATTTGACATGTTGCGTGTGACAAATCGTAATTTCAGGTCATTTATCAAACTTTAAAAATTTCACTATTCATCTCGGGAAATTACTATTCACCAGTTACTATTCATCATTTTATTATTCATCGTTTTTGAAGTCGATTTGAGACTTTGAGAGGTTATTTCAAAATTTTACTATTCATGAAACACTATTTATTCCCGGAGAAACCGTGAGGGTTAAGTTGCGTATTCATGGAACATCATTGAGAACACTTTATATAGACTAGAGTTAGTCTACATATCACCAGTAACATCATTTTCATATTAGTTCATGCATGGGTTTGCATATTCCATTAACGTATATTTATTTATTAAATAAACGCTATCGCACGATCATTTATTTTTAGCAATTGATCTGAAACTTCCGACAAATTGTCCCAATATATTTTTATATTCATTTTAATGCTATAAAATTATATTATTAGTTTACCCGATATTTTGAATTTATATATATATATATATATATATATATATATATATATATATATATATATATATATATATATATATATATATATATATATTTACGACAGGTTTCGTAAATTCTATTCGATAATTATTTATTCACCCGATACTTACGAGAAATGTAATTTTATAATTTTTATGACATTATATACTTTATTTCGTTGCGTTAAAATATATTTCTAGCTAACTCTATACCTAAAAACTAAATATCCTATCATAATTAGCTAAATATGTAACTTATGAAATCATTTTTATACAAAAACTACCCAAATTCATCACCCTTATCCCCATTGTCCACGCCCCCCCCCCTAGTCACTATGGTGACTAGCCAAATTTTATCACCTAAACTACCATTATACCCTTAGCTAGATATTTATACTTACTCTTAAGTCTTAAGCTAAGGAAAAAAAAACATACATAATATCCTAAGAAGCAAATTTTCAGTAGAACTCTCTTCACCATCCTTGTGGTTTTCGTCCAAGCCAAGAACAAGAAGAATCCATTATTTTTTTTTCAAGATCAAGTGTTTTACAATCTCTATTAGTCTTATATTTTTAGGTTTTGAAATATAAACCTCTAGGTTGATCATATATTTGCAACAATCCCTTCATCACTCAAGTAAGTTCTAAATAATTTTTCCTACTCTTTTAATATCAATACTTGCTCTATTTTAATTTTTAGAAACAAGCATGCAAGTAATACATATGTTTCATACCACTTTATATGAGATTTTCTAATTATTTGGACCTAAAATTTAATAACTAGTGATTTAATTGAACGAAGTCCATGGAATGCACATCCGTTTTGCACCAACCGGATGGTGTCGGATTGCAGGGCCGTAGTTTGGGCTTGGTCGGGAAGCTCAATGGTGTTCCTATAACCTTGGTGGCTAGGTCTGGAGTATTCACCAAGAGTACGGTCTCTTGGCGGGACAATGATTTGAGGGGGAATATCACCTTCCATGATGAAAAGTGATGGGTTACGAACAAAGGTCACGATGAAGGGGGATAGACTACGAGGAAGCTAAAAATGAGAAAAAAATTACTTGATAGGAATCAAGCAAAGAAACCTAAACGAGATGGACTACTAACTAGCTATTCTATTCCCCGGCAACGGCGCCAAAAACTTGATAACGCTACACGCGTCGTTCGGGGTCAAATGAACTTCCTTTTCGTCGAGCAAGTTTTTCAACACCCTAGGCAGTGAACCTAATCGTTGTAGTGTAGTATTAGGGTAAGACACGGGAATTGATATCGTTCTCTAGGGGAATAGGAATGCTAGTAAGAAGTTACTACGCTAAGGTTGGGGTTGAGGAAGATTATTTTTTATCTTTTTATGTTTTTAGAAAATGGAAAGGTACGAATCTCGGGGTTTGGATTTGGGGGTTGGTATTTCTACCGATTACTCTATTATCTAATTAACTAAGGTAAGGGTAGTCTATGTCTAATTATTGTGTGCTCGTATGATATTTTAAAGATGTGTTTACTTAGGTTTTATTACTCCTTAATTATCTCCTATTGATGGTTGAATTGTCACGTCCTTATTCCTAATTTCGTTGTGTGTCTAAGGTCGTAGGGTATGCGTTTATCCCTAACTCTTTGAAACTACCAAAGGGTCTCATCTACAAAATCTCTAGGATTTATAAACTCTAACTCTAAGGTACTCCTTGGATGGTTTAGCCTACAACTACTCTAGGTGTTATAGTCTAAGGTTCACAAAGATTAATCAAGCATTAACTACACAACGAATGACCTATCGCATTACTAGATCATTAACAATTAAGATAAGAGACAACCAATCAATATTCAATAGTTAAGTTTCATATTCCCTAAGCAAACACACAAGGAAATTAGCCGGACATGGAGAACATGCAAGCATACACACAAATAATTGAAGACATAATTGAATTAATGAAGTAAAGTACTTATCTTGGTGTAAGATAGGGTTTGGAACCCTAAAATACTGTACAAGATAGCCTTGGTTCGGTTTAGGTTTTTACTCCAAAATACTACACACTAAAACTGAAAAAGTCGGATTCTATATATAAGATTACATTCGCGACGGCGTCACCTTATGATTTGTGACGCCGTCGGGTCGCCGTCATTAGGGTTTCTTCTTGGCCACGTTAGTCTTGCGACGGCGTCACCTTGTGCTTGTGATGCCGTCTTCTTCAGCCTCTGACGCCGTATGGATCAAATCTAGGCCGTCTGAGTTGCGACAACCTACTCTTTTAAAGCCTGACACCGTCACTTGTAAATAAGCAATTTGGCTACTGAGCCGTCATAAAAGTGCTTCGACGGCGTCTCAGATAACACCTGACGCCGTCCCCTTGTATTTCAGTAGCTTGAGTGTCTCGATTATTGACTTTGGCCATTTTCTTCGTATATCCGCGCCTTTTCGTCCAAATAAGTGCCATTCTAGCAATTTGCCTTCAAGAGACCTAAAAAGTCAAAAAGGAACGATACTAAGTAATAACGGATACAAAAGTGATCAAATAAGGGCTTAAACGACCCCTCAAAAAGGTACATTTTAAAACCTTATCAAATATCCCTACACTTGGTATTTGCTTATCCTCAAGCAAATGTGCTTTTAGCCAATTAATTTATAAGTTAGGGGTCATGAAGCATTGGTTTAGAACAATCCACAACACATAAAAGCCTCGCAAAAGTCATAGCAAGCACATAAATTACATACTAGCACCTCACATGGGGTGTTTGGGTACTCACATCTCTCTGGTGTATATGAAATATAACAAGTTGGAAATGGAAGATAAACACTCATTAACCGGTCCTAGTACATAGATTACCATAGGCTTGAGAATAGATCAAACCTCCATCGCTTTGGCGTAAGCACCTAGGAAAGACTATCAAAGAGGTCTTTTAAAGGGTTGTAATGTTAGGCTTACGGTAGGGAAACAAAGGGTTTGGTGGGATAGGCTATTTAGTGGTGGCAAGTCAAAAATCTTTATGTTACAAGCATACGAAGAATGGCGTTGTAAGCCAAGACTCGACACTCTAAACTCTAGATAACTGAAACACACAAACATGAATTTAAAGGATAGATGCAGGATGGTAGCCCGTTCTTTTTTTTTCAACACTCTATTTTTTTCTTTTTCTCTTTTTCTATTTTTTTCGATTTTTTTTCATACACTTTTACTCTACCATCCTCTACGGTAACATCAAAATGATAGGGATTTATAGGCACATCCCTACACTTGAATTTTTATTCCTCTAACACTAACTTGACCCGAATTGAAAAGATCAAAACACTTGGAGTACATTATTACGCAAATAAAGGGAATTTGAATTTAACGTTCCCTTCCAGTCATTTCATAAACTTTAACTTTTCCCATGAGTCCCAATCGTCCCAAAACTGCATACAAAGGATATGACTCGACTTAGCAACTCATGCAAGCAACTAGATAATTGAACTAAGGGTTTTTAGGGTGATAACAATAATGCACTAAAAGTGAGTGCATACAAGGTAGGCTAAGGCGATTTGGGTGTACATTTGGGGGTGGGGTGTAAACAATGCTCTTCATTGATATTCCGAAAAAACAAAAACATCACGAGAACCGCGAAAAGGATAGGCTCTGAGGGGTATCGTGTACTGAAGATGAGTACAACGCAAGGGTGTGGGGGAATTACTCAACCGATGTGGAAGAAGTAATTATATTACGGGTATCAAACAAGGGTTATCCAAATGCCTCTTATCATTTAGTTATTCCTAACTACACAAGTGTAGTCTTACTAGCGATCTCGGGATGCATCACAAAACAAGTTCTAGAATCTATTATACTACCGGTTCACACTCTAAGCATTAAAGATGAATGCTTTAACTCCTACTAATCTAAGGGTGATCCTCACATTTTGGGTGGAATTTAGGTGGTAAAGTGTTTTTGTGCTAGTCATGTAACTTCCTATCCGTGAGACGCTTTTGTTAAGAATAATGGCCCACTCCTATATGTCATGAAATTTTTTAAATTTGGTGCCAAAATTACCCTAACCGACATTTTCTCATGGTTTATTACACAAATACAATTGGACAAAGCAAATAGTCAAGGATAAGCATAGTTTCAAAGTTCCCATTGTATTTTCCCTCCCTACACTTAAACTGAACATTGTCCCCAATGTTCCCTACACTTATCCTTTATGTAAAATACATTTATATGTTATTAAGACGATGTTAAAAATAAAATAAAGCATTTTTACAAATTTAAACATGAGAATAGACAATCAATAAAAGATTTATGACACAAACAAGCAAACAGTTAAGCATGGGTTGCCTCCCATGAAGCGCTTTTCTTTATTTATGAGTCTTGTAGCTAGACTCGTAGCCGTGCTCCTACGTGACTTCATTACCGTAACCTTCTTCCTTCGCTCTCCCTTCGTCAAAAGGGCATAGACGTTGTATGCTTACTGTGGACTCCTTGCCAACGTCGTCTATTATGGTGACGGTTTTATCCTTTAGATTGGTTTCCTTTACCGAAAAGGCCCAAACCATCTTGGTTTGTTTCTACCTCGTAATGCCCTTATCCGTGATTTGTATAAGAGTAGTTTTTCTCCCTTCAGAAATTCCTTAGGGTCCCTTTGTGTTTTTGGTATCGAAGTGGGATTATTTCCTAACTTTTTATCGGGCTTCCACAATGTTGCATGCAGCCCTTGAACCATAAAATATCTAAGCCCTTTTTCCCAATCGTTCGTTTTCTTCTTAACCACATTGCTAGGGACTTGTGGACTCTCACCCGTGATCCTTTCCATGATCTTAAGAGGATACCTTGGAAAAATGGGTATTCTAGCGTACCCTTTTCCGCTTTTAAGTATCATGATGCCCTCCCCGCATTTGATGGTTGCTTTGGCGGTGGCCAGAAATGGTGTCCCAAGAATGAGTGGCATGTTTCTATCTTCCTCAACATCTATGATCATAAAATCTACCGGGTAAACGATATTAGCCACCTCTATTAAAACATCCACCGCGATTCCTATGGGGTAAACATAGGTGTGATTAGCTAAGGAAAGTCTAAGATCGGTCTTGGCTGGCTTCTCCCTAGTCAACTTATTATAGATTGATAATGGCATTATGTTCACATCAGACCCTTGATCAGCTAGGGCATTTATATTATCAATATCACCTATGCTACATGGTATTACGAAGTTCCCTATGGTGTCTCATTTTTTTGTTACTGGTTTTTTTAGAACCAGCTCATACAGAGGTCCCATAGGCAGGGCGTCATATGCTTCTTCTGTTATTTTTCCTTCAAGGGCTTCCCTAAGAACCTCATTGTACATAAAGTTGTTCACTTGGTTTGCAATGGTTTTTTTGTTAATTTTGTGCTTCAGGTAGTACTCAATGGTCTCGGGCTCATTATTAGGTTCAGACTCCTCCCTCTTGCTTTCCTCAGTTTTCTTCACCTCACCCTTTTCATCTTCAAGCATAATGGAAATGGCGTTAACAAACGAAGTGGGGGGATAATCGTTGCTTCTTACTAGTACCTTTTTGGGAACTTTTGTCTTGGTATATTCTTTTACCAGGTTCATCATTTCCGTCATTTTTGCTTGCATTTCTTCTCTTTGCCTATAAACCTCCTCTTCAAATTTGGCTAATCTCTCCGTATGAGCTGCCATGTACTCCCTCATTTGTTCCTTAAAGCTTGGTGAGAGTGGTATTGGGGAAGTAGAACGGAAGCGCCTTTCGGAATTGGGGTTTTGCTCACGACTTGGGGATTCCGAAAAGGGTGTTGGGTGGTTGGTGGAATTGGCGGAATTGACTGCTTCTCGAGGGATTTGTACGGGAGCTCTTCTATGCCTTTCCATCAGATAATCAATCCCCCTCTCAATAGCACTCATTTGCTCCTTGGTGATGTCGGAAGATTCAAGAGGAGTTGATATGGCATTAACCAATTTAACAGGGGTTTCAGGAGATTCATTCCAATCTTTGTGGCTTTGATCAGCAAGCTCTTCTATAATATCCCAAGATTTCTCTGCATTAAAGTCGTTGAGCCTTCCACCAGCGGCTTGGTCAATGGATCGTCGAGTGATGAAATCGATATGGTCATAGAAGATTTGGATTTGAAGCCAAAGATCAATGCCATGATGAGGGAGTTTACGGATTAGGTCCTTGAATCGAGTCCATGCTTTGTAGAGAGACTCGCCTTGAAGTTGTTGAAACGTCAAGATGTCTCGTCTAAGTTTAGTGGTTCTTCCCGGTGGGAAAAATTGAGCAAGGAAGCGCGAGGTGAGATCATCCCAACTTGAGATAGAGCCGGCGGGAAGTCACTCAAGCCAATTACTAGCTTGGTCCCGTAGAGAGAATTGGAAGAGACGCAGACGCGTGGTCTCCCGAGTAGTAGCATCCAGGTCGATGGAATCGACAATTTTAAGGAAATCCTTAAGATGCTGATTAGGATCTTCGGAATGAAGTCCATGGAATGCACATCCGTTTTGCACCAACCGGATGGTGTCGGATCGCAGGGCCGTAGTTTGGGCTTGGTCGGGAAGCTCAATGGTGTTCCTATAACCTTGGTGGCTAGGTCTCGAGTATTCACCAAGAGTACGGTCTCTTGGCGGGACAATGATTTGAGGGGGGTTATCACCTTCCATGATGAAAAGTGATGGGTTACGAACAAAGGTCACGAAGAAGGGGGATAGACTACGAGGAAGCTAAAAATGAGAAAAAATTTACTTGATAGGAATCAAGCAAAGAAACCTAAACGAGGTGGACTACTAACTAGCTATTCTATTCCCCGGCAACGGCGCCAAAAACTTGATAACGCTACACGCGTCGTTCTGGGTCAAAGGAACTTCCTTTTCGTCGAGCAAGTTTTTCAACACCCTAGGCAGTGAACCTAATCGTTGTAGTGTAGTATTAGGGTAAGCCACGGGAATTGATATCATTCTCTAGGGGAATAGGAATGCTAATAAGAAGTTACTAAGCTAAGGTTGGGGTTGAGGAAGATTATTTTTTATCTTTTTATGCTTTTAGAAAATGGAAAGGTACGAATCTCGGGGTTTGGATTTGGGGGTTGGTATTTCTACCGATTACTCTATTATCTAATTATCTAATTAACTAAGGTGAGGGTAGTCTATGTCAAATTATTGTGTGCTCGTATGATATTTTAAAGATGTGTTTACTTAGGTTTTGTTACTCCTTAATTATCTCCTATTGATGGTTGAATTGTCACGTCCTTATTCCTAATTGCGTTGTGTGTCTAAGGTCGTAGGGTATGCGTTTATCCCTAACTCTTTGAAACTACCAAAGGGTCTCGTCTACAAAATCTCTAGGATTTATAAACTCTAACTCTAAGGTAATCCTTGGATGGTTTAGCCTACAACTACTCTAGGTGTTATAGTCTAAGGTTCACAAAGATTAATCAAGCATTAACTACACAACGAATGACCTATCGCATTACTAGATCATTAACAATTAAGATAAGAGACAACCAATCAATATTCAATAGTTAAGTTTCATATTCCCTAAGCTAACACACAAGTAAATTAACCGGACATGGAGAACATGCACGCATACACACAAATAATTGAAGACATTATTGAATTAATGAAGTAAAGTACTTATCTTGGTGTAAGATAGGGTTTGGAACCCTAAAATACTGTACAAGACAGCCTTGTTTCGGTTTAGGTTTTTACTCCAAAAGACTACACACTAAAACTGAAAAATTCGGATTCTATATATAAGATTACATTCGCGACGGCGTCACCTTATGATTTGTGACGCCGTCGGGTCGCCGTCATTAGGGTTTCGTCTTGGCCATGTTAGTCTTGCGACGGTGTCACCTTGTGCTTGTGACGCCGTCCTCTTCAGCCTCTGACGCCGTCTGGATCAAATCTAGGCCGTCTGAGTTGCGACGACCTACTCTTTTAAAGCCAGACACCGTCACTTGTAAATAAGCAATTTGGCTACTGAGCGGTCACAAAAGTGCTCCGACGGCATCGCAGATAACATCTGATGCTGTCCCCTTGTATTTCAGCAGCTTGAGTGTCTCGATTCTTGACTTTGGCCATTTTCTTCGTATATCCGCGCCTTTTCGTCCAAATAAGTGCCATTTCAGCAATTTGCCTTCAAGAGACCTAAAAAGTGAAAAGGAACGATATTAAGTAATAACGGATACAAAAGTGATCAAATAAGGGCTTAAACGACCCCTCAAAAAGGTACATTTTAAAACCTTATCAATTGGAAGAGATTAGAACAAGTTACAAGCAAAAAAAATCATTTCCGACAATATATAATTAAAGGTTGTCACGTTTTGTAAAATCTGGAAATTTCAGTAGGCTGGGGATTATTTTGGTCTAGATATTCAGAAATAGACTTAAAAACGAAACCATGGTCGCTCGAATGGATTAAAAAGGGTTTATAACGAAAAAGTTATGCTAATTCTAAGTTTAGCGACGAAAACTATTTTCTAAAATAATACAATCTGTCAAGGGATTTTCAAGGGGCAAAACCGAGTTTGAAACATAATATAAATGAGTCGATTTATCAAAAATATATTAGTATATATTAACACGAAACCAAGTATATATAAATCGTAGACAACGGACCTATAACACTCAAGATATACGTATTTGAAATACGACGATCACAAGTATTTTTCTTCAACACTAACACTCTATATTCACCATTTTGTGAATAAGCTTCGCGAGGTTATTTAGTCATTTTCATGAGTTGTCAAAGTATATTATTTTACAACGAGAAACTTTAAATTCTTGTTCTATTTCCAAACGAGTATCGTGGGATGTTGTTTTAACATATATAAGCGTTGTAGGACCTTAGATATATCAACCTTATCACTTTACCAAGCAAACCCAACACGTATACAAGTATAACCACGTGAAACAAACACAAACAAAGCTTAGAAATAAGATGAGAAAGATGGTGACTTGAAGATATAAATTCGTGTATGATGTGAGAAAAGATAAACACAAGATGTTGTATATTCAATAAGGAAAAACACACACATACACACTTTCAAGCACATCCCTCAAATGACCATTTGAGGGGTATTTATAGTACACGACACATGTTGCCCTAAAGGCTTTCCATGGGCTTGGCTTGGGCTTCGTGGACTTGGATTGGATTACATATAATAGAAGGCTAGCTTAACATAACTATTAGCCATTTAGCTTAGCCCAGTCCACGAGCCCGTTGACTATTCTATCATGATATCTAACATACGTTACAAAGTTCCTAATCGTGAATGACCATCACTTTTAATAAAACTATTAAGGCTAACAATCTCCCCCTAAGGGGTGGTCATTCAAAAGATGCTCCACTTGATTAGGTCTCTACTTTTCTCGAGCAAGAACTTTGTGTGTAGATATTGAATAGTCTTGATTCTTTGTTCCTTCATGCTTTGTGATCAGTTAATGTGGTAGTCTGCCGTTGTCAACTTCGTTGGTTAGGTGTCTCCACGTCATTCTCCATTTCTTTCTCCACCATGCTCACACTTCTATTTGTCTTTTGGTTACCAATGATGTAGTTCTGGAGTCTTTAAACTTTGTAGATTCTTTGACTTTGACGAAGAATCATCTCCTTTGATTATGATGAGAACTTTCATGTGTTGTTGGTATGAGCATGTGGCGAGTCTGCACGATCCATCCGCTCCAGAGCTTCCATAAGAAGAAGACATAAAACATTGTTAGTAATAAGCGGATTCCGGCACTTACAAGTTTGAATTTCGAGGGTGTTAACAGCATAGTGTGAAAACACGTCTCTAATTCTCACAGAGGCCGTTCCTGAACTGGAGTCCCATAAGTGAGATAACGCGATATACCGAAGTACATCTACAGTTCAGATGAGTCGCTGAGGTACACCGAAGCATCACCCCACAACTGTAGACCGTTTGAGACACACTAAGCGTAATCCACGGGAATTACCGAAGTGACCTGCTGTCAGGGCTGCTTGATGTTGACCCTGGCAGGAGTTTCCATTCAATCACTGAAGATCACAGAAGTGAAACTTCTCATAAATGTTCTGGAAAATTGCTAAGATCTGCGTAGGACTCTAGAATATATCACTTATGTCCTTATTGATGAACAGCAAGCGATGTCATGTCAAGTGTTCCTATGAGATCTTTTGATGAATCTCGTGGCTCTAGACTCAATAGTGCATTTTGGTTTTCCTGAGCGGAGACTAGGGAGAGGGTCTCCTTCTTCAATACCAACGATCTCTAAGAGAAAGTCGATAGATTATGTAGGGTTCCCAGTGAGAATGAAACAAATCCCTTTTGAGAGGAATTGAGTGGCTAGAAGGTTTAGTGCAGTGCGTCACTGGGTCCATGACGTCTTTGTCTTCAATACCAGTGTCATCTAGTGACAGCTAGTAGCAGATGAATTGAACCCGGTTTCTGCCATAAGGTTGAATATGGAGGGCTATTTCTTTTCACCCTTTTTCATTACATTTCTTTTTAATTCTTCAACCCCTTCTTTCTCCTTTCTCACATTACTCCTTTTTTCAATCATACCTAAGGACTTCTAATACTAACTATGGGTAATGTCCTTGGGTAGATCCCTCCGGCTCTGGCGGATCATAGGACGGATTTCCTATCCTTAGTCACCTTATAACTCCATGACTGTCCTATTGTTGCCATAAAACCATTTTCCTTGAAAATCTCTCAGAGTGTTTATGATAGAAAACATGTTTGAAACATTCCGAGAGTTTTATATTTTCAGAAACACTCCCCCTTCACATGTGCTTATAAGTTTTGACAGAAATCTGCACAGTGAGAGTAGAGTTCGCACTTTTTGAATTGATCGACTTTAAATGAACAAGACCGATTCGAGACACGTTTACATCACTAGAGAACTAGCTTGAAATTATTACCCGTCCTGGTCAAGTCCATAGAAAGTTTCTCGAGATGGTACATAATTGCTCGTCAATTCATTGGTTTCATCTGAGTCGAGCTCATTTGAGATTCAAACAACGATCATTAAAGCATTTTGATCACATTTTAATCACGTCTCCTCCCCCTCAAAAATAGCATATTCGTGATATTTTTGATATCAACGGATTAAACAACATTTTAGAATCTTTTGGGGAGACAAACGAATATGATTTAAGCATGAATTTGGAACATTTTTGTTTTATACTCCCCCTTTAATAAAGCATAAACAATTAAAGGGTTTTAGAGGGAGTTATCTTGAGCACAAAATATTTTGAAAGATTTTGAAAATCTTTTTGAACAATCTTGAAAAGGTGCTCAAGATGATGATGATTTCTCACCATTTTTAAATGTAGTTGGTTGGTCCCAAACCGTCAAGTTTTGTCACACAAGCTGACCACTTGTGAATGGCCAACCGTAACAAACTTAAAACAGCTCAAAAACCAATACAATGAAGTCCTGGAGAATATAATGAATTCCCGGGTCGTTAAGTCCCACGGAGACTCAATGGTGTGTCAAAACTAATTCAGATGATAGAATGATCACTAAGGATAGTGATCAGTAAGGATTTAGATTGAATTATTACACTACTGATTGATTGGAATGGAATGGATACAGAATTGGAAAGCACAACAATCAGATAAAAGAAACTAAAACACGTACGTTTTAAAAACTACGTAAACGTACAAAAGTAAAAATGAGATCTAAGAAATAAAAGACCTAAAAATATGAAAATGACATTTTTGGAATCCTAAAATTAAAAGAAAATTATTGGTAAAAGAAAATTATTTTTATTACTATTTATTTAATTATTATTAATTAAAAACTATTTTAAACTAATTAAAATTAAGAAAAATAACAAATGAACAGTAAAAATTATGAAACTTTACAGGAAAATCTAAAATATTATTCTAAACCTGGGAAAAATATAAAAAGTTAGATAAGCCTACAAATAAGCTGAATTGGGCAAATAAGCAGTTCGAATAAGCTAATAAATAAGCTATAAGCAATCCAAAATCTACCATAAGCTACTACAGCCTAAATCTAACCTAAAATGAGCTAATGCAACTGATTAGAACCTAAAAAGCACAAGCTACAGAAGAAAAGCTTGAGACCAGTTTTCAAGTCTCAACAAGCCAAACGGCCCTAACTAGCTATTTTTATTTTTTGGTTTTTCTTGAATTTTCTTTTACAAAACTATTTTACTACTGAAAATAAGCAACTTTTGTGAAGACACATTTTGTGGAACTCAAAGATAAGCCGAATGCAAGGCAATAAGCTCAACAGGGAGCTTTTTGGCTTAAAAGTGAGGTTATAAGCTCACAACAGCTAACAAACTGGAACCAAAGGTTGAATAAGCTATAAACAAGTTATGGGAACTTAGAATAAGCAACAAAAACAAGAAAAACACACTAAATAAGTAGAAATAAGAAATAAGCAAAAAGGAAATTTTGTGAAAAAAGGGCTTAAAAGAAGCTAGTAAATAAGCAGTTAATAAGCTGATTAGTAGTGAACTATTATTTTTCTAATTTAGTTAAGCAGCTAAACTTTAATATCCCAAAAGCATAAGTCTTAACTCCTAATATTAAGTCCTACATGAAATTCACAAGTTTATTCAAAAACGGGTTTTTATGAAATTTTGACTATGCTCTATGCAAAGTGGGTAAAAACTGATTTTTGACCCAAAATGGGTTGGACCAGATTTTAGACAGTTGCAATAAACCAATTGGAACTTGTTTGAACCACTTTTAACAACTAAAAAGACTAAATACTACAAATTTAATAAAATGACTCAAAAATACACTATAAAACTTGAAATTTGGAAAACTATCAAAAACTCAAGTAAACTCTATAAAACTGAAAACTTTTGCTTCAAAACTAACTTTAACACTAAATTAATGCTGATTGAATTAAGAACTTTGAAAAAAATTGATTTTTGAGCTCAAATTGAGCTTATTCCAAACACACCCTTAAATTAGACCAAAATGAGATTTTCAAAGCATAAGACTGTGTAAACCAATTTCATCAAATCCAGAGATCATATTGTGTCAAAATAGACCTTTTTAAGCTTAAACAAGTAGTCACAAATGTTCAAACCTAGGATTGTCAAAAACTAGCATATATAGTCAAAATACCAAATCAAACCACAATCAAATCCAAAACATAACAACTTAAGATTAAGCTCTAAAATCATTAACAAACAGCAAAGAAACACAGAAACATGATAATTAAAGCATATAAAAGACTAGAACAACAAAATGCAAAAAATGGTAAAAATGAAGCTTACAAGTAAATCCAAGCTGAAAATGAGAACCAAGGCCACATAACACTTCCTATAGCCTCCCTTGAGGCACTAGTACCATATAAATCCAGAATCTAGCCAAAAACCAGTTTGACTTTCGAATTTTTGACCACAGTTGACTTTTGTTGACCCGTGTTGACTTTTGTTGACTTTTTTAGAAAATTGCAATTAAGGCCAGGAAACTACTTAATATATCTTCAATAAGCTCATAAGAGCTTATTTCAACAACTATTTCAGTTTATAACATTAAAATCAAACAAGAACATTTTTGGCGGGAAAATTAGAACAAGTATGAAACATGGAATTGAAGATTAAAAACACTTGAATTATAACTAAATTCACTTGTACAATACAGAAATTACAAAACCCAGAAAACTTTTACATGAAACTTAAAGCAGAAATTAAATTTACACTACGAAAATGGTCTAAAACTGTGACAACTTCTTTCTCTGTCTTCTTTCTCTTTTATAGCTCTCACAAAGTCTTCTCTCATCATTCTTGGCCCTTGATTTAGTCAAAACGATCTCAACCCTTGATTTTGCTTTTTGGCTCCAAAAGTCTTGAGCAGGTTTTTAGCAATTAAGGAATTTTGGGTGTTTATGGAGGTGGAGGGGACAAACTGTGAAATAGGCATGGAGCTAGAGGTGAGGTGGAAGCCAAGTGGTGGTGGTTTTGAGCAGTGGTAAGTTTCAGTGTGTGAGGGAGAGGGAAAACAGGAAGTTTGGTTTGACTGGTATTGACCAGATATTATTTAAGGACCAGATATTATTTAGTGGAATTATCTGCTGAAACGTATGCCTTCAGCAGAAACCATCAGCGCATTATAACTTCAGCATTGATTTCAGCAGAATCAAATTTTTTTTTTTTTTTTTTTTTTTTTTTTTTTTTTTTTTTTTTTTTTTTTTTTTTTTTTTTTTACTTCAGCAGAAACCATTGATTTCAGCAGAATCAAAATAATTTTTTTTTTTTTTTTTTTTTTTTTAAACTTTTTAAACTTGGGGGATTAAAACTGCCAATTGTGCAAACTTGATACGTTTTTCATCTGATTTTGATATTTTTGCATTTAAAACACATAAAACACTGATTTGTGATATTTTCATCATTTTGATGCATTTTTGAGTGTTTTCAGATGATTTTGCAGTCTAGATAGTACAAAAATGATGAGTATTTAGACACTCATCAATCCCCCACACTAAGATATTGCTAGTCCCTAGCAATGATTTGAAACTTTAATGGATTTTAAAAACTCTTTACCAAAAGCCATCACTTCTGGAGTAGCCAAATGTTTCAGTTCAAGTAAGAACCTTGGTACACTGATAACCAAATGATTTTGAGCAAATCATAAGCTGTAAACGGATTTGATTTGTCTTTACCAGAAGCCGTTTGCTCTGGACTAGCCAACTCTTAGATAAATTATCAGTATTATCTTTGGTGAGCTGATTACCAATTATGGTTTTTCCACTGCCTTTACCACAAGCCATAATCTTGCGGGCTAGCCAACTCTTCACTTTTTAGGATATGGTGAGTTGAATACCATACAATTTTGGGCAAATTGCAAGCCGTAAACGGATTTGATATATCTTTACCAAGAGCCGTTTGCTCCTGGATTAGCCAATCCTTTTGTCTTACAGACATGGCGGACTGATAACCAAGCTGAGTAAGTGAAAAACACTTACTCAAAAAAAAAATTTTGGCCAAAAACGGGGAAATTGGGTAGATAATATATGAAATTCGTGAGAATTCCCCCCACACTTAGAAATGAATATTGCCCTCAATATTCAAAGTACTGGCGGTTATGCCGAAACTGAGAACGTAAAAGGGAAATATAACGGCCATTATTATTATTATTATTATTTTTTTTTAAGATATATATATAACATGTGGGGCATCACCCCCACACTTAGGTGGTAGAAAGGGGTAAGAAGTCAGAATTATGGGTGAAAACCCATATGGTGTGTGCTACTGTTTTTGGTTACCGAGTCGCTAGCTTGACTCGACCCCGAATTCATTGGTTCATGGGGAAGCAAAGTGGAAGAAACAATCTCCATCGGACTTTCATTCAAGATGTTTGGATAAACATTGAAGCACGCGAAAGTTCCACACCGATGAGATAAAGAGAGACAGAGACAGACCCGGCTCACAGATGGTACATGAAAATGCCGGGGTCAAAGATAATGTCTTCACTCCCGAAGGAGTTAAGACATGGAGAAGTCACACCGTATGTGAAGAAAAGAAAGAGAATCATGATGATGATCATGACTAAATCCTCATTATCAGAAGGAGAATTCATGATTTTTGGATCATGAATCTCATCAGTGAGGATAGAATCATCATCACATGATGGAAGAGATAAGATAGAATACAGAGGTGGGACAAGTGGTGTGCTCTGAGAGCTAGCAATTTCCACCACTTCCGTGATGGTCTCTGTATCGGCCTCAGACATTTCATCGAAAAGAGGATTTACTTTCTCAAAAGTGTAGTCATTATTAAATTCAAAAAGAGGATTTGAGAAAATCCCGGAAGTAACCTCAGAAATGTCGAGAGAATCACAAAAAGGCAAATCACAATCACTATCGGATATATCCTCAGACTCACTTGGGATTGGGACGAAGTTCTCAACATTAGACGATTCCGTTTCCGGAATAGTGCTGAGATGATCATCCTCCATTATGAGAGAGTCTTTGGAAGCAATAATAGGTAAGATAGGTGTGATAGCAATAGACTGAGGGAGTTGAGAAATAAGATCGTTCAATTGAGTAACACTCTCCTCGTCGTAATCATAGTATTCCTTCATTTGAATACTATCCTCATCATCATCGTCATCATATCTGATTCTTATATTCATCTGCTGAAGCTTACACACCATTCTTTTCATTTGTAGTTTCTTTCGAATGCGTATTTCTTCAGAACTTTGAGGAAGATTACACTCCTCGTAATCATTGAAATGATGTGAAGGCTCGGAAGTCTGATGACTGATGGAATACTGTGGGGGTTGGAAATTGTCAAAACCGGGAGAATTGGAATTTTGAAAATTTTGATTCATCGGTTGACATTCAAAAGTCTCATGAGGACCCCCGCAATTCTCACAACAGAGATAATTGGGAAAATAACTTTCACCAAAGTTCTGATTGTAACATGGTTCCGGCTCATAGACAAGCGGAACCTGTGGTGGACAATCAAAACCGTAATGAGAATCATTCCCACAAAAATCGCATGAGTAGGATTCGTATTGGGGCTGTGGAGGTAGGTAGGAAAAATCGGGTGTATCATTTGAAATGGGATCGGGATTACTGACAAACTTGTCTCCGAAACCCACATTGGTACATCGCCGACAATTTCCACCATTAAATGGACCTCCACACCAGGAACATGTCAAATACCATGACATAAAGAATTAAACAGATTAGAGGGTAAGGGAAATGTAGAATCAAAAGATGCGAGAGGGTAAAGATGGATATTTTTGGATTTTTGAAAAATATGCTGCAAAAACAAAGAATGAAAATATTTTTGGTGTTGATAACACTTCAGGAAAAGTGTTAATGAACTTTTTGGATTTTTGAAAACTTTACAAAAAACTTTTTACAAAAGATGGTATATGTGCAAGAATGGGTCTGAAAAAGGCTAAACACACGCTAAAGCCTCCCCGGCAGCGGCGCCAAAATTTGGTTGGTCCCAAACCGTCAAGTTTTGTCACACAAGCTGACCACTTGTGAATGGCCAACCGTAACAAACTTAAAACAGCTCAAAAACCAATACAATGAAGTCCTGGAGAATATAATGAATTCCCGGGTCGTTAAGTCCCACGGAGACTCAATGGTGTGTCAAAACTAATTCAGATGATAGAATGATCACTAAGGATAGTGATCAGTAAGGATTTAGATTGAATTATTACACTACTGATTGATTGGAATGGAATGGATACAGAATTGGAAAGCACAACAATCAAATAAAAGAAACTAAAACACGTACGTTTTAAAAACTACGTAAACGTACAAAAGTAAAAATGAGATCTAAGAAATAAAAGACCTAAAAATATGAAAATGACATTTTTGGAATCCTAAAATTAAAAGAAAATTATTGGTAAAAGAAAATTATTTTTATTACTATTTATTTAATTATTATTAATTAAAAACTATTTTAAACTAATTAAAATTAAGAAAAATAACAAATGAACAGTAAAAATTATGAAACTTTACAGGAAAATCTAAAATATTATTCTAAACCTGGGAAAAATATAAAAAGTTAGATAAGCCTACAAATAAGCTGAATTGGGCAAATAAGCAGTTCGAATAAGCTAATAAATAAGCTATAAGCAATCCAAAATCTACCATAAGCTACTACAGCCTAAATCTAACCTAAAATGAGCTAATGCAACTGATTAGAACCTAAAAAGCACAAGCTACAGAAGAAAAGCTTGAGACCAGTTTTCAAGTCTCAACAAGCCAAACGGCCCTAACTAGCTATTTTTATTTTTTGGTTTTTCTTGAATTTTCTTTTACAAAACTATTTTACTACTGAAAATAAGCAACTTTTGTGAAGACACATTTTGTGGAACTCAAAGATAAGCCGAATGCAAGGCAATAAGCTCAACAGGGAGCTTTTTGGCTTAAAAGTGAGGTTATAAGCTCACAACAGCTAACAAACTGGAACCAAAGGTTGAATAAGCTATAAACAAGTTATGGGAACTTAGAATAAGCAACAAAAACAAGAAAAACACACTAAATAAGTAGAAATAAGAAATAAGCAAAAAGGAAATTTTGTGAAAAAAGGGCTTAAAAGAAGCTAGTAAATAAGCAGTTAATAAGCTGATTAGTAGTGAACTATTATTTTTCTAATTTAGTTAAGCAGCTAAACTTTAATATCCCAAAAGCATAAGTCTTAACTCCTAATATTAAGTCCTACATGAAATTCACAAGTTTATTCAAAAACGGGTTTTTATGAAATTTTGACTATGCTCTATGCAAAGTGGGTAAAAACTGATTTTTGACCCAAAATGGGTTGGACCAGATTTTAGACAGTTGCAATAAACCAATTGGAACTTGTTTGAACCACTTTTAACAACTAAAAAGACTAAATACTACAAATTTAATAAAATGACTCAAAAATACACTATAAAACTTGAAATTTGGAAAACTATCAAAAACTCAAGTAAACTCTATAAAACTGAAAACTTTTGCTTCAAAACTAACTTTAACACTAAATTAATGCTGATTGAATTAAGAACTTTGAAAAAAATTGATTTTTGAGCTCAAATTGAGCTTATTCCAAACACACCCTTAAATTAGACCAAAATGAGATTTTCAAAGCATAAGACTGTGTAAACCAATTTCATCAAATCCAGAGATCATATTGTGTCAAAATAGACCTTTTTAAGCTTAAACAAGTAGTCACAAATGTTCAAACCTAGGATTGTCAAAAACTAGCATATATAGTCAAAATACCAAATCAAACCACAATCAAATCCAAAACATAACAACTTAAGATTAAGCTCTAAAATCATTAACAAACAGCAAAGAAACACAGAAACATGATAATTAAAGCATATAAAAGACTAGAACAACAAAATGCAAAAAATGGTAAAAATGAAGCTTACAAGTAAATCCAAGCTGAAAATGAGAACCAAGGCCACATAACACTTCCTATAGCCTCCCTTGAGGCACTAGTACCATATAAATCCAGAATCTAGCCAAAAACCAGTTTGACTTTCGAATTTTTGACCACAGTTGACTTTTGTTGACCCGTGTTGACTTTTGTTGACTTTTTTAGAAAATTGCAATTAAGGCCAGGAAACTACTTAATATATCTTCAATAAGCTCATAAGAGCTTATTTCAACAACTATTTCAGTTTATAACATTAAAATCAAACAAGAACATTTTTGGCGGGAAAATTAGAACAAGTATGAAACATGGAATTGAAGATTAAAAACACTTGAATTATAACTAAATTCACTTGTACAATACAGAAATTACAAAACCCAGAAAACTTTTACATGAAACTTAAAGCAGAAATTAAATTTACACTACGAAAATGGTCTAAAACTGTGACAACTTCTTTCTCTGTCTTCTTTCTCTTTTATAGCTCTCACAAAGTCTTCTCTCATCATTCTTGGCCCTTGATTTAGTCAAAACGATCTCAACCCTTGATTTTGCTTTTTAGCTCCAAAAGTCTTGAGCAGGTTTTTAGCAATTAAGGAATTTTGGGTGTTTATGGAGGTGGAGGGGACAAACTGTGAAATAGGCATGGAGCTAGAGGTGAGGTGGAAGCCAAGTGGTGGTGGTTTTGAGCAGTGGTAAGTTTCAGTGTGTGAGGGAGAGGGAAAACAGGAAGTTTGGTTTGACTGGTATTGACCAGATATTATTTAAGGACCAGATATTATTTAGTGGAATTATCTGCTGAAACGTATGCCTTCAGCAGAAACCATCAGCGCATTATAACTTCAGCATTGATTTCAGCAGAATCAAATTTTTTTTTTTTTTTTTTTTTTTTTTTTTTTTTTTTTTTTTTTAACTTCAGCAGAAACCATTGATTTCAGCAGAATCAAAATAATTTTTTTTTTTTTTTTTTTTTTTTTTTTTAAACTTTTTAAACTTGGGGGATTAAAACTGCCAATTGTGCAAACTTGATACGTTTTTCATCTGATTTTGATATTTTTGCATTTAAAACACATAAAACACTGATTTGTGATATTTTCATCATTTGATGCATTTTTGAGTGTTTTCAGATGATTTTGCAGTCTAGATAGTACAAAAATGATGAGTATTTAGACACTCATCAATCCCCCACACTAAGATATTGCTAGTCCCTAGCAATGATTTGAAACTTTAATGGATTTTAAAAACTCTTTACCAAAAGCCATCACTTCTGGAGTAGCCAAATGTTTCAGTTCAAGTAAGAACCTTGGTACACTGATAACCAAATGATTTTGAGCAAATCATAAGCTGTAAACGGATTTGATTTGTCTTTACCAGAAGCCGTTTGCTCTGGACTAGCCAACTCTTAGATAAATTATCAGTATTATCTTTGGTGAGCTGATTACCAATTATGGTTTTTCCACTGCCTTTACCACAAGCCATAATCTTACGGGCTAGCCAACTCTTCACTTTTTAGGATATGGTGAGTTGAATACCATACAATTTTGGGCAAATTGCAAGCCGTAAACGGATTTGATATATCTTTACCAAGAGCCGTTTGCTCCTGGATTAGCCAATCCTTTTGTCTTACAGACATGGCGGACTGATAACCAAGCTGAGTAAGTGAAAAACACTTACTCCAAAAAAAAATTTTGGCCAAAAACGGGGAAATTGGGTAGATAATATATGAAATTCGTGAGAATTCCCCCCACACTTAGAAATGAATATTGCCCTCAATATTCAAAGTACTGGCGGTTATGCCGAAACTGAGAACGTAAAAGGGAAATATAACGGCCATTATTATTATTATTATTATTTTTTTTTAAGATATATATATATATATATATATAACATGTGGGGCATCACCCCCACACTTAGGTGGTAGAAAGGGGTAAGAAGTCAGAATTATGGGTGAAAACCCATATGGTGTGTGCTACTGTTTTTGGTTACCGAGTCGCTAGCTTGACTCGACCCCGAATTCATTGGTTCATGGGGAAGCAAAGTGGAAGAAACAATCTCCATCGGACTTTCATTCAAGATGTTTGGATAAACATTGAAGCACGCGAAAGTTCCACACCGATGAGATAAAGAGAGACAGAGACAGACCCGGCTCACAGATGGTACATGAAAATGCCGGGGTCAAAGATAATGTCTTCACTCCCGAAGGAGTTAAGACATGGAGAAGTCACACCGTATGTGAAGAAAAGAAAGAGAATCATGATGATGATCATGACTAAATCCTCATTATCAGAAGGAGAATTCATGATTTTTGGATCATGAATCTCATCAGTGAGGATAGAATCATCATCACATGATGGAAGAGATAAGATAGAATACAGAGGTGGGACAAGTGGTGTGCTCTGAGAGCTAGCAATTTCCACCACTTCCGTGATGGTCTCTGTATCGGCCTCAGACATTTCATCGAAAAGAGGATTTACTTTCTCAAAAGTGTAGTCATTATTAAATTCAAAAAGAGGATTTGAGAAAATCCCGGAAGTAACCTCAGAAATGTCGAGAGAATCACAAAAAGGCAAATCACAATCACTATCGGATATATCCTCAGACTCACTTGGGATTGGGACGAAGTTCTCAACATTAGACGATTCCGTTTCCGGAATAGTGCTGAGATGATCATCCTCCATTATGAGAGAGTCTTTGGAAGCAATAATAGGTAAGATAGGTGTGATAGCAATAGACTGAGGGAGTTGAGAAATAAGATCGTTCAATTGAGTAACACTCTCCTCGTCGTAATCATAGTATTCCTTCATTTGAATACTATCCTCATCATCATCGTCATCATATCTGATTCTTATATTCATCTGCTGAAGCTTACACACCATTCTTTTCATTTGTAGTTTCTTTCGAATGCGTATTTCTTCAGAACTTTGAGGAAGATTACACTCCTCGTAATCATTGAAATGATGTGAAGGCTCGGAAGTCTGATGACTGATGGAATACTGTGGGGGTTGGAAATTGTCAAAACCGGGAGAATTGGAATTTTGAAAATTTTGATTCATCGGTTGACATTCAAAAGTCTCATGAGGACCCCCGCAATTCTCACAACAGAGATAATTGGGAAAATAACTTTCACCAAAGTTCTGATTGTAACATGGTTCCGGCTCATAGACAAGCGGAACCTGTGGTGGACAATCAAAACCGTAATGAGAATCATTCCCACAAAAATCGCATGAGTAGGATTCGTATTGGGGCTGTGGAGGTAGGTAGGAAAAATCGGGTGTATCATTTGAAATGGGATCGGGATTACTGGCAAACTTGTCTCCGAAACCCACATTGGTACATCGCCGACAATTTCCACCATTAAATGGACCTCCACACCAGGAACATGTCAAATACCATGACATAAAGAATTAAACAGATTAGAGGGTAAGGGAAATGTAGAATCAAAAGATGCGAGAGGGTAAAGATGGATATTTTTGGATTTTTGAAAAATATGCTGCAAAAACAAAGAATGAAAATATTTTTGGTGTTGATAACACTTCAGGAAAAGTGTTAATGAACTTTTTGGATTTTTGAAAACTTTACAAAAAACTTTTTACAAAAGATGGTATATGTGCAAGAATGGGTCTGAAAAAGGCTAAACACACGCTAAAGCCTCCCCGGCAGCGGCGCCAAAATTTGGTTGGTCCCAAACCGTCAAGTTTTGTCACACAAGCTGACCACTTGTGAATGGCCAACCGTAACAAACTTAAAACAGCTCAAAAACCAATACAATGAAGTCCTGGAGAATATAATGAATTCCCGGGTCGTTAAGTCCCACGGAGACTCAATGGTGTGTCAAAACTAATTCAGATGATAGAATGATCACTAAGGATAGTGATCAGTAAGGATTTAGATTGAATTATTACACTACTGATTGATTGGAATGGAATGGATACAGAATTGGAAAGCACAACAATCAAATAAAAGAAACTAAAACACGTACGTTTTAAAAACTACGTAAACGTACAAAAGTAAAAATGAGATCTAAGAAATAAAAGACCTAAAAATATGAAAATGACATTTTTGGAATCCTAAAATTAAAAGAAAATTATTGGTAAAAGAAAATTATTTTTATTACTATTTATTTAATTATTATTAATTAAAAACTATTTTAAACTAATTAAAATTAAGAAAAATAACAAATGAACAGTAAAAATTATGAAACTTTACAGGAAAATCTAAAATATTATTCTAAACCTGGGAAAAATATAAAAAGTTAGATAAGCCTACAAATAAGCTGAATTGGGCAAATAAGCAGTTCGAATAAGCTAATAAATAAGCTATAAGCAATCCAAAATCTACCATAAGCTACTACAGCCTAAATCTAACCTAAAATGAGCTAATGCAACTGATTAGAACCTAAAAAGCACAAGCTACAGAAGAAAAGCTTGAGACCAGTTTTCAAGTCTCAACAAGCCAAACGGCCCTAACTAGCTATTTTTATTTTTTGGTTTTTCTTGAATTTTCTTTTACAAAACTATTTTACTACTGAAAATAAGCAACTTTTGTGAAGACACATTTTGTGGAACTCAAAGATAAGCCGAATGCAAGGCAATAAGCTCAACAGGGAGCTTTTTGGCTTAAAAGTGAGGTTATAAGCTCACAACAGCTAACAAACTGGAACCAAAGGTTGAATAAGCTATAAACAAGTTATGGGAACTTAGAATAAGCAACAAAAACAAGAAAAACACACTAAATAAGTAGAAATAAGAAATAAGCAAAAAGGAAATTTTGTGAAAAAAGGGCTTAAAAGAAGCTAGTAAATAAGCAGTTAATAAGCTGATTAGTAGTGAACTATTATTTTTCTAATTTAGTTAAGCAGCTAAACTTTAATATCCCAAAAGCATAAGTCTTAACTCCTAATATTAAGTCCTACATGAAATTCACAAGTTTATTCAAAAACGGGTTTTTATGAAATTTTGACTATGCTCTATGCAAAGTGGGTAAAAACTGATTTTTGACCCAAAATGGGTTGGACCAGATTTTAGACAGTTGCAATAAACCAATTGGAACTTGTTTGAACCACTTTTAACAACTAAAAAGACTAAATACTACAAATTTAATAAAATGACTCAAAAATACACTATAAAACTTGAAATTTGGAAAACTATCAAAAACTCAAGTAAACTCTATAAAACTGAAAACTTTTGCTTCAAAACTAACTTTAACACTAAATTAATGCTGATTGAATTAAGAACTTTGAAAAAAATTGATTTTTGAGCTCAAATTGAGCTTATTCCAAACACACCCTTAAATTAGACCAAAATGAGATTTTCAAAGCATAAGACTGTGTAAACCAATTTCATCAAATCCAGAGATCATATTGTGTCAAAATAGACCTTTTTAAGCTTAAACAAGTAGTCACAAATGTTCAAACCTAGGATTGTCAAAAACTAGCATATATAGTCAAAATACCAAATCAAACCACAATCAAATCCAAAACATAACAACTTAAGATTAAGCTCTAAAATCATTAACAAACAGCAAAGAAACACAGAAACATGATAATTAAAGCATATAAAAGACTAGAACAACAAAATGCAAAAAATGGTAAAAATGAAGCTTACAAGTAAATCCAAGCTGAAAATGAGAACCAAGGCCACATAACACTTCCTATAGCCTCCCTTGAGGCACTAGTACCATATAAATCCAGAATCTAGCCAAAAACCAGTTTGACTTTCGAATTTTTGACCACAGTTGACTTTTGTTGACCCGTGTTGACTTTTGTTGACTTTTTTAGAAAATTGCAATTAAGGCCAGGAAACTACTTAATATATCTTCAATAAGCTCATAAGAGCTTATTTCAACAACTATTTCAGTTTATAACATTAAAATCAAACAAGAACATTTTTGGCGGGAAAATTAGAACAAGTATGAAACATGGAATTGAAGATTAAAAACACTTGAATTATAACTAAATTCACTTGTACAATACAGAAATTACAAAACCCAGCAAACTTTTACATGAAACTTAAAGCAGAAATTAAATTTACACTACGAAAATGGTCTAAAACTGTGACAACTTCTTTCTCTGTCTTCTTTCTCTTTTATAGCTCTCACAAAGTCTTCTCTCATCATTCTTGGCCCTTGATTTAGTCAAAACGATCTCAACCCTTGATTTTGCTTTTTGGCTCCAAAAGTCTTGAGCAGGTTTTTAGCAATTAAGGAATTTTGGGTGTTTATGGAGGTGGAGGGGACAAACTGTGAAATAGGCATGGAGCTAGAGGTGAGGTGGAAGCCAAGTGGTGGTGGTTTTGAGCAGTGGTAAGTTTCAGTGTGTGAGGGAGAGGGAAAACAGGAAGTTTGGTTTGACTGGTATTGACCAGATATTATTTAAGGACCAGATATTATTTAGTGGAATTATCTGCTGAAACGTATGCCTTCAGCAGAAACCATCAGCGCATTATAACTTCAGCATTGATTTCAGCAGAATCAAATTTTTTATTTATTTTATTATTTTTTTTTTATTTATTTTTTTTTAACTTCAGCAGAAACCATTGATTTCAGCAGAATCAAAATAATTTTTTTTTTTTTTTTTTTTTTTTTTTTTTTTTTTTTTTTTTAACTTTTTAAACTTGGGGGATTAAAACTGCCAATTGTGCAAACTTGATACGCTTTTCATCTGATTTTGATATTTTTGCATTTAAAACACATAAAACACTGATTTGTGATATTTTCATCATTTTGATGCATTTTTGAGTGTTTTCAGATGATTTTGCAGTCTAGATAGTACAAAAATGATGAGTATTTAGACACTCATCAGTAGTGCACTGAAGCGTACACCTCATTTTTCGATCAAAGCACGAGTTTTGATTTGAAAATAATCAAAAGTCATCATTTCGGTCCGGGTTTCGTACTGATGTATACGAAAGCCATTATTATGAAGAAATTTTGAGAAACGACATGTTTTAGAAAACAAATAAAGAACTCTCGCTCAAGCATCTGTACATACCCGTATCATTGTTGAATGACATTTCTAGAAACGTACAGAATATCGATTATACAAGAGACATGTCATGAGAAGAATATTTTTGGATTTTTTATTTTCTATTGTTTTTGAATTTTTGAAAGTTTTATATTTTTATATTTTGCTTTTGTTGGTTTTTCAAATTTCGTATTTTGTTTTTCAAAAATATTTACAGCGAAGCTTTTTGGAAATTCATTTTCAAGAAGATTCGAGAAGACGTTCTAACTCCTCAGGGGTTTGGCTTCGCATTCCAATTCGTCGAACTAAATAGTCAAACCTTTCTTTTGGAAGGGCTTTCGTTAATAGATCGGCGAGTTGGTAATCAGTCTTCACGAAGAATAATTCAACAGTACCATTTTCGACGTACTCTTTGATGAAGTGATAGCGGACTCGGATATGCTTAGTCTTTGAGTGATGAACAGGATTGCATGATATGGCTATGGCACTTTTCGAGTCACAATACATAGGTATTTTATCGAAAGTAAAGCCATAATCTGTGAGTTGTGTTCTCATCCATAGAACTTGAGCACAACACGCAGATAGAGACACATACTCAGCTTCAGCGGTTGAAAGTGCAGTGCAATCTTGTTTCTTTGAAGACCAGCTTACTAGCTTTTCACCAAAAAATTGTGCTCCTCCGGATGTACTTTTTGCTGTAACTTGATCACCTGCGTGGTCCGCATCTGAAAAGGAAATTAGATCAAATCCGGATTCCTTCGGATACCAAAGTCCCATGTGAATGGATGTCTTCAGGTACCGAAAGATCCGTTTAACCTCTTTGAGGTGCAGTTCGGTAGGCTTTGCCTGAAACCGTGCTAATAAGCAAACAGGAAAATGAATATCTGGTCGACTAGCAGTAAGATACATGAGAGAACCAATCATGCTCTGATATTTCTTCGGATCAATAGGTTTCCCAAACAAATCGGCTCCAATTTTTGGTGAAGTTACCATTGGTGTTCCGACCGAGTCACAGTTATCCATACCATGATTTTTCAAAATCTCAGTTGTGTATTTAGCTTGATTAATAAAAATTCCACGAGGGGACTGATGTATTTGTAAACCAAGAAAGAATTTTAGTTCCCCCATCATGGACATTTCAAATTTGCTTTTCATGAGATTTTCAAAGTGTTTTGAAAGATTCGGATTAGTGGACCCAAAGATGATGTCGTCCACGTAAATCTGAACAATCAAAATGTCGTTTTTACATTTTTGTGTAAACAAGGTAGGATCAACTGTTCCTTTGGTGAAATTGTT
This sequence comes from Chrysanthemum seticuspe, assembly GCA_019973895.1. Classification (NCBI taxonomy): domain Eukaryota; kingdom Viridiplantae; phylum Streptophyta; class Magnoliopsida; order Asterales; family Asteraceae; genus Chrysanthemum; species Chrysanthemum seticuspe. The sequence goes on along the minus strand of BPTQ01000002.1, from coordinate 86,092,406 downwards.
TTGGATAAGGAAAGAGGACAGTTCGTCATACCACGCTCTCGGAGCTTGTTTTAAACCATAGATTGCCTTTTTGAGTTTGTAGACGTAGTCTGGATGTTCCAAGTCAATGAAGCCTTCTGGCTGACTCACGTACACTTCTTCTTTCAGAGTTCCATTCAAGAACGCGGTCTTAATGTCCATCTGATAAACCGTGATGTTTTTGTGAGCTGCATAGGCCAAGAATATCCTGACTGCTTCAAGTCTAGCTACCGGCGCGAATGACTCTTCAAAGTCTATTCCCTCTTCCTGTCTGTATCCTTTGGCCACAAGACGAGCTTTGTTGCGAATTACAGTCATTTCTTCATCCCGTTTGTTCTTCCATAACCATTTAAGATCAATGACTCGAACGTCAATGGGTCTTGGAACCTTTTCCCACGAGTCATGTAGACGGTATTGAAGAAGTTCCTCCTGCATTGCTTCTATCCATGCGGGATCTGCCATTGCCTCGCGAATGTTCTTTGGTTCTAGATTGCTAATTGAGCAAAGGTAAATGCACAAGTCACAATCGGTGGCGAGTTGGCGTCTCGTCTGAATTGGCCTTGAAGGTTCACCAATAACTTGTTCAATTGGGTGGTCTTTTGTCCACTTCAGAGTAGAAGGATACCGTTGGTTAAACGTATGCGAGTTAGATGGTTCTCGTAAGCATGAAGATGATTCAGCTGATTCCGTAGCAAACGGGTTTTCAAATAAGTCTTCATCTAACGTTGCATCGTTCTGGTTTTGGTTTTGCTCATCAACTGCTGGTAGAATGGGTGCAAGAACTTGAGTAGATGTAGATGATGTTGATGGATTTGGTGCATTGGTTTCGACCGTTGTAGATGCATCTTCTGTTGGTGGTGGAGGATGATTTTGAGCGGGTGCAGCGGAATGATGGTTTGATGCATTTGTCGAAGTTCCACCATAGTATTCATCGAACATTAACTCGAAGAAATTCTCCCATTCTTGTTCTTTAGGATTGTCAAACGAAGTTGATTGAGCTCTTTGAGGTACGAGTCCTGAACTGATGTGTCCAGAAGTCTGTCGGTTTAGTGCGGGTTCTAGAGCGAGTCTCTCAGAAGCCATTTGTGAAAGTTCGTCAAACTTCACATTCATCGTCTCCATGATCTTCTTTAGCCTTCTGTTATACACCCTGAATGCCCTCGAGTTATCTGAATATCCAATGAAGATTCCAATATCACCTTTTGCTTTCAGTTTTCCAAGATCTTCTCTGTCGTTCGTAGGATAGCACAAAGCGCCAAACACGTGAAAGTAAGAGATATCCGGTTTTCTGTTGTTCACAAGCTCATACGGGGTTTTATTGAATCTTGGATGGATAAGGGATCGGTTCTGAGTGAAACAAGCAGTGGCAACAGCATCAGCCCATAGAAATAACGGTGCACTAGAATAGATTAGCATTGTGCGAGCAGCTTCCACAAGAGTTCTATTTCTTCTTTCAACTACCCCATTCTGCTGTGGAGTTCTAACAGCTGATGTCTGATGAGTAATTCCAACATCTTCAAAATAAGCTCTTAACTCCTGATTAGTGAATTCTGTGCTGTTGTCTGTTCTTACAACCCTTACTGGAGTTTGAAAAAGTACTTGAATGCGTTTCAGAAAGGTGATGATGATGCCTGGTGCTTCGTCTTTTGATCTCAGAAACTTAACCCATGTATATCTCGAATAGTCATCGACGATAACAAGAATATACTTTTTCCCGTTAATGCTTTCAGCTCTCATTGGGCCACATAAGTCCATGTGCAGCATATGCAACTTTGCTTTCGAACTAGGTACGGATTTGGGTTTATATGATGCTCTTTTGCTTTTTCCTTGTTCGCATGATGGACATAAGTGATCCTTGGTGTATTTGAACTTTGGAAGTCCATTGACGATGTTGTCTTTGGCAATTTTGTTGATGGTGTCAAAATTGAGATGGGATAACCGTCTGTGCCACAACCAGGACTGTGTTCCAGATGCTCGTGTCATAAGACATATTGGTGATGAAGAGGCCATTTTGTTGATGTCGATAGCATACAAGTTTGTATCACGATTCCCAGTTAAGAGATCAGTTCCATCCAAGTTTCTAACGAAGCAAGCATTTTTCCTAAAAGCAACCTCTAAATCTGCATCACAGACCTGCCCGACTGAAAACAAATTGTGTCCCAACCCTTCGACATAGTAAACCCGAGTGATCAAATAATTTCCGAAAGGTAGATCTCCATAACCCATGATAGCTGCCACATGATCATTTCCGAAACGTACGGTTCCCATGAATTTCCAGACGAAATTGATCAGCAGCTTCAGATTCCCGGTCATGTGCTTGGAGCAACCCGAGTCGACGATCCAAAGACAAATTTCGATAACCTGCCAGTTACATAAAAAGAATATTGTGGAAACCGTTTTGATTTTGGTTCCTTTGGGTTAGAGGTAAAATCCTGATCACACTCAGAGAGGTTTTCTACAGGGAAGTCTGGTTTATCACTCATTGTACCATTCTGGAGTGTGTAAGTTCTACCTGTGGGTTTCCAAATATCATCCCTAAAGTATACACGTTGGTTCCTGTCAGTAGTGTAAAGCCTAAGTTTTGCAACTAGTCTTCCTACTCGTTTAGCGTAATTACTTTTTGGGGCGTTCTTCTTAACAGGTTTATCATTCACATTCTTAGAAACACAATCATCTTGAACATTTAAAGATTTCTTGCAAGTTAAACAAAGGGATTCAACACATTCATTAGACTTAGCAAGTTTCACAGATTCAGTACATTCAGATGAAATGTCTTTCTTATTCAAAGGCTGTAAATTCCTAGGGTGTTCTTCTACTTTCTTCTCTTTATTCAAGCTACTACTCCTAGAGGCAGTCGAGACTCTATTGTTCCTTGTATTGCTCTTAGGCTTTAGTCTGCTGCTCCTAGAGGTGCTTTCTAGTCCTGTAGAAGGTGAGGCACACGCATTAGGATTCACATTTTTATGAAGGGAGGTGGTTTCAGCTATCCTAGTCTCTTTAGATGTGGAGGCAGACGCATTAGTGGTACTCATCTTAAAAAGGCTAGGTGCTAAAACTTTTGGTTTCTCGATAACCGCTTTTCCCTTATCAACATTTTGTTTAGGCACGACAGGTGGAGTGACTGGTTTTGATGAAACATTTTTCTCATTGACTTTTGGAGGAGGCAAAGAAACAGACATTTTTGGTTTAGAAACCGGTTTGAGAACATTTGCTTTCTCCGCAGTCAATGGTTTTGTAATCACAGTTTCCACTGCCTTTCCTTTTTGACTTTCCATCTGAGCCCTCAAAAGATCATTTTTAGCTTTCATGTCATTGTAGGCACGCTCATACGACAATTTGTCATACTTGCATTCCTCAGTTTTTCGATCAAGTTGTTTAAAATATGAGATATTTTCTTTTTCAAGTTTCATAAGAGCTTTTTCATATTTTGAAACAATTTCGGAGGTCTCATCCTGGAGTCTTTCATGATCTTCAACAGAATATGTTTGCAAAATGATGGACATAATATCAGTGGTCAGAACATCTTCGGAGAGAGAATCATTTAACTTTTCCAAAATGTTAATGTGTTCAACACTGTCATTAGCTTGCTTTACCAGGGATTTATGGTCCTTGACAAAGTCAGCTGTTTCTTTCAAAAACGCTTGTTCAAAATGAATTACCCTTGCACTGATGTTATTCAGCTGAGGGGCAATTTGAGTTTCAAAAAACTTTTTCTGTTCATTATCAAAACTATTAAACCAGATGTTTGTTCTAATATTGGTTTTAGTTTTAACGGTCTCTTGAAGATCTGAAATTCTAGTTTTTACATTTTCCAAAATACTTCTCGCATCACTTGTGTTAAAAGGATTGTTTGAAGACATTTGTTCAATGTTCGAAAGAGATTTGGAGACAACAACTGGTTTTGAAACAGATTTTGAAGCAGGTGTTGACACTTTGTTTGAAACACTTTGTGTGGTGGAAAACTTTGATTGTCCTTTTTGAGAAACAAAAGGAAGAACATTAATTTGGTTCCATTTGTTATAATCAATCGGTTTGATTTCCGGATGTTTTTGTTTCATTTTAGATCTACTCTCCTCAGATAGTTCCAACGTTTCAAGAGAATCATGCACAATTATAGGTTCATGCAAAGGTTTTCCATTGTTCAACACATTCCGTTCTTTCTGAGCTTTCTTGAGGAAACAAGGAGGTGAGTTACCAAGAGCCATTTTTTGCGAAGTATGAAAAATCGGATTTACTTGATTAGAAAGCATCTTGATTGTCTTAGCGGAATGACCCGTTGTAAGAAGTAAATTGTCCAATTTTTTGATCGTTTCAGTTTTATCCAGAATCTCATCAAGAAGAGAATCTTCTCGTTTTGTAAAATCAGTTATCAACTTCTTCTTCTCTTTTTCAAGATCAGAATACATTGCGTTTTGTTTAGAAAGTTGGTCATTTAGTTCAGAAATTTCCTTGTTTAAAGATTTGATTTTCAAATTCAGATTCACATCAAGTGTGTCATACTTGAGTTGCAAATCTTTTTCTCTTAAAACAGAATCTCGATAACCAATTTCTAATTCTGACATTTTGTTTGTATGAAATTCATAGGCTTTGGCATGCTCTTTGTAACTCTCAAGCTCAGCGGTCAATTTAGCATTCGCGGCCTTAACTTCGCGATTGACCGTTCTAACTTTCTCAACTTCAATGCCACATTGATTGATTAATGATTCAACATAAGCACGTGTTTCCTCATCAGTCTCAGTATTTTGTGCCACACAGCCTCCACTAGGATCCACATCTGGAGTCTCAGAGTTAGTATTGCTACAACTCGGATTGTCCAGGTATGTATCATAAGTAGGTGCTTGCGTCACAGAATGCTGTTCGTCATGAGTAAACACATCAAATATGACATTGTTATAGCATGGATCAATGATTGGTACCTCAGATACGGTATTGGCGTCATAGACAGGAGGTGAGTCTGACTCAGTGTCGTACTTAGCTTCCTGAAGATTTGCCATGAAGATGCAGTTCACATTAATTTCCTCGAGGTCTTCCAAATCATCCATAATAGCCATAAAGTCATGTTCCTCAGCACTCAACTGAAATCCAGCGCGTTCCTTTTGTACCAACAGGACAGTTTTCTGAAGATACTCAAGATCGTTCTTTTTTGGCTTAGTAGGACAATTCCTTGCCATGTGACCCATTCCTTGACAGTTATAACACTTAATCTGATTACCCTGATTCACATTTCCATGATTCCCAACGACTGGAGCTGCAACATTCCGATTCTGATTACCCACTGCTCTATTCCCAACATTCTGTCTCATCTGATTACCCTGATTCGGAACCGCCTGATTACCCATACGAAATCCAGTAGCATAACCCTGTTGATTCCCAATAACTCCAACCATTTGTCCTTGATTACCCATATTCACACCCGGCTGTGCAATTTGCCTGTTGCGAGTGTTTGATGATATCCTTTGGTTGTTGTTAGTAGGTGTGGAATAGCGACCTTTGATTACTTGACCCAAGAGAGAAATTATTTGGGACATAGGGTCTTCTTGATCAGATTCTAGATCAGTGAATCCTTGTTCCTGGTATTGTGGATCTGGATAGAATTGTTGTTGTGGTTGTTGAATGTATTGCTGCAAGTTGTTGTTGTTGGAAGATGATGAAGCTTGTTGTTGTGTATTCACTGAAGTTTGAGTCTTTGCAATGAGTGCCAATGGATCATGATTCTTTGCTAATTTTTCTTGCCTGACTTCATTAGCTTCAGCTTGGTTTTGTTTCAAAAAATCATTCAGTTGATCAAAGTTCACCTGATGAAGGTCTTTTGTTTGGTTGACAATAGTGACATATCGTCCCCATTCTTCTGGAAGATTGTTCAGGAACTTGATGTTTTGAACGATAGTTCTGGGTGTCAGCTTGTTTCTGATTAGCTCATTCATCAAAGTGCAAAACCTTCCATAGTAGGATTCAATGGATTCTCCTGGTGTAGATGTGAACTTTTCCCATTCAGTTAGCAACTTGTTCTCCATGTCTTGATGACCAATTTCTGTTCCATGACAAAGTCGTCTAACACGTTCCCACATATCGAAAGCAGTTTCACAACTGTCTACCGCAGCAAAGATGTCTATTGGTAAACCCAGTTGGATAATATGAATTGCCATGTCATCTGCTTCGACTTGTTTCTGATCCTCTGCAGTGTATTCAGATTCGTATTGAAGACGAGAAGATGGTGCGGTGGGAGGTGTTGCATCAGGATTTCCAGGTACATTAACTTGTCGAGGCTGGAAGGGTCCATCCTGAATGGATTTAATCATGAGTTTGCCATTAGGTTTGGTCTTTATGTAACGGAGCATTCGACTTGTCCATTGAAGATAACCACCTTTTGCCAACATAGGAGGTCGGTTTTCGGCACCGGCTGCATGAATGTCTTGTTGAGTAGCCATTGATGAAGGTATGATATGATAAAGTTGATGTAGGATCGATTCAACGATAAAGGAGTTGTGGTTGATGAAGATTAAGCTCAGTTGAGGTGTTTCCGAAAGTCGTACTCGTAAACTCGGTTCTTAAAAAATTTTCGCCCAAAATTTGAAATTCACTATAAAAATCAATTCTAAGGTCGTATGAAAAATTTGAGTTATGACAATTTTGACGCAAAATTTGACTCGAAAAATTTGAATTTAGGCCCAAAAATTTGAATTTTTGACCAAAATTTTCACAGTTAAACCAAAATTTGAATCTCGCGTAAAAATTGAACGTTTAGTCTCCTCAAAAATTTAATTTTTACTCAATTTTTCCCGCAATTTTTTTTTTTTTTTTTTTTTTTTTTTTTTTTTTTTTTTTAACCTTTATGCGTAGAAAGAGCTTAGGCATAGAAACACAAGTTACGAGTAGAAACTTAGGCGTAGGATCTTATGCGTAGGATCTTAGGCGTAGGATTCCTTAGGCGTAGGATCTTATGCGTAGGTTTAAAGTTACGAGTAGAAAAAGTTATGCGTAAGATTTAGCTTATGCGTAAGAAAAACTTAGGCGTAAGAAAAATGCTTATGCGTAAAGTATTCTACGCGTAATTCGAAACTTATGCGTAAGATTAGGGTTTTGCCCAAAAATCCTTTACACTATCACAGTGTAAGAGATATCCAAAAGTCGAAGTGTTCCACACACTTATCCAAGTGAGGGAAGCACTGAGTCACCGTTAGAGCACGAAGATTCTTCACCAAAAAGTTACGAGTAGAAAACTATGCGTAGTTGACTTTCTTACGAGTAGAACTAGGGTTTTGACCTACTCGTAAAAAAATTTCAATGATTCAATCAATTTCTCTTGCACAGATATCCTTAAAAACACTCGAATAACCCAAAAATGTTGACCTTTTTCACCCAAAGTGCCTAGAAAAGTTACGAGTAGAAATGACCAATAAACCAAATACGAGCTTAAAAATGAAGAAAAACACGTAAAGCTTCAAACTTTTTTCAAAAAACTGAAACTTTAGCACCAAATAAACCTTAAACCACAAGAATCTTGAATTTTTGAGTGCAAAAATTAAAGCTTTAAGCGTGAAACTTTGAGAACGAAACTACGCGTATACTACACAAACCAAAACTTCAACCAAACCCTCCTAAACCATTGTTAGGCGATTGATACCAATTGTAGGACCTTAGATATATCAACCTTATCACTTTACCAAGCAAACCCAACACGTATACAAGTATAACCACGTGAAACAAACACAAACAAAGCTTAGAAATAAGATGAGAAAGATGGTGACTTGAAGATATAAATTCGTGTATGATGTGAGAAAAGATAAACACAAGATGTTGTATATTCAATAAGGAAAAACACACACATACACACTTTCAAGCACACCCCTCAAATGACCATTTGAGGGGTATTTATAGTACACGACACATGTTGCCCTAAAGGCTTTCCATGGGCTTGGCTTGGGCTTCGTGGACTTGGATTGGATTACATATAATAGAAGGCTAGCTTAACATAACTATTAGCCATTTAGCTTAGCCCAGTCCACGAGCCCGTTGACTATTCTATCACGATATCTAACATACGTTACAAAGTTCCTAATCGTGAATGACCATCACTTTTAATAAAACTATTAAGGCTAACAAGCGTAAAGTATTTTATAACTTGACAAGATGTCATAAACATATATTTCGATGATAAACTTCATTTTCAAAAATGTACAAGTGGTATGGATATCATATGAGTTTGCATGCACAACATTATTTCATGACTTATAATAGATCATATCATTCATATAGGTAGCAGTTAGAGTATTCGATTCATTTCAGTGTATCCACTCTTGTCATCATAATCATTGCATCAGGTGAGTTTCATAGCCCATACTTTTTTACGTTTTGAATTACTTTTGGGGGAGATACATGCTCAACTATTTTCATTTACTTTCATAAGTACTCTAAACTTTTAAGGATTACCGTGCGTTTCATAGTCCCTACTTTTATATGTTTTGAATTACTTTTTGGGGAGATACATGATCAGCTATTTTCATTTACTTTCATAAGTACTCTAAACTTTTAAGGATTACCGTGAGTTTCATAGCCCCACTTTCTATTACTTAATTGTTTTATTAAACTCTTTGGGGGAGATACATGCTCAACAACTTTTATGACAATCACAATTATTTGCAAACTATATGTTTATCTGAGCTGAATGTTTTATTGGCACTAAGTAACACTATTAGTATAATATTGATCTAACTGACTTGGATAATATCGAACTAACGGACTTGGTATAATATCAAACTAACGGACTTGGTATAAGATTGAACTAACGGACTTGGTATGATGTTGAACTAACAGACTTGGTACAATCATGAACTAACGGACGTGGAACTATTTGAAACTATACTTATTTTGAGCAACGGGTTGTGAACACACATGTTACAAGTTTTGTATGGGCGGGACTTGCAACTGAGTGGATTTACAATGTCTTTGCTTTGTGAACGTTCTTTAAAGGCTTTTCATGTTAAACCAAACTCTATGAACTCACTCAACCATTGTTTTGACACTTTTAAGCATGTTTATCTCAGGTATTAGCATATCATCATGGCTTGCATGGAGTCGCTGAGCTGACGTGTCTCACATATATTTTATGCACTTAACTATCGTTTGATTGCAACAAACTCATTTTGGTGCTTTTGAAAATCTTTTGGGACCTATACTTTGTAAACTCTGAATATTTTACTTAATCAAACAATGTATTTTTAAAACAACACTTTAGGTCGTTCAGTATAACTGTAACTGTGATGGTATGGCAGTCACGCCCCAGGTATTCCATTCCGCTGCAAAACATGTATTTTGGGGGTGTGACACTGCGTTTTGTATGATTGCATGTTTACTCACTTCGGCGATATGACTTGTTACGATTTGTATTACTTCATTTTGTTTGTCTGCGATTTATCTATTGCGAGTTTTGCATTGTGTTTTGTCCTAAATGTACTTTGTCTTATCACACTTTGATCATTGTGCCATGGTCACGGGGTACTGTCTTCACAGGAATGAGTTGACTTCCGTTGACTCTAGAGTTAACCACCCTTGTTTTCCATCACAATAACAAGATCTATGTGTTCCTCAATCCGTAAAACCCTAGTTTTCTCTCTCTAGTGGCGATAATCGGCTAATCGACTTTGAAAATCTAATCATCGATACCAATTATTAACGATCATGTATTGTTAATAATTTTGTCTTTGGGTTATTGTTGCCTACCTTTATTGACTATTCAAGATTCTTTTTTTTGGGTAAAGGGGAGTAATCCTGCACCCTGGTAAATTATATAAACCAAAATGTTTTAAGTACAACGGATGAGAGTGGATCTCTCACCTCGGCCTGTTACATGGGCAACAAACACACACTTAAAGTGCACTTAACCAAACATATTACATAAGAAAGACATGCCAATCTTATGGACTACCAAATATCCAAATTACTTCCTACCACGACCTAAGAGATTAACATCATACATGTCACAAAAATCCTCCAAGTGTCCCGGTAAATTGTAGACCTGAGCAGCATAATCATCAGATATGAAATCTTCTAGCTCAAATCCCCCACCTCCCCCAGAAGCCATAAATGTTGCCATAGGATTATCCGGCTCCAAAACCTCATCCTCGTCACTATCGGAACAAATCACATTCCCGACTTTAGAAAACGGATTACTTGCCTTAGTAGCAGAAAAAGTCACAGTCTCAGCAGGCTTAACAGCCGCATCTTTATCCACACGAGATTCCTTCCCCTGAGAGCCATCCATAACTGCTTCCTTAGTACAACCAGTAGAATTCTCTATCTTCGCCTCGTCAGTAGTAGAATCAATCACAGTACTTGGGATGCCCGTGTCATCATGCACCTCCAGAGTCCCAAAAGAGTTAGACGTAGTAATAGGTGTACCTTTAGCATTAACATTGGGTGTAGCAGCTTCTGGTGTCTTCGACTTTGCAACATATACCTGCTTCATAGGAGCAAATCTAGCTCCCTTACCCATATTAATACCACTAGACATCTTCGTACCTTTAGGTTTGACTTTCCTATTCTGCACCACCTTAAACCCATCATCAGGCTCTTCCAAAGACAAGATGGGAGCTACATCATTTTGCTCCTTAGTACTCTTAGGACAACAAGCATTAACATGCCCAAACACTTTACATTCCGCACAATGTGGAGGTTTCCATTCATATTCAACCTTGATACTTGCCGTAGTAAAACCACTATCATCCTTTTTAGAGATCGCCATAGTCACCACATGTTTTAGATCAGATTCTGAGGATAATTCCACAAGAGCACGTGCAAAACTAATGCGACCCCATGAATCAACGCACATGGAGCTAGTAAAAGCATCTAACATAATTGGCTTACCCACTTGAGTAGCAATCAAGCTCAACCCATCTTCCGAATATGCAAGTAATGGCACATTATGCAATTTAATCCACACAGGAACTTTGGTAACCTCACTTTTAGATAATAACACATCAGAAGTCTATTTAGTGAGGATGAAAGGAGAATTACGAATAATCCAAGGGCCCCATTGAAGGACATTATCAACACCCTCTTTAGAATCAAACTTAAAGAGGAACACACCATCGTCATTCTTCATAAGTTTCTTTAACCCAAACTTACCCCACGTGTTAGTTACATAATTTTGGACTAAAGGAAAGGCAATATTCTTGCCAACAAAGAAGCCAACAAGCGTATTATCATAACGGTTACACACTCCCTCCATATCAGGCTTTGGGAGAACCGTATCATGATTATCAATACGATTCTCATTCACCAATGGTCGAAAGTTAACTTTCCTAGTGACTTGTTCCGGCTTTAAAACATTAGAAAACGACCTTGCATTATTAGACACATTTTCACTAACGTTGACGTCATGACCAGAAGTAGACGCCTTCACCACATTCGTTGCAGCAATGAAATTACCATCCATCGAAGCAACACTAGGAAATACCAAATTCGAATTCACACAAGTATCCGGAACAACAACATTAATAGGAGTCGCTTTAGTGCTCAAATCCACCCCACCCATAGAGGTACCAGCCTTATCACTATCAAGCCCCAGCCGAGAGTCCACCCATGGGTAAGGACGAGATGTTAGTTCCAGGTTAGAAGTGCTCCAAACAGATTCAAACGGATTGTCCCCAAACAGATTTCCATCGTGAGTGCTAGGGTTTCGAACAACCCTAGCAGCTTTACGTACCTCAGGAAAAATAGTACCACCATCAATTGCGTGCTCACCTTTGAGACGTTTTAGCCTAGCATCCAACGCATTAATATCCAGCGTAACATACGGATTGGATTCCTTATTCAAGCCAACTTGATCGGCCAAGTTGGTTGCTGCTTTTGCAGCCTTCCTCGACGAACCATTCTTGTTAAAAAACCCATTCTCCGTATCTCGAAACCCCACAAACAATCACACAATAGACAATCAATACAACTTCTGACCAACAAAAACCATAGAACGACCAAGAATTAAGAGAAAACCCTAACTAAAAGTTAGGGTTTATACGATAACGCACCAACAATCTAACTAGCCTCCATAATTAATCTGGTAAATAAGACCCAAGATACGTGATAAATCTCCCTTGAATGTATAAACCGACACAAGGAATCAGAATACAAAGCGACGATTTAGAAAAACCAAAGAAACCCTAACAATCAATTTAAAAAAAAAAAACCCTAACTGAATGAAACTATAGCGATCTGAAAATAATCACTAATGTAATCAGAACACAATAGAAACAAACAGATTAAAGTCTCTAGGAGAAATGATTTGCAGAATTAGTTAGGGATACGGTTTTTCTTTTTTTTCGCCAAGGAGAAAGAGAATTAGTTAGGGATATTGTTTTCTCCTCTTTTCAAATTTATACTTTCCTTAATTCAAGATTCTTTTATCCCTACCCAGGTGGGGGTCGTCGTGTGTGTTGGTGTTGTGCTATACATGCGAAACCCTAATTTTAGGGTTTCTTATTTATCAATCGTTAGTGCCTGATTCTTTGATTGCTAATACTACGCCGTTTGGGGCTTGGTTACATTGTGATGGTGGTGTGCTTGGAAGCTTATACGATCGAATGGAGCCCTAATCTTATGGTTTCGTTGTTATTTTCCTCGCTGGTTTATGATACTCCTATCGGTTTGTAACTATGCATGTTAACTATGTTATGGCTTTGTCAATCGACTACAAATTCTACACCAGATTCAAGCTTTGTGTAAGTGGGTTTTATGAGAGATGTAAGTCAAGTTTTAGGGAAACCTTGTTCAAAAACCCTTAATTTGTTCAATGATATGTGTGCGTTCTTGATACATTATCCGGTCATGTTATTGTTATTGCTGGAAGTTAGGGTTTGTTTAAACCCTAGTTACTTGTTATCTTTTCGTATGTTATCAGACCTGGTGTGTTTGGAAGTCTTTCAATAATTTGGTCTGTGATACGATGGTATTGTAAATTAGGGTTCGTAAACCCTTTTTTGTCTCAGACATGTCCTTTTGGCCTCTGCTTTTGGATGGTGTCTTGGGTGTACGTGCTTCCATTATGTTCCTAACGATTGGATATGATGGTTGGTGTTTTCCTTACGATCTCTTTCTTTGGGCTGAAGTCAGAGTTGGTGGTCGTTTTTGGAATGTTTATTGGAAGTTAAGTTTTGAAGAGTTCTTATTCAAAAATCTCTTTTTGTGCGTTTTTGGTGTATTCAGATTAGCATCTCAACGAACACTTTTGGAGCGAGTTTATGCTTGCTGCTCTATCCGTGGTTTTAGATTCTCCCACCAACCGTTGTGCGAAATTTGTGAACTAATTCTTATTTGATGGTTACAAGATCATGGAGTTGTAAGTTAGGGCTTGCTAAACCCTATTGTTAGTTTTTATGGAAGATTATGTTTGCTATGGTTTGCATTCGGATCTTTGTTTAGCAAACAGATTTTATGTTGAAGATCGCTTGTATTTTTCAACGTGGATTCTTCATGGAAGTTAAGGTGGACCGTCATAGTGATATAGAAGGCTCAAGTGTTTGAGTAGTAGTGTAATTTTTTATGTACTTGTGTCATTATTGGTAGGTTCATTTTATTGTAAGTTATAGGAATGGTGTGTCATTCTTATATTCGAGTCTGTAAGTATCCTAACGGACTGAGGTGAGGGACTCACTCTCATCCGTTGTACTTCAATGTTTGTTTGGTTAATATATTTTACCAGGGTGCATGATTACTCCCCTTTACCAAAAAAAAAATAATTCAAGATTCTTTTTTCTCATATTATTTTTTGGTTTTGATCTGATTGCATATTGCTCATTCATTCGTTAGAGTTATATTCGATTTTTTTGTGCATTGGTTTGATTTACGATTGCATGTTTCCGATCTCATTATTATTATAATCAATCGTATATTAACATCGTACTTCATTATTAAATCATCATTGTTTTCTGGTACCCTAGCCGATTTGGGTTTGGTTGGATCTGATCATTGGTCTATATGCTGGTTTTGAGAGTCTTCTTCTTGTGATTTACTCATGAGTGGGGTTACGAGAGAGAGGGAAAAAAAGAATGCTTCGAAGCTGCATGATTTGGGTTTGAAAACTGTCAAGACTATTGATGGGGTAACGGTTGGAGCTGATGGTATACCTGTGAAGTTATTAAGCGAAACTTCTCTTCGTTTGATGATGTTACGCCTGGAAAAGGTGTAGGGTCTGTTTCGTCCAAACATGGGAATAACAAAGGCAATAGTCCAGGTGTTAGATATATTAAACACACTTATGATCGTGTTTCCCTTGTTGATAAGCCGGAATCTGGTCCGTCGCCTAGTAGTCTGAATTTTGAGATACTAGGGATTTTGAATTTTGATGCTCCTAAAGATACGACTGTGAGGCAAGAGCCGAATATTCCTAAAGTTTCATTCGCAAGCAAGGTCGGATCGAATGTTAACACTCGTAAGGTTAACTTTCGGGAGCTTGATACGAGTACTCCTCTTAATCTGAAGGCTGAGGTACAAATTCCTATGTCATCGATATTGGTGGCCAACTCTAAATTTAAAAACAGCCTTTTCGGGTACTTTATTGGAAAAAGAGTTACGTTTCCCCTAGTGGAAAATTACGTGAAGAATGCTTGGAAGAAATATGGTTTAACTCGTGCCATGATGAATTCAAAAGGGTTGTTCTTCTTCAAGTTCTCTTTTGACGAGGGTTTGAAAGGGGTATTGGAGAATGGACCTTGGTTTATTTGTTCTGTGCCTATTTTTCTAAAAAAATGGACTCCTAAAACGTGCTTTGCAAAAGAGGACTTGGGATCTATACCTGTCTAGGTAAAATCCATGATATTCCTGTTACTGCTTTTACTGAAGACGGGTTGAGTGCCATGGCTACTAAATTGGGTTCTCCTATCATCCTTGATGCATACACAAGCACTATGTGTGTGCAATCTTGGGGGCGTCATGACTATACGCGAGCCTTAATTGATCTTAAGGCTGATAGGGAACTTAAGGAAAAGATGGTAATTGTTTTACCATTTTGGGAAGGTGATAGGGAGGTGTTACATACTTTGCAGGTGGAGTACGAGTGGAAACCACCTAGATGTGGTGTTTGTATGGTTTTTGGCCATGATGAAACCCAATGCCCTAAACGTGTGCTTGCTGACCTTAAAAAGCAAACACGTGTGCTTGTTGACCTTAAACAACAAGCATAAACAAATGATGGGTTCCAAATGCCTCAGAGGAAGGCGTTTCGTGGTATTGATGTGGGAAAAGGGGCTAAATTTAGCCCTTCTTAACCTAAGAAACAGGTGTATCATCTTGTGTTGAAGAAGCCGGATGCTACCAAGAAGAAGATTACTGAAGTGGCTAGTACAAGTGGGACGAATATTGCTACATCAAATCCATTTGATGCTCTTAATATGGTTGATACTGATGAGGTTGGTAATCCAAGTGTTACTGTTGACTTGCCTAATGATGGGGCTAATTTAGATTTTGGTAGCAGTAAGGAAGCTAAGGTGGTGGAAGAGGTAAGTACTACTCCTATTGTTGAGAAATTTGAGAAGCTTGAAAAGCTAATTATTGCTGAGAAAGCTACTCTTGTGGATAATGATGGTAAACCTCTAAAAAAGGTTGATTTGAAAGAGAAGGAGCTGGATGCGGCTACAATTACTAAGCCTAGTTCTTCTTCTTCTCCGTATTCTATGGTGGGTAACCCATTTTCTAAAGTGGGGGATGTGGTTGTTTCTGATAGTGATGATGAGGAGGTGCTTGATCCGGATAATCCTATGGAAAATTTCTTGCATCGACTGGAGGCGGTCATGAGCTTGAAGATTTTTATGATGATTATGCGAATCAGGTCTATGATTTACCAGGGCAATTGGATGCTTTTGATATCAAGCTTCAAGGTCATGGTAGAAAGTAATCTAGATGTTAGTTTATGTTTGGTTTTGTGTCAAATGTAATCTAGTAAGTAGTCGATTGTTTTCTTGTTTTAAGGATAGGAAGTGTCTTGTTATGTTAGTTTTACCGCCTATGTAACGGGCTGAGATATGGGACTTCACCCATATCCTTTGTACTTAAATGTTTTTTTTGAGTAATATATTTACCGGGGAAACCCTTTACCCAAAAAATATCTCTGTGTTCCTATGCCTTGGATTAGGTACTTGTATGTCTTAATCTCAAGATGTAACTCACATCTAACATCACATTTCTCTGTGTATATTTCTTTGTGAATGTGTTTGTGCAGTTACAATGGCTGAAGTAAATGCTCATGTTGACCAAGCTCCAGTTATTCCTCCACCCGTTCGCATAGATGATCAAATTTTACCTTATGATAAATGGGTCCCTATTGGAAAGAGCAATTGTTACTTGGATATGGATAAGTCTTAGTTGAATCCTATCTACAAAATAGCTGTGGAAATTCTAAAGCAAACCATTTTCTTCAGTGCATTCATAGCTTGTGCCACTATACCATCTATTTACATTCAGCAGTTTTGGGACACAGTCAAATGGGACAAAATCACTGCAGTCTATAGTTTTTAGCTTGATGAAAAATGGTTTGAACTCACTAAGGACACTATCAGAGACGCACTTCAGATCACAGCAGTTGATGTGAACAATCCATTCACTTTCACACCAACATCAGAAGCTTTGATCAACCTTTTCAATGATCTGGGGTATCCTATAGAAGTCAAGACATTATCTACTGTGATCACAAATGAATTGTACAGCCGTGGAGGGCAATCACCACAACCATCAACTTGTGTCTCACGGGAAAGACTTCAGGTTATGAGAGACCAAGAGCTCCGGTGCTGCAAATTCTTTGGGGAATAGTTAATTAAGCTAATAATGATTATGCCGAGAGGATTTGGGAGGAATACACTCAGTCAATCATTCCTTCATTGGAGACATGGAGAAACGGGCACAAAACAAAAAGGGAAAGAAGAAGGTAGCGGATCATCAATTATCTTCAAGGCAAGCACCAGTTCCACCAATTATTGGGCTCTGCTCTTCACTTGGCATCTGAGGAGCATGTTCTCGGGAATATCGTTCACCGCCAAGGGTACCAAACATGAAGTCTTTGGGAAGGTGGTATATGTGAAAACATATACCATTTTCTTTATCAAAACGACCCAAATAAACCAGAAACTAGCCGTTGATGCTTAATATCTTTGTGTTTCTTGAGTTTATGCATGTGCAAGTACGAATATCACAAAACGGACAAAGAAAAGACAAAACAGATGAAAAACGAGCACGAGAAAGAAAAAAGTGTGAAAGCCGGAGCCAGGGAATCAGTTTTATGGATTTTGGATCTTGATTGCTCAAATCTACATTTCATGGATCTTGGATCATGTTTGGCATATTTACACAACACACCCTCATCTTTACCATATTTACACAACACACCCTTATCTTTACCCAAATTACACTAGACACCTTCACATTAACCAAAGTACCATTACACTCCCCCAACTTTCACCAAAGTTACACATTTGGTCCTCCATTTATCAATGAACTACAAATCTGGGCCTTATGTTCTCATATCCGGATACAACTAAACAGTACAAAATCCAAATCCTTAATAAATCCCCAAATATCAAATCCAATCCACAATTCACCACAGCCACTAAACCCCAAATCCTAACTCCTATTACCCGGTTGCATACCCATTTTTTCCCAAAGACCCAAGTCAACCAAATACTTACCCACAGTCAAACTTTAATATTAAATACCCCTTTTATCCTTTCCAGCCAAAACAACTCATCACTATTAGAATACCTGTTGGAATCACTCCTAAACCATAATCAAGTGTTAGTAATTAATATGTAATAGTTAGCTTTATTATGGCCTTTATGTTTGCAATTAGCCTTAGGCTTATGTAGAAGGCCCATAAGCCTAGGCCTTAGTCCATTAAGGAAAGGATAGAAACTAGGAGTGTTGCCCTAGCTTTCCTCCTATAAATACCTTATGTAAACCTTCATTTGAAGGTTGGTTGTTCAAGTTTTTCTTACATTCACATTTCCTACGCATAACCGTATTATCATTTGTGTGTGTGTGTTTGTTTACTTGTTCAATCGCCTTATCTCTTTCTTATAGCTTGTGTTTGTAAAACTAGTGACCTATCAGTAGTATCAATCGCCTACTAGTTGGGTGAATCGTATTTGTTTTTGAAGTGGGTTTCGGTCCTACGCCTAAAACGCACATTTGATACTTTGGTTCGCTTAAAAACATCTTTTTTACACTTTTGAATCCAAGATTCTTGTCCTTTCAATGTCTTAAGGTGTTAAAATATGTGTTTTTGGCAAAAAGTTTCAAACTTTATGCGTGGATAGTTGTTTTTGATCGTGTTTTTGAACGTGGGTATCATCCTACTCGTAACTGTTTTAGAGGCTTTGGTTCATCAAGTTTCACACTTTTGTGTATTTTGGTGTTATTGAAGCTATTTTATCACACAAAAACTGGTTTAGAAACACTTTTGGACAGAATCAAAGTTACGAGCATTTCTAAGCGTAGTAAAACCCTAAAACTACGCGTAAGTGCTTCCTTGGTTTGATCTTCATTTTCGTGGTTTATTCCGTGTTTTCTTACTTGGATAAGTCTGAAAATACGTCGACTTTGGATATCTTTTGCACTGTGATAGTGTAAAAGATCATTTGGGCAAAAACCCTAAAATTACGTATAAGCATAAGCTTACGCGTAGAAATCCTACGCCTAAGATTTTTGTTACGCCTAAGCCTTGTCTTACGCATAAGAAAATCCTACGCCTAACTTTCTACTCCTAACTTTTGTCTACGCCTAACTTTAGTGCTTTTCCCTACTTACGCGTAAGCTAAATCCTACGCGTAACTCCTTATTGCTACGCGTAACTTTTGGTGTTTTTACGCATAAGTGCTACTTGTTTCTTGTCTTTTCTACGCCTAAGGACACTTCATCAACAAAGGTTCATTCGACTACAAAGATCCATTTTTACCAACACAAGTTTTCAACATGTCTCAACCTCCATACTCTAACTCTTTCCCTTACACTTATAATCAACAACAACAACAATTAACTCCACAACATCAATAATGGAATCAACAACAAGCAAATTATCAACAACAATTTAATCAACAACATACTCCACAACTTGGTGCAATTCCACCTCCTCATATGGTTCATACACCATCAAGTCTTCAAGTACTACCATACACAGACTCATACAATCAACATCCATCAAGGACCACTATGAAGGAACGACATGGTTTGGCAAAATGTGTGAAGCTTTAAGTAGCCAACAATCAATTCATGAGGCTGGATCACTTGATAGACCTCCAATGCTCACTCCAGGAAATTACGACCAATGGATGCTTAGATTCTTTAGGTTTTGTGATCTGAAGAAGCCACATGGCAAATTCTTAAAGAAGGTTATCTTGGAAGGTCCATTTCAGATGCCTACTATCACTATACCCGGAGATCCTACTGCTACTCCACCAAGAGATGAACAAACAAACATTGCTACTATTGCAGACTTAAGACCTGACGAACTTCTACACTATGAAGCAGATGAGCTCGCAATGCAGTATATCCTCTTAGGATTACCTAACCCAATTCTTCGTAGTGTTGATGCTCAAAAGACTGCACATAAAATGTGGGAACAAATTCATCTACTCATGGAAGGAACTGTACTCAATCAGGAGGATTTGGAATCCAAAATATATTTGGCTTATGAACACTTCATGATTGAACCTGGGGAGACACTTGAGTCTTATCATCATCGATTTTCAGACATCATTAATGATTTGGAAAAACACAATACCATCATGCCACGTATTGCTGTCAATACAAAGTTCCTAAGTAGTCTTGGTCCAGAATGGGAGAAGTATGTCATTTTCCTCCGTCAAGCGAAGGATATGCATCATGCGTCTTACGAATTGTTGTACGATTACTTGAAGCCTCATCAAAAGGAAGTTGAAATGAAAAGGATTCTCCGTGCACAAATTGCTCCACAGTCACATCCGGACAATCAACAACTTGCCTTGTATGCTCAACAAAATTATTCCTCTCAACCAGCAACTCTACCAACTGCTTCAACCACACCTTCACAGCAACAACCTCAACAAAATCAATTGGTTCCATACAACAACAACAATGCTCAAGCATATGTCAGTGCAGCTACTGAGGAAATCGATCCGTTCGAAGCATTGCAACAAGGATTTGTTATGATAGCTAATGCTTTTGGCCGTTATACCAACAAATCCAACAATCGTATTCGTACCTCCTCTAACACACGAACTCAAGCTGTTGTGAACAATGGACGTGTTGAAGTTCAGAATCGTGCTAATGGTCGTCAGATGGGCGGTGGCCAAGGGTTTAATTCTGTGGGTAGGAATAACAACAGAGTTCAAGTGGTGGAACAAGGAAATGCTCCGAATCGGTTAAATGGTCTTCGATGCTACAACTGCAATGAGATGGGACACATGGCTAATGCATGCCCAAAGCCGAGGACTAGGGGCAGTGCTTACTTCAAAGAGGCTTTACTTTTAGCTCTTAAATATGAAGCCGGTGGATCTCTCACAGACAAAGAACAGAGCTTTATGGCAGATGCAGATTCAGATGATGATATGGAGGACTTGCAGGCCAATGCAGCTGTTATGTTGATGGCTAATATGCAAGAACTACACATGAGTGAAACAGGCCCAGTGTATGACACTGATGGCTTGTCTCAGGTACACGAACAAACCATCATCATATCTGAACTCATTTCTCCGCCAATATTTGAATCCGGCACGGCTCAGATTGTTCAAAATGAGTCATCTACATCTCATTCTGACGATTTTCAAATAGACCCCGTCGTTACATTTGACGATCAAGATGACCTTATGGTTTCCCTTGAGAATCAAATTGACTCCGTGGTTATACTTGAGGATCTAAATAATGATCATGATGTGACTCACGTTGAACACGCCGAACCTTTGCCTCATCCAGATCTTGTTCTGTTACTTAAAGACCAACAATCCCAAATTGCTGAATGTGTTGCATTAAATCAGACCTTAAAAAGTAAGAATGCACTGTTAACCAAGGATTTTGAATGCTTACAATTGCAACTCAATTTTTTCAAAACTCAAGAAAACCGTGAAAAAGGTTTTGAAGCCGCTTTTGCAAAATCTCATCAAAACGAAAAACATTTAGAGAAACAGATGCGTGATCTAGCCGCTTCGAAGAATGCTTTGTTGTCTGAAATAGAACAACTGAAACATGAACATAAAAAGCAAATTAACGCTCTCACCTTGGAAAATCAAAAAGCTAAGGCTGAGTTGTTAACGTGTCAAAAACAGTTCTCCGCATACAAAAAGAATTCAATGAATCGTGTAGATGACCTTCTTGAAGAAATTGTTGGCTTGCAACACAAACTTAAAGAGTTTAAAACTGTTGTTTACAAACATGGTGAATCTGTAACAGCTATTGAAAAGTTTACTTTAAAACCCGATCCAAAAGGATATGGACCAAATCTTGCTGATTACAAACCTAAACTTTCACCAAAAAAATTCAAACCAAATCCTGAAGTTTCCAGTGCAGATTATAAAATTAATGATACTGTTATGACTGTTGTTGAATATCATCGTCAAGAGGAATTAGATGCAGAAGACGAGAGTCGATCCAAATTAGCAAATGTTGTTTATAATAAACCTCATAACTATTCAAAAGCGATCCCTTTCGTCACACCAACGGATTCTTCTAACACACCAAGGAATATCATAAAACCTTTCGAGTCTTCTAATGTTAGTCCCAAAACAGATTATGCACAAACTTATGGTCCTTTACCTTCCATCAGTGAAGTAAATTCAAAACCTGAAAATCGCAAAATTCTTCGGTATTTTGATATTTTCATGGCTGACCTCAAAACTTTAGAACATGAGATAGAATATCATTCTGAAATCAAAATTCAACATTTTCAATCGCCTCTTGCGCGTGAACAAAGAGACAATTTTTAGAAAAATCTTTTACCTAATGTTAAAATTTTGAAAAGTTGTGCATTAGCCTGGGAACAGGATTTTCATAAGGAACTTGGAACAATGAAGGTCGTTTTCGAGAAAACAGAAACATCTATTTCTAATACAAAACGTAAAAAGAAACTTTTGAGAAAAGATGTTGATCGACTCTTGGAAAATCTTCTCTGTGCTGATGTCTTTAATGCTGTGTTGTTTCATTCCTTGCCATATGCATCTGATTCTATCTCTGCTGATATTGTTGATAATGTTGTGAATGTTGAGAATTCTGATAATGTGCATCAAATCGAATCTTTAAAAGCTGAAAATGAACGATTGATTAACGAACTTTCAAATGCAAAACGTCGCCTTCAATGGTGTCAAAAGGATTGTCAAAATCGTGAAATTGCTTTGCAAACAAAAATCAACCAGTTGCAATCTAAATCATTTAATCCAAAATTTGAGCAACTGGATGATCAAAACGTGTCTTTGAAATGTCAAATCTCTAAATATGAACAAGAACTTGTAAAAGTAAAACAGGAATATGGTGTCATATTTGATTTACTTAAAAAGACTCGTGTTGAAGCATCAAACGAGCTTGATCATTTTCTTGCACACACTAGAGAAGTAATGAATTTTTCTGGTAATCTTCGTTCTGAAAACCAAGAATTGGTGCACACTATCTTTAAGTTAAGAGAAATGTTAGGGAAGTATGAACATTTGCCCCCAACCGTCATTAAGAAGATAGCACTAGTCACACTTAGTAATCGGGAACCTAGAATTCCTACTACCAAATCACAAGTTGCTAACGTGCTTCCTTCTACTGCAACAGGACTAGTTTCGTCTTTTCCAAATGTCCGCACTTCACAGCCTAGGAGCACTCAATCAAAGAATAGGAAGTTGCGATCTAAGAAAGGATCAATAAGGAATGCTAAAGTAGAAGAACACCCTAGGACAATTAATAAGACTTACGTTGCTTCCACTATAGAAATTGCGTCTGGCAAATGCAATAGAAATAGTGATGTAACGAATGCTAAACCTTTAAGTACTTTTGATATTCAGTCTAATGCACCTTGTGTTATTTGTCGTAAAAGTATGAATTCTGATTGTCATGACAAATGTGTTGCTAAAGCTATCATCTCTCGTTTAAGGAATCCTAAGAAACGGAATACCTCTAGGACAACTAACCATTCTAAGTCTGTGCTTGGTAGACCGCCATCTTTAGGTTCTAAGAAACACACTGCTGTCCCTGTAGCTCCAGTTTCACCTCCTAAGAATGTTGTACCACCTAGTGCATTCACTAAGACGAAAGCAAATAGTAGTTATAGATGGCAGAAATGGATATATAACACACTAGGATTTAAATGGATGCCGAAAATTATTAGTGTGTGTATGTCTAATATAACTGCTTCGGAACCCTCTAACATTTCAGGTTCCACATCTACTTCTATTCCATCTGTGTCGTCTGTGTGTAATGCAGGTGATACAGATCATTCTCTGGATTGTTGATAGCGGATGTTCCCGACACAAGACAGGCAACCTTAAACTGTTAACAAACTTCATTGCAAAGTTCATTGGCACTGTCAGGTTCGGGAATGATCACTTCGCAGCTATCATGGGCTACGGAGACTATGTTAATGGGATCATCGAAATAAGCAGGGTTTACTATGTGGAAGGCCTCGGTCACAATCTGTTTTCAGTAGGTCAATTTTGTGATGGAGATTTGGAAGTTGCTTTCAGGGAGAAAACTTGCTTCATTCGTGATCTACAAGGAAACAACCTTATGTCTGGCTCGCGTTCTTCTAGTCTTTACACTATCTCTATGCAAGACATGGTTGCTTCTTCCCCCATCTGCTTACTTTCAAAGGCAACATCTACAAAATCCTGGCTATGGCACCGTCGTCTCTCACATCTAAACTTTCAGACCATCACCAACCTTGCTCGACACAAAGTAGTAGAAGGACTCCCACGATTTCGGTATTCAAAAGATCACCTTTGCTCAGCCTGTGAACAAGGAAAAAGTACTCGTGCTCATTTTCCGTCTAAGGTGGAACACAACTCTCAGCATGTGCTTCATCTTCTTCACATGGATTTGTGTGGCCCGACGCGTGTGCAAACGATCAACGGCAAACGCTACATTTTAGTAATTGTTAATGACTACTCACGTTGGACTTGGGTTTACTTTCTTCAAAGCAAAGACCAAGCTTCATAGATGATCATCACCTTTCTCACAAAAATACAGGTTCAGCTCCGAAATACAGTTAGACAGATCAGAACCGACAAAGGAACTGAATTTGTTAACAAAACTCTTCGTGAATTTTATGAGAAAGTGGGAATAGAGCATCAAACATCTATTGCACGAACACCTGAACAAAACGGAGTTGTTGAAAGACGAAACCGAACGTTAGTGGAAGCTGCAAGAACCATGTTAATTAATGCCAAACTCCCAGATTACTTGTGGGCAGAAGCTGTATCTACTGCATGCTATACTCAAAACCGCTCTATGATTACAAAACGCCACAACAAAACACCTTTCGAGCTTGTCCACAACAGAAAACCGAATCTAAAACACTTTCATGTATTTGGATCTCTTTGCTATCCGAATAATGATCGTGATGACTTTGGAAAGCTCAAAGCCAAAGCTGACATTGGAGTCTTTATTGTGTATTGTGATAATTCTAAAGGTTTCCGAATCTGGAATCGTCGAACAAAGGAGGTAATGGAAACGATTCATGCTCATTTTGATGAACTCACGGAAATGGCTTCTGAGTATAACAGCTTAGAACCCGGTGACAACCGTTTAAACTTCCCTCAACCCCCATCATCAGCTGCACAAAGCCCCCAGCTCACTCGTCAACAAATGGAACGGTTATTTGCTCCTCTGTTCAGTGACGATATTTATGAATGTGCTCCAGGTGTATCCGTTGTTTTCGCTGCTCAACCTGATACTACTCTTATACCTGATACACCTGCTACAACAACTACTGTTGAAGATGCACCTACACCAGTTGACTCCACCACAACAGTTGAACAAACCGCTTCCAACAATGATGAACCAGCTGATGATATTCTGCATGAAGTACCCCCACCTGCAGATTTTGATCCAAATGCGTTCTTTAACCCGTTTGCTAATAAGACTGCTGCACCAGATGTTGCGGAATCTTCTACAAACCATTTGAATCCTCAAAATCTGCACAATGTATACCAACATCAACCCTCTACACATAGATGGACAAACGACCATCCTTTGGAAAATATTATTGGCAACCCGAATCAACCAGTCGTTACGAGACAACTTCTTCACTCAGACTGTGAACATTGCATTTATGCAATCACTGTCTGCCAATCTGAGCCTAAAAACATCAAAGACGCAATGACAAAAGACACCTGGATAGAATCCATGCAAGAAGAACTTAACCAATTCAAACGTCTTGAAGTATGGGAACTGGTTGAAAGACCATAAGGGGTTTATGTCATCGGTCTAAAATGGATTTGGAAAAACAAATTGGATGTTGAAGGGAATGTTATCCGAAACAAGTCACGGCTAGTTGCTAAGGGTTATCGTCAGGAAGAGGGTATAGACTTTGAAGAATCTTTTGCTCCGGCTGCTCGTCTTGAGGCTGTTCGGATATTTCTAGCATTCGCGGCTCATATGAATATGACGGTCTATCAAATGGATGTCAAAACTG
Organism: Chrysanthemum seticuspe; assembly: GCA_019973895.1. NCBI lineage: Eukaryota > Viridiplantae > Streptophyta > Magnoliopsida > Asterales > Asteraceae > Chrysanthemum > Chrysanthemum seticuspe. The sequence continues at coordinate 86,066,773 of BPTQ01000002.1, read as the reverse complement.
CGTTTCTCAATGGACAACTTAAAGAAACGGTGTATGTCAGCCAACCAGATGGATTCGTTGATCCTGAGTTTCCGAACCACATTTACAAACTGAACAAAGCTCTTTATGGTCTCAAACAAGCTCCTCGGGCATGGTACGATAAGCTATCATCTTTCCTCATTGCCAATAATTTCACCAAAGGTTCGGTCGACCCTACTCTTTTTATACAATATCATGGGGCACATATCTTAATTGTTCAAATTTACGTGGATGACATCATTTTTGGGTCTACACATAACAAGTACTCAATCGCTTTTGCAAAATTAATGAAGAAAAATTTTGAAATGTCCATGATGGGTGAACTTACATTCTTTCTAGGATTGCAAGTTCATCAATCACCCCGTGGTATTTTCTTGAGTCAGTCCAAATATGCCCTTGAATTGTTAAACAAGTTTGGAATGAAAACCTGTGACACTTATGCCACACCAATGACTCATACCAAGAAGCTAGATGCTGACTTAAATGGGAAATTAGTGGACCCTACAAAATACCGTAGTATTATTGGGTCTCTAATGTACCTAACAGCTAGCAGGCCTGATATTGTCTTTGCAGTTTATCTATGCTCCCGTTATCAGTCACGACCAACTGAAACCCACCTCTCTAAGGCTAAAAGAATCCTCCGATACATCAAGGGAACCATTAACTTGGGGATCTGGTATCCGAAGGATTCTGGTTTTGAACTAATCGCCTTTTCAGATGCTAATCACGTAGGATGTTTAGATTCACGAAAAAGTACTTCAGGAGCACTACAATTTCTTGGTGATAAACTGGTGTCTTGGCAATCAAAGAAGCAGGATTGTACATCGCTGTCCTCAACAGAAGCAGAATATGTAGCAATGTCCGCGTGCTGTGCTCAAGTCATCTGGATGAGAACACAACTCAAAGATTATGGTTACGTATTTGACAGAATCCCGATGTACTGCGACAATCGGAGTGCCATTGCGATCTCGTGCAACTCAGTTCAGCACTCGAAATCAAAGCACAATGATCTTCGCTATCATTTCATCAAGGATCACGTGGAACAGGGTACCGTTGAATTATACTTTGTGGGTACTGAATACCAATTGGCAGATCTGCTCACCAAAGCCTTGCCTCCCGCTAGGTTTAATGAGTTGGTCCACCGGATTGGTATGAGGTGTTTGACTCAAGAGGAATTGGATGACCTCCTAAAACAGTCTTAAAAACCTGTCAAACACCAAAACTCTCTTTTGTAAATAAATTTTTCAAAAACAAAATACAAAAAATATAAAATCTGATAAAACAACAAAAATATTCTTCTAATCTATTTTTCTTTCAACATTGCAAGTACATTTCTTCCGTCAACACCTTAATATTTCAAACTTCAGTATTTTTCCGATCACGTGTTGAGTGGGAGAAATCAAAGACTTAACTGTTTCAAAACATCTGTGTACTTGCATGTTATCTTATCTCGGTTATTTCTTTTAACAATGGTGGTGAATTTTCTGGTTCAATGACACTCCTCGGACTAAAATTAATAACGTTTCATCATTTTTCTTAAGTCGAGGGGGAGTGTCGTCAAGTTTCTTTCTTAAAAACCTTTGTTTGGTAACCAAAATGGAAGTTAAATGGCTTTGTTTGAAAAAGGAAAAGGTGGAGGGACCAAAACTGTCAAAACCTTAAAGATATTTTGAATAAAAATATCCTCCACCTAACATTTCACTTTTCATTTATTACTCAAAACCTAAAACATCCTACACCTAAGAATCGTTCGTCAAAACCGTGTTTAAGATCGTCAATTTGTAAGTGATTTCATGTTCCTAACAAGATTTTAAACAATGGTTTTAAATTTTACACGAATCCAACGGTTAAAACGTCGTGTAATCTTGTTTTTGTGGTCTACGCGTAGGCGTATGAACACCCAATCAAGAATGGGTGTTTGTGGTTAAAAAGAATTTGTCAAAATGTTTTAACAACATCTATGATATCGTTTCTATGCTCAAAACACACCCAGAAACACGAATTAATGGATTTTTTATAACTAGGGTTTATGAGTTGAATTTGGGTTTTTTCAAATGTGAAGTATTTTGGTCAAAAATATTGTTGGGTTATGGTCATATGTTGATGAATTGATCATTTCCATGGTTGTTAACCACCCAGAAACACTAATTGATTAACAATTTGAAGTTAGGTTTTAAAGTTCATAAATTTGGGTAATTTTGATTCACAACGAATTAGATGTTAATACCTGGCCTAAAGACTCTAACAACACTCTAGACCTACCAGAATTTGTTTGGTGCAAATTCCATGGCTAGAAATTATACGCGTAAATCTTAGTTTTTGACCTACGCGTATGACTTTCTACGCGTAACTATTAACGAATGATTCATGCCATGTTTTGTTGATATAATGAATGTTTGTGTTAATTTTGATGATTTGATGAATTTATTTCAGGCTTTGCTACGCTTAATATTCAGAATCAAGGTCATTTGATTCTCTACGCATAAGGATTTCCCTACGCGTAGTCAAGTTATGCGTAAGAATAATTCTACGCATAACTATTACGCGTAAGGTTCTACAATGGGACTACGCATATCCTGTGAAGGATATGCGTAAACAGTGACCTCTACGCATAAGGTCTACTCTTACGAGTAAGCCTTACGCGTAAGGTATATATACGCCTACGCGTAAGCTCTACGCATAAGGTCCCCTTTTCCTACGCGTAACATTTCTTACGCGTAAGTTAGGATCCTACGCATAAGCTTTCGCCTACGCGTATGTCACTACTGTTTGCGCTTAACTTTGCCAATTCTACGCCTATGCCTTGATTGACCTTCATTATGAATTGTTACGTGTACAAACTTGTTAATAAACTTATCATAACATCACGAATCCAATAATGTCACTAATAAACTTAAACGTTTGATATGTTGTGAACCATAAGTGATAACATAAACTTTAAAACTTAAAGTTAACTAACTCACGAAACATTTCACAACGTCGTTGGACTATTGGACAAACAAGTGACTTAGGACTCGTAACAATCATTGACACTGTACATTCAATAACTAGACAATAAGACCTTCTGTTGACTAACATTATGTCTTTCGATATGTTGGTTCTTTTGGCTAATGTTATTTCAGATCACGACATGGCTGAACAAATGAATGTGGATGCATCAGAAGTTCTTACAATTGCTGATATCTTTCCAGAGGGTTATCCGAGAAAGCTTGGAAAGAACAACCTTAGGGTTGACTTTGACACCCTCACATGCTCAGAATCTTCTTGTCTCATTGCGGTGGATATACTCAAGTCTCATCCCTACCAGAATATGCTCTCACACTCTGCCACAGTTCCAGAGGTCTACATTCAACAATTCTGGGATTCCATGCAGAGGATCACTGGTCAAAATGCTGTGAATGTGACTATTAATCACAAACAAGTCACTATCACTCCTGATGACTTACGGGCTGTTCTTATCATTCCAGACATCGCCCCAACTGACTTCTTTGCTACCCATACTGAAGAGACTGTCCTGCAATTCTTGATAGACATTGGTTATGATGAGGCTGCAAGGATCATTACTAAGCACTCTCACGTGGAGCTGCAGAATATTCCTCAACCTTGGAGGACACTCTATATGATCATCACCAAATCATTCTCTGGTCGTGACAGTGGCTATGAGCATCCCAAGCTCATGGAACTGCAAATTTTCTAGTCGTTGATCAACAAGAAGGACATTATAATTGAAGCACTGCTATGGGAAGATATGATGTTGTTTCATAAGAAGCTTGGCTCCAAAATTCCCTATGTCAGATACACCAAACTGTTGATCCAGAGAGCTCTTGGACTTCATCCTGATATCCCCAGGAAACTCAATGACCCAGATAATCATGACATCTTGACTGAGCCCATACTATCTGTCAGAATCAAAGAATCGTCTACGAAGAAACAGGGTGCTGAGTTGCCCGATCACCTTCTTACAAAGGAAATCAAAAAACTGGAAACGTACAAAAGGTATCGGGTAGCCGTTAAAGAAGGTAAAGTTGGCCACCTTGATGAAAAGGCTTCTGGGACACCTACTCGGAGGACCAGAAGAGGCAGTGCTGGAAGTGCTGCAAGTACGGAAAGTCATAGGAAGTTTCCCAAAAGGAACCCTCAAAGAAAAAGAATTGTTCCCGCAAAGGAAGCTATTCCTATTCCAACTCCCAAACCTGAACCGCAACAACAGCTTATGGATGAAAGCTCTGAAGAAACACAATCAGACGAGGAGGTCCACTATTCTGAAACTACAAAAGATGTCTCTGACACTCCAACAATACCAAAACCTCCAAGTCCTCAAGCTGATAAAGGAAAAGGGAAGACACCTGCACTTGTTCCTTATGATGAAAGCTCGGAAAGTGATGAAGAGCCACCGGAAAAAGTATACAAGAAGAAGGTCAAATTTGTTAGACACCTAGAGAAAGCTGAAGAATTTGGAAAAGATCAAATGGGTGGTCCCGGAGGATCAAGTGGTGCTGCCCACTCTACACCAACTCCTGATGCGGTTAATCAACCCGATAAGGGAGCTGGTGCCACCACTCTTTTACAACAACAACAAATTTTGGAGGATACTATCGAATACGACATTGAGGAGCCTGAAACTGAGAAGTCAGAGAAAGATAAAGATGTTGATTATGACGATTTGCTTCTGGATAGTCCTACACGATCACAGAAGGAAACTTCTGAACCACCAAAGGACCCAGAGTCTCCTCACGTCTCATCTTCAACGGATTCTTCTTCTCATTCATCACCACCACCATCAAAGAGATCAACCAAATCATCATCCAAATCCGTGAAGAAACCACCTCGATCTTGGATTTCTCATACACATAAACGAATTGTGAATGCTGTCAAACAAGTCAGAAAGAAAGACGTGCTCAACAAGAAGTTAAATTTCTTTGCTGATCACATACATCATCTGTATGACGAGAAAGAAAAGATGCAAGAGGAAAGGAATTTTGTTCAGGAATTCATGAAACAACACCGTCAGGAGGAACTGAACGAAATGATCAAAGGCTACACGAAAAAGTACCTTCTGGAGTACGTTCCTAAAGTCACAAAGGAGTTGTTCACCAGACAACTTTATCCAAATCTTATGCAGATCGCCAAGCAAGCTATTCGATCAACGCCTTTAACCGTCACAATCAATCCGACCGACCCTGTCGTGTTCTCGAATAATGAATTGGTGGCCAAGCTTGTGACACAAATGTCGCCACGATCTGCAATGTTCAACTCTGAAGAAGCAAAATTGTATCAAGCATTGCTAGACTACCAACTTCAAGAAGCTTATAGATTTGAAGCAGAAAAGTTGAAACGTCCCAGAGACGATGAAGATAAGGATAAGGATAAAGACTCTACACCTAAACGTTAGAGGCAGTCTGGTGAATGTTCTTCGATGCCACCTCCTCCTCAAAGGACTCCTGCTCAACAAAGGTCCCCTCCTCGTTCTTCAACTGAAAAACCTCAGGACGATTTCGAGTTACCACCCCTGACTCAGAAAACCGGTGATCACTTTGAGTATACGGGTGGTGACGATGAAGAGGTCCTTGAGCCCCTACAACAACCCTCCTCTCCCAAACAAGTTCAAAAACCAGAATCATCATCTAGGCCTTCGAAAAAGAAGAAGAAGAAGATGCCTCAGACTGACGTCGTATCATGGCTAGATGACGATAAAACTGAAGAATTTGAATGGTTTGCTACTCTTGTTAACAACACCCCCTACCCTGAAGAAGGTCAGGAGTTGGTAGACGGTAATACATTGGAGCATGCAAAAATTCTGCAAGAAAATTTCCAAGTGAAGAAGATGACGAAATCCGAGTTGAAGCGAATCAAGAATGAAGCTTTTCAACTGTTAAAAGACAGCTCAGAAAGTGCCCTCGAGGTCGAATATCATCTTGATAACATTGCTCGAGCTATGTCTAACAACATGGATTGGCTCAACCCAGAAGCAAACATCGACTTCACTAAACGTGACAACCCTCCATACTACACCGATTGGACCAAACCTCTACCGACCATTGGCCAACCAGATGAATCACGGATTCCCTTCCGATATTTCTTCAACAGAGACCTGGAATTTCTTCTCCATGGTGGCGATGGTTCAAGGAAATATGCTACATCCTTGACACTTCCATTCCCAGCAGCTATCTACTCAAACTGCATAGCCATTGAGGAACGTGTCAATCACTTGTTCTCCAACACAGTGGAAGCATACGACCGAGATGCATTGTACGGGATTCATCATTGGCCAGAACGCCGACGAATCTACTACCGAAGCTGCCAGGTTCAGAAGTCACAACATGCAGTGTTTAGTACCAAAGACATCGTTGCCATCCAACATGTTGGTCTTTCATCCAAATGGGACTACACCTTTCTCAAGAAGATTGTGGTCAAAAGACAGGATGAAAGGGATTACGCTTTCTGTGAAGCTGACTTTGAGAATTTGTCTCTCAACGATATTGAAGACATGTACCTTGCCAAAGTACAGGGTCGCATGAGACAATTTTCAACAGAAATACAACGTGAATTCATCAAGTCACTGCTCATTTTCATCAGACGCATAGTTATAAAAGAACGTGTTGAAAATCTCCAGCTTGCCGTTGAATCATACCAGACACGTGTCAACTTCACTCCACCACAGCTTGATCTTCCCGATATCAACCAGCTATCACAATTAACGCTCATTAGCAAACCGTTTGGTGTCGTTTATCGCAGTGAACTTCGTCGAAATTGCTTGATGGCGTGTAATGAGCTTCACAAATTTGGAGATCATACTCTGAAGATGGTTAGGGACGGATTAGTTTATCGATTGAAGGATATACGGGAAAACATTGGGAACCCTAAGCGCTGGAATTCTCAAGATCGGAGGAATGTGAGAAGGATCATCACCATGATTGATGAACGGTTGTTCAGAAGGGATTAGTTCAGACGATTGGAGAGCTATGTTGGTGGTCGACCCAGGATTAACATAACCGGCTTTCAACGCCCTGTGCGCACTCCTGGGAACATCACTGCACTTCCTGGTACCCCTTGAATTGTTTCTTTCATATAATTTGGATGTATGATTAATTATGTCTATGGCTTGTGCACGCATGTCAGTGTACAACCCGTTCTTGTAAACAAAGGACCCTGTGGTACACTTGAGTGCTGCAATCCTTATAAAAGGAGCGAAAGCTTCTTACTTTTGAGTAAAACCTATCAAACCGTTCATTTTTCAAGGTTTTGCTCAAAAGAACAAGTACTTCCCCTTATGATTTTCAAAACCTCAACCGTTTATATCACTTGTTGAGGGGGAGTATTTGAAACTTTGTTCTACAAAGTGTTCTTTGTGTCACTCTTCCCACAACACTCAAAATGGTCATATTTATTCTCAAACGTTTCAAAAATAACATTTTATATGCCATTTTTGAGGGGGAGAAAATTTGTGATAAGAAATATGTTGCGTAATGCTAATTGAATTCTCGTGAGAATAGACTTAACCAACGAATTGACGATGCTTAACCGTTAGTAACTCGAAAAGACTTGTCCTGGACGGGTAATAATTTCAAGCTAGTTCGCTAGTGATGTAAACGTGTCTCGCAAAGGACTTGTCTGAGTAGAATGTACCATTCGAGAAACTCTTGATAGACATGAACTCTGACGGGTTTGACAACCTTTCGAGGTTTGTCTACACCTTCAAGGTAGTTATTAGAGCTAGTTGTCACCTAAAAGCTGACAATGTAACTCTTTAACTATGCAACGTAACCGTGTCTCGCGGGGGATTGTCTATCTCGAGTGAATCAATTCTAAATGTGCGCGCTCTTTCCTCACTGTGCATTTAACCGTTAAAACTCTTTAGCACATGTGGAGGGGGAGTATTTATGCAAAATCTTATCTTCACAGTGGTTCAAAACGTTTTTCAGTCATAAACACTGTGAGAGATCTTATCTTTCAGTGGTACAAAATGGTTTTATGGCAACATAGGTTAGTCATGGAGTTATAAGGTGACTAAGGTTAGGAATAACCGTCCTATGATCCGCCAGAGCCGGAGGGATCTACCCAAGGATACTACCATTAGTTAGTGTTATAAGTCCTTAGGAATGATTGTAAAAAGGAGAAAATGAGAATCGGAGAAAGAAGGAGTTGAAGAATCAAAAATAAATGTAAAGTAAAGGGTGAAAACAAACAGCCCTCCAGATTATTCAACTTAGGGCAGACACCGGGTTCAATTCATATGCTACTGGTTGTCACTTGATGACACCGGTATTGAAGATTAAAAGTCGTCATGGACCCAGTGACGCATGCACTAAACCTTCTTAGCCACTCAAGTTTCTCTTAACAGAAGCTTGTTTCATTCTCACTGGGAACCCTACATAATCTATCGGCTTTCTCTTAGAGATTGCTGATATTGAAGAAGGGGACCCTCTCCCTAGTCTCCGCTCAGGAAAACCAAAACGCACAATTGAGTCTAGAGCCACGAGATTCATCAAAAGATCTCTTAGGAACACTTGACATTTCATCACTTGTTGATCAACAAATAAGATCTTCAGTGGTTAAGTGGTTCATATCGAGTCCTTCACAGATCTTAGCAATCTGTCGAGAACATTTATGAGAGGTTCACATATATGATCCTCAGTGATTGAGTGGAAACTCCTGCCAGGGTCAACATCAAACAGCCCTGACAGCAGGTCACTTCGGTAACTCCCCGTGGATTACGCTGAGTGTGTCTCAAACGGTCTACAGTCGTGAGGTGATGCTTCGGTGTACCTCATCGACTCATCTGAACCGTAGGTGTACTTCGGTACATCGTGTTATCTCACTTGTGGGACTCCAGTTCAGGAACGGCCTTTGTGAGAATTAGAGTTGTGCTTTCACACTATACTGTTAACACTCTCAAAGTTCAAACTTGTAAGTGCCGGCATCCGCTTATTACTAACCGTTTTAATGTTTTCTTCTTATGGAAGCTCTGGAGCGGAATGATCGTGCAGATTCTTCTCATGCTCACGCCAACATCATCACTAATGGAAGTTCTACTCTAAAGCAACACAACAGTCAGAATGATTCTTCATCAAACAAAGAATCTACAAAGTTAAAGACTTAAAGAACTTCATCAGTATTGTTATCCAACGTAAAAGAGCGTGTGAGCATGTTGAAGAATGACGTGGAGACATTGGAGCAACGAAGTTGACCTGAGGCAGAATTGATGCTGACAACTACAACATACTATCACTTTCATCACAAAGAACAATGATCAAAGAACAAAGATTAAAGATGACGTCAAAACAGAACCGTTTAAAGAAAACAATTTCTCTACACTGGGGAGATTGTTCGAATCGAGGCAATTCTTCTCACAAGAAAGAAGAATGTCAGAAGACGTCAGAGCTACTATTACATCAATGCCTTCACCGTTCATCACCAACACTTGAGGGGGAGATTGTTGGAATCACTCCTAAACCATAATCAAGTGTTAGTAATTAATATGTAATAGTTAGCTTTATTATGTCCTTTATGTTTGCAATTAGCCTTAGGCTTATGTAGAAGGCCCATAAGCCTAGGCCTTAGTCCATTAAGGAAAGGATGGAAACTAGGAGTGCTGCCCTAGCTTTCCTCCTATAAATACCTTATGTAAACCTTCATTTGAAGGTTGGTTGTTCAAGTTTTTCTTTCATTCACATTTCCTACGCATAACCGTATTATCATTTGTGTGTGTGTGTGTTTGTTTACTTGTTCAATTACCTTATCTCTTTCTTATAGCTTGTGTTTGTAAAACTAGTGACCTATCAATACCCTTCGTGCCCCTCTCCAAGCTTTGTACTAAGCATCTTTACTACTAACATGGCAAGGGAATGACGGCTGGACAATAGGAGGTATCTGATTGGTTTAAACACCTCACAATTTTGGCTGTAATGGAATGGGATGATGCAACTGATTATTAAGGGTCAAAAATCAAGTATACTGAAGCTTTCGAAACCCTAAAGACGACCTCATGCTCACCTATATAAGAAGACCCTCTTCTCAGAGATTAGATTTGTCTAATTTTTATGCATTTAGAAAATTGTTACCATTTTATATTAATTGTCAATTTACTGCTTTTCTTAGTTAAATAGTATTTTAAATTCAGTTGTAATTTCATTTTCAAGCCTTGTACTCTTTAAGTTTTTATTAGAAATCATTTTACTTTAAGAATTGTTTCATTTACCTTTAATGCTTTTTAATACTGATTGTGTTGATTCATAAGTTTTTATTTATGTTTTATAAGTTCATATAAGCTATCCATAGCTTTTTCTGAGCTTACACTTTGTTTTTATTCATTTTCTTAAAAAGTTAAATAAAGTCAAACATAGTTCTTAGCTTAATCTAAGCTTAATTTTTAACATATTGGATTTCACAAACACATCATATCATAATCACAAGTAGGCGTTTAATTCAAGGTTTTAGAGAGAGAAAGAGTTAGAGGTTTGGGAACTTAGTGAGAGAAAATGAAAGTATTATTATGAGCTCCAGCTCTCTACCTTGGGAGGTAGAGAGTATTTATAGTCTTACACAAATCGCCACCTACGGGCTGTGGATCAGGCATACAGTGGGTAAAGACCCGTCCGTCCTCCACGGTGTTACTTAACTAAATACTACTAAACATTAAATAATCTATGACTATGAGCTTTCTAACGATTACATATACTTGAGGTGACCGACACTTTAATAACCAGATTTACTAAATCCTAACAATCTCCCCTAAGGGAGGTCACCTCAAAAATACATTGAATAAAAACAAATATTACATTAAGATTGTTCTTGGATTCTTGTAAATGTTCTTTTGCTCTGAAGCCCATAGTCATTGATTCTTCATTATTGCATGTTTGGATAATCCAAGTGGAGGTCTTTAACTGATCCACGTGATGATGAGTTTTGAGCCAACATTGAGATCATCAGCTATCATAAATCTCTGACTCATCCATTGTGGTGTTGGTATTATGTGATGATGTGACTTTTGGACCGACATGCTCACATTCTGGATCATGATATATTCTTATCAGAGTAGCGGAAGCTTTCATTGATTCATGATATTGGCAGCAGCGTAGCAGAAGCATGGAGTGAAAATATCAGAGTCATTGATGCACTAATCATGATTTCTTTAGAAGTGAATGTGTTGAGTGAGCATGCGGCTATGGATTGACCGCTTCATTCTGATCAGCTGCAAATGTCGGGTATACCTGCATACAATAGTTAGCAATAAAACACATGAAAGTGTCTTTGATCACTTACGTTGAATTGAGGTACACGGCCCACGGTTCCTCATTGATCAGTACAAGTACTGCCTGTGATCAGGTATAATTCTGAAGAATTTCCTTGACAGGGTTTCGCAGCTGCTCTAGCTGTTCTCAAACCGGAACATCTCAAAGAAGACAACATGGAGTGAGTGAACAAACGAATTTGAGATTTACTGATTGATAAAAAGTGATTTGAAAAACAATCGTGTACTGCTCAATAAAGAGTTTTTGCAATACAACGAGGGTTTTTGAGAAAAATCAATTATCAATCATAAACACCTTTTATATTTGAAATAATAATACACAGTCGATGTGCTAAAGAAAAGCATTTTAATGCACAACGACCGGTTTTTCAAAGGTATCCGTCAATCCATAACCTGAACCAGGATTGATTCAAAAGTTTGAATCGCCCCATTGTTTCTGTCAGTTGTCACATGGTTGATCTATTGGATAGATCTCACATGCCACCTACCAAGAGCTTGTTTGATGTTGGCTCTAGAAGGCTTTCCATCTTCATTGTGAATATGTTTGCATATCACTCAGATGTTTTGGCAATACCACAAGGATACTGCGTAGGACTCTAAAGATATAATCTCTCTTTCCACATTGTGTGAAACAGAGAGTCTTCATTGACAGTGTCCTAAAGATATTTATATGATGATCTCGTAGCTCTAGACTTAATTATGCATATTTGGTTCCTATGTCGGAGACTAGGGAGATGGTCTCCTTCTTCAATATCAACAATCTCTAAGAGAAAGTCGATAGATTATGTAGGTTCCATGTGAGAATGAAACAAGTCCCTTTTAAGAGAAACTTGAGTGGCTTGGGAATTTGTAGTGCAGTGCATCACTGGGTCCATGACGTCTTGTCTTCAATACTGGTGCTACCTTAGTAACAACCAGTAGCATATGTATTGAACCCGGTTTCTGCCCTAAGGTTGAATAATTGGAGGGCTATTTGTTTTCACCCTTTTTTTCATTCAATTCTTTTTCATTCTTCAACCCCTTCAGTGCTTACTGAGACTTCATAACTAGAACCTTGTTGGGTTTATTCCAGTAATAGCTCAGTCTCAGTCCGCACTCTTCCCATATCTCACTTTTCTCCTTTTTTCATCATACCTAAGGACTCTACACTATCTAGTGGATTGTCCCTGAGTAGATCCCTCCGGCTCTGGCGGGATTGTGGGAACAAATACCTAGCCTAACCATCCTTATATCACCATACATAAAGTAAATTTGGTCGGTCTATTTGGTATTGTTCATCTGCCATTGGAACCAATTGAAAACCATTTGAAAAATCAATCCAGATACTTGTGATATATTATCGAAGCATTTTGTACCTGAATTGTTTTTGATATTTTTAGAAAAAGAGCTCCCCCTCAACATGTGCATCATGTATTTGAAATCGTTTTGGCACACGGAGGCAAGAGGAAGGATTCACTTCTTTGATTACCATTTTCTAAAAGATATCAGCATCACTTTCCTTATCAAAATAAGTACTTTTCATACTTTGTTATGGATAATTTTTGGAAAGGATGAGGTTTTCAAAAAGTTGCTCCCCCTCAATATGTGCATAGAGATTAGAAAGTGTTTTGCACATATTAGGGAAAATATGCACATTTGAAATAAATCAATCACGTTTCAATCCTTTTTGGTTTGAAATAGATGCTCCCCCTCAACATGTGCATGGAAAACTTGAAATCGTTTGGCACATGTGGGGAGGAGAGCTTGTAATCATTATAAAACCATTTATCGAATTATCAGTTTAAATCCAATTTAAATCACAAATTCTCCCCCGATCACAATTTTAAAATCATTTGAGATTTGTGATCTCTGGAGATTTAAATTGATTTTGAAAGCTTTTGAGGAGAATTGTGACTTGCTTATGAAAACATTTAATCGATAAGGATCAAAATACGAGACTTTAAACTCCAAATATTAAACATGCATGAGTATCTTTTGAAAATAATTGTATGACAAATAACCTTTTGATTTAATTGAAATCATTCTCCCCCTCAATCAATGAAATAAGTTGTTGATTGAGAGATAGATATTTTTGACAAACGTTAAGTCCAAATGATTTTCAAAAATAAAGTCCGAGTTATTTTTCAAAACAATTAGTTTTCATTAGATAGTAAGTAATTGTTTATAGAATCAGAGCATGAGATTTGAAATACAAGAAAAAGCATGGCTCTGTTCTTTCTATGAAAAACGGGTTACTGCCTGAAATGACACTACACCATAGCTTCACTTTCTCCCAAAAATATTTTTTTGATTTTTTTTTTTGATTTTTTTTAAGAACATTCGAACAACATCTAAAGTCCCCTGTCATTCTTTGAATGACAGCACAAAGACCGTAGATATTATCGAATCAAGAAAAACATGACAAAAAGACAATATTTTGTGAAATTTTTCAAGATTTTCAAATTTTTATGGATTTTTGAAAGTTTTATATTTTTCTATTTGCTTTTTCGAGTAAATATTTACAAGAGATGGATGAAGAAAGACTTTACTCCTCGTCTTCCTCTTGAAGACGTTTGAGTGTTTCCGGTTGAAGACTCTTGAGACCAAGTCGTGGGGGGATAAACTTAAAACGTTCTCTAGGAAGAGCTTTGGTGAAGATGTCTGCTAATTGGTATTCAGTCCTCACAAAATAGAGTTCCACCACACCGTTCTCCACTTGTTCCCTGATGAAATGATGTCGAATATCGATGTTCTTTGATCTTGAGTGTTGAACGTTGTTACATGAGAGAGCAATAGAACTTTTATTATCACAATACAGAGGGATTTTGTTGAATTCAAAGCAATAGTCAGACAATTGGGATCTCATCCATAGGATTTGAACACAACAAGATGACATGGCTATGTATTTAGCCTCTGTAGAGGAAATAGAAGTACTCATTTGTTTCTTTGAAGACCAGCTTACAAGCTTATCACCCAAAAACTGAGCACCTCCAGACGTACTTCGACGTGTATCTTGACATCCTGCATGATCAGCATCTGCATAGGCTGTTAGTGACATACCGGTGTCCTTCGGGTACCAAAGTCCAATATTGATTGTACCTTGGAGATACCGAAAGACCCGTTTAACCGCTTCAAGGTGCTTTTTGGCAGGCTTAGCCTGATATCTAGCACACATGCAAACAGTAAACATAATGTCTGGTCTACTGGCTGTGAGGTACATCAGGGATCCAATCATACTACGATATTTAGTTTGGTCTACCATGATCCCTGAGTGGTCCTCATCCAATTTAGTACGCTTGATATGTGCTTATTCACATATCTTTTCACTATCAAAACTGACCCAAAACAACCAAGGAAAAGCCGTTTATTGCTAATTTTTGTGGTTTTCTTGAGTTTGTGCTTGTGCAGGTACGGATATGCAAAAACACGCAAAAAGAATCCAAATCAGATGTAAATCTGAGCACGAGAAATCAAGAGAGTTTTAGCTGAGCTGGAAGGTCAAGATTGTGTATTTTGGAAGATTCTATTCTCAAAAGATGATTTTTGAAGTTTCAGAAAAGTTTGAAGAAAAGTCATGTTTAGTCCCTGCAATTTGAGCTTTTGACAGATTTGATCCCTGAAGTTTCAGAAATTACAAGATGCACCCTTGGATTATTTGAGCTTTACATGATTAGTCCTTGATGAGATTTCCATAATTACATTTTTGGTCCTTTAAAAATCCGAATTGTACAAGTTTAGTCCCTTAATATTAGTTGGATTACATTTATAAACCAAAAATCCAATATCCTTAACCTTTCTCGGCCCAAAAATGTGACCCGAGCCCAATCACTAAACAAATGCTACCCGGTTGGTTATTTTAACCCGAAAAGCAAACCAAACCCGCTCAATTAAACCGGTCAACGAACCATTAAACCAAGTCAAACACCCGAAAAACAATAAAAAAACCCCTCCCGCCAAGATTTTCCCCAATTAACCCAGGTAAGAACCCTAATTACCCCACCCCGTGTAAATGATCAAATTAACCGTAATTAAGGGCAATTTAGTACATTCCCTGACATTCTCTGACACATGGGACTGACAACTCATTGATCCGTGTGCTATAAGCCACGTGTTGCCTTTCCATTGGCCGAAACAAGTCACCAGTTATGATCCAAGGGTTGTGATGAGAAGATGGTGTGTGGGATTCAATCCAAGGGTGCAAATGAACTCAGAGAAAGCACAACTTGAAGAATTCGAGATCCTTCCAAGACCCTTAGCTCATGTTATAAATAGACCTCATTACTCATTCACAATAGTATCTTATTTTTTTGTATTTTTCTTCTCTCTAGCTTAAGTTGTAGTGGTTATTTGCAATTAAAATGTTTTAATTACTTTGTAATTCGTATTTTGTACTCAATTTTCCTTATTAATAAAATTTAGTATTTCACTTTAAATTGTTTGTTTAAGTATCTTATAATCTATAACTGCTTATTATCTTAATTAAGTACTCATTTCAGTATTTTTAAATTGTTTGTAGCTTAACTTTTCAAAATCTCAAAAAAAAAATAAAAAAATATCAATTAAATCATTTAAAAATAAAAAAATCACTTTAGATCTGTGTTTGGATTGATCCACCACTGATTTATTGTTTCTTATAGTTCATTTAAGCTTTGGTAGCTTATTGTGAGCTTGTACTTGTTTTCTCACTCAAAACACAAAAATCTCAAATCACATCAGAAGCTAAAGTTGCTGTCATGAGTTGTTATTCTGGTTTTGGATCTAGATCTGGATTGGTAATGAAGCAGTAGCTGGATTTGGTTGAATTGAGCTTGAATTGGATTAGGATTAGGGGTTTGTTAGGCTAGTGTTACTTGTTTCATCAGTTTGGCAAGCCACAGTGGCTAAGGCACTTTGTAAGTCTCAAATCTGCTTTGATCATTTAATCTATTGTTTGATCTGTTCATTAGTGATAATTGTTACTGTTTGATTGGTGTTTGTTGATTGTTTAGCTGGATCTAGCCTAAATCTGTTTGATACTTCATTATTAGTAGTATAAGTAGTGTTTGGATAAACTGTTATAACTGTGTTAGAGGCTAGTTGATCAGTGCTTAGTAGTTGATAATTGTTTAGGTAGTTATTGGATAGCCATTTGAGGTCATTGTGTTAGCAGTCTAGCTCAAAAGTCAAAATCTCTTTGTTAATGATCTAGGATCTATTTCTGTCTAAATCAGTAAGTAGTAATTTGCTAATTGGTTCAAAACTACTAGATCTAGCTTTTGGTAATAAATATTAGACTTTAATCTTCATAATCAGTTCATAAGTTTGGATTAAAACTGAGTTTGGTCAAAGTTTAGTTTTGTTCTTCAAATAGTCAAATCTGTCAAACAGTTTTTCAACAAAATTTGATTCTATCTCATTGATTCATTACTAAGTGTTAGTGTTTGAAACTTTGGATATTAAATTTTCAACTGGTCTTAATCTGATAACTGCTTTTTGCTTCAACTGGTTTGGTCATTTTAAGCTTCAAATAAGCTCCTTAATTAGCTACTATCTGCCCTGTTCACACCTGAGTGTGAATCAGGCTACCTTGCATCTGTTACATAGGCTTCAAATCAGTGAACTAGAGTTTGGTTTTTGGCACATTTTGTAGCTGGCCAGGTGCTTATTAGGACTGCATAAGTGGTTTTCTAATTAGCTTATTAGTTGAGCTTGTGCATAAGCTCAAACAGTGGACCTGAACCACTGTTTGGATAGTAATAGCAGTTAGCTATAATCAAGGTTCTGAGCTTTAGGCTTGTTAGGAGTAGTTAGATTCAGTTGCAATTAGCTTATTCTAGTGTACTTGAGCTTCTGTCACTGATTGGTTACCTTATTAGCTTGCTAGCTTATTTTGAGTAGCTTATTTCACTAGCTGTTGCACTATAGCTTCCATTTCTTACACATAACTTGTTGATTTCTCATTTTTCATAGATTCATAATATCATTTTAGAATTAACCTGAAGATTTCATAATTTTTGGTCTTTATTTACTATTTTTCTAGATTTAAGTAATTTTTAATCAATTTTAAATAGCTTTTATTGTAAAAAATTGAGAAAAAGTTCCAAAAAATAATTTTTCAATTTTCTTAGTTTAAGACAAATATAAAAAGCATAAAAAAGATTTTTCCATATTTTTCCTCTCTTATTTGGTATTTTTCACAATTTTTATTAGATTAAAATAGTTTTAAATTGGTAGAAAATAGAAAATTAATCTGAAAAATACAAAAATAGTTTTAAAAAGTCTTTTGAGTTATTTGTGATTTTTAGAAAATAGTTTCATATTTTTCTCTTTGATTTTTACAATTTTTAGAATTTTAAATAGTTTAAATTAGTTTTTAATTTTTATAAAATCTAGAAAAATCCAAAAAAAAAAAAAATAGTTTTAATTCTAAAATAGTTTTCTTATTACATTTTTAGAGTAAAAGTACTTTTAGGCATTTTTAGGATATCGTTTAGACGTAGTTGCATTTTATTCGCGTTTGTTAATTACGTTTTAGTTTTAATCGCGCTTAGGATTTCCCGTAGTTTATAATCTAAATCTATAATCCAATACATCAAGCATTAAATCCAAACCAAGAACGACGTTGGCAATTCACGCCTCGTTGGGAAAACGATTCGGGTTGACTAATCCGTACTCACGATCACACACGGGATTTGATTTATTATTCTTTTTCCTAAGAGAATTTGAATCTATCTTCGTGATTATTTTTGATATTGATATTGAGGATTTATCCACACACATAACCCCTTAATCCAATGAATCAAATTTTGGCGCCGCTGCCGGGGAAGTTTTGTCACGACAATATCGTTTGAAGTTTGTCGATTAGTGACTTGAGATCCTTCATTCGTGAAGTTACTATTTTTCTATAAAATAAAAAAGTAAAAAATATTTTCCTTTTTCTTTTATATATATATCAGATTAAAAATACAAAAAGATTTTCTCTTTGTTTTTGATAATAAATAGAAGATACCAAGTATATAACATTCTCAACGGAGGTGTTATCATTATAAGTTCCCGAACAAAAGATCTAAAACTTGCCTTTGTGTCGCTTGTGGATTTATTTACTTCTATCGGATAAACAAACTGTGTGGTGGGTATAAGGACGGCCTGACATTAAATTGCGGCTGTAAAGAAGCGGGTTTTTAATAAGCTTCGCGCTGACCTACAAAGCTTCTCCGCTTGCTTGTGCGTTTGTCTTGTAGAGGTGATTTATTCACTCGGGATTATTGGTTTAAGTTCACTGTGTTTTCGAATATCGGTTTCTTTTAATTGCCTTGGTTTTTAAGTGCATGCGCACTCGCTCTCAATCAAGACGTAGACGTAATCAGAGAATAGACGTACCCGAGTTACGTACTATCGTTGAAGAAGAACCCGTCATGGCAGACACTCGAACGATGAACGAGTTACTCCAAGCTCCCGTAGACGGCTACGGTGATGCTATCGTACTTCCACCAATTAACACCGAAAATTTTGAACTAAAAACAAATCTAATACAATTGGTGTCTAATAAACCTTTTTGTGGTTTAGACCGTGAGGAGCCCCACGCACATCTCCGTTGGTTTAATCAAGTTGCTTCTACGATTAACTTTCGGGGCGTCTCTCACGAGTCGATTAAGTTGAGATTGTTTCCATTTTCCCTTGAGGGGGCAGCCCGGACTTGGCTCGAAAAAGAACCCCCTCAGTCGATCACAACATGGGAAGATCTTTCTAAGAAGTTTGTGAACCAATTCTTTCCTCCGTCAAAAATAACAATGTTACGAAATCAAATCATAAATTTTCAACAAAAATTTGACGAGAGTTTTGGAGAAGCATGGGATAGATTCAAGGAACTTTTACGAAAATGCCCAAATCACGGTTTTACCGATCTCCATCAGATTGATACGTTCTATAATGCTCTTACTCCGTCCGATCAAGATTCTCTTAACGCGGCCGCCGGTGGTAATATCTTGAGTCGTATGCCCACCGACATTAGAATGATTATCGAGAATAAGTCAAAAGTTTCTTCATCTAGGAACCGTCCGGTTGTTTCTAAGATTGCTACTAATGATAACTACGGTTTGAAGAGTGAGTTAAGTGGACTGACCGATGCTATTAATTCTATGATGAGAGAGTTTAAGATTCATAAATCTGAACCAGTCAAAGCCGTTACTGAAACATGTGTTATTTGCGGTGGTCCTCATCCGTATTATAATTGTCAAGCCACCGATGGCGATCTCAGAAATGCTTCCGTAGCATCTGCTAATCCGGTTCAAAATCAAAACCAAGGATACCGTGCCAACCAAATGGGACCACCCGGTTTTGCACCCGTTCCTCAACAAAACCAAAACCGTTATCAAAACCAATCTTACAATCAAAACCGAGGAGCCAATCTTAGTCATGGTAATCAAAACTACCAAGCTCCTCCACCTCAAGTTTATCAACCACCTTCTCAACAACAATATCAATCACCTCATCAAGCTGTTCCGAACAACGAGTTTTTGTCTTACATGAAGAGTTCTGATAGCACCATTAAAAATTTGCAAACTCAAATTAACAGCATGAGGACGGATTTCAAAAGAGACATGGAAGTTACGAATAACAAGAATATGAGAGAAATTAAGGATATGATGGCTAGTTTCTTTCAAGCCAATCAACCTTCTACGTCTTATTCTCAACCCTCGAGTTCCCTTCCGAGTAATACTATTCCTAACCCGAGAGGTGACATGAAAGCTATCACTACCCGAAGTGGTGTTACTTACAATGGACCCGCGGTTCCTACCATTATTTCTTCTTCTCCGTCTGGTGTGGTAGACCGTGAGACTGAGGTGACAAAGGACCCGGTGCTTCCTACTAATAAGGGGAGTACTGAGAATGTCCAACCCATGGTTGTCCCGACGTCTGAGCCCAAGGATGCTCCGGTTAATGCTGAAAAGACTAACTCAAAAACAACACTTCCGTACCCGTCGAGGATGAATGATCAAAAGCAACGTGAACAAGCAAATCTTCAAATGGAAAAATTCTTTCAGATATTTCAAGATCTTCACTTCGAAATTAGCTTCGCGGATGCTCTTCTTCTCATGCCTAAGTTTGTTTCGACACTCAAAGGAATGTTAAGTAACAAAGAGAAAATTGTTGATTTGGCAAAAACGTCTTTGAATGAGAATTGTTCGGCGGTTATTCTCAAGAAACTTCCCGAAAAGTTAGGTGACCCCGGCAAGTTCCTCATTCCGTGTGATTTTCAAGGAATTATCCAGTGCTCCGCCTTGGCCGATCTTGGCGCGAGTATCAATTTGATGCCGAAATCAATTTACGATAAGCTTTCATTGCCCCCACTTACCCCGACATGTATGACCCTCGAGCTAGCCGACCGAACTACGACTCAACCAATCGGTATAGCCGAGGATGTTTTTGTTAGAGTGGGGAAGTTCGATTTCCCCGCGGATTTTGTTGTTGTTGATTTCGATGCCGATCCTCGTGTGCCCCTTATTCTCGGTAGATGTTTCTTAAGGACGGGTCATGCGTTGATTGATGTGTATGGAGGAGAAATTACTTTAAGAGTTGGAAAAGAAGCCGTCACGTTTAACGTTAACAATACTTCTAAATCTTTTACCAAACAATATGATGTGGCCAAAATCAGTAACACCGAGGTGACAAAGGACCCGGGAATTCCTACTAATAACGGAAGTACCAAAAACGTCCAACCTCCGGTTGTTCAAAAAGTTGGGCCTAAGACATCGAGATTTGATCTTTCACGTTTCACGGTTAAGAGTTTGTCTACGATACGTGCTGAGCAAACGAAGAAACTAGAAAAGGAGACTACTACGGTTGTGGTGGAAAATGCTAGCTCTAAGAGCACACCACTTGTCCCACCTCCACTTTCTGTGTATTGGGTTGATCTTATTCCTAAAAACACCGAGTTTTCTTTGAGTGGCAATCCCACTCCTTCTTCTTCTAATATCCCTTCCCATACTCAATATGAGGAAGATGAATCTATCATGAATGAAATTGAGGCTTATTTGAAAAGTGATTCAGTTTCACCAGAAATTTATAATGCTGATATCGATATCGAAGGAGATATTCGTTTGATTGAAAAAATGCTTTACGGAGATTCAGAAAAAGTTATCAAGTCGTCTTTTAATCCTTCGGAGCCCGAGCTCAAGGATTCTTCCATTGATTTACTTCTCGAGGAGTTCGCCGATGAACTCGCTCACATGGATCCTCTTCCACCGGGAAGTGAGGATGACATTTTTGATTTTTGAGCCGACTTACGCGAAATTGAATACTTGTTATATCAAGATCCGTCGATTTACTTTGAGAAGTTCACCGATGAACTTGCTCCTACCGACTCAAATTTTTCTAAGAATGAAGAGAACGAATATGATGATCCGTTTTACCCAAAGAAAGATAAGGAAGTTAAGATTTCGACTGATGAGCTTGTTGATTCAGAGATTCCACACTATTTTTTATCCGAGAGTGATTCCTCTTCTCGTGAGGATTTTCACGTGGATGATACGTTGATTTCGTTCCTTTCTGAGGACAAGATTTTTAATCCTGGGATACTCATCGAAGAGTACAATCTTATCACCAAAGTTATTAGGAAAAAGGATCCTATCTTGGATGCCTTCATTGTTGAACCTTTGCAATACACCTCTTTGAACCATGTACTCCCTTCTCTTTTGGAGTATTCTCATTTTGATCCGTCATCTTTTCGTCCGCCCGCAAAACCGCCGGATGATGGATCACTCTTTTTTGAAAAACCTTTTGTGAGTTCGGGAGGATTTAACCCTTATGTGCTTGAGCCCTACACTTTCTTTCCCACCCAACCCACCCAGTCTCATTCCTTTGGGAATGAGGACACCGTTTTTGACCCTGGTATCTCTACCACTTTCTTCCCCAAGGACAAATGAATTCGGGGACGAGTCAGGCTAGCGACTCGGTAATCAAAAACAGTAGCGCTTCGTGGGAGGCACCCCATGCTTATCCTTCTCTTCTTTCTATTTTCTAATAAGTGACGTGAAGAGGTCTGCCTCTTCGATTTCTCGTGTTTGGTTGTTTGTGATGTTTTGTTTAGGATGTTCCCGATATGAAGACTCTCGTGCTCGAAGTTTGTCATTTCTCCACTCGAGTCTCATGATCGATGCTGAAGGAAATCCGATATCCTAATCTTATCGACTAACGTTTATCTTTGAGCATACTTTATAAACGGCTTTTAGATTTTCGTATTACCCTTGCTTTAAACATTGAGGACAATGTTTCGTTCTAGTCTGGGGTAGGGTAATCTTTGATTTGATTTGACCGCACTTGCTTATTCTGTCGTGTTTCTCTCGTAACCCCGTTTTTCCTTAAAAAATGAAAAAATTGTGCAAAAATGTGAAAATTTAAAATTTTTCGTAAGCTTTTGTTAGTTTTATGATCGAAAAGTTCTTGCTAGTCTCTTAGAAGTTACTTTAAATATGCGTTTTTCTTGAAATAGCCTTTGCTAATTGCTTAGACTAGAGGCTATAAAATGCGATTCTAGCTCACAAGGCCAAGATTTTGCAAGTCTCCCTAAGTGATTTTAAATATGCGAAGCTTAAACAAGGATTTGCTAGTTTCTAATAAGTGACTTTAAAAATGCGAGACTTGAGATTATTTGACGAAACATTTGTTAAGTTAATATATGTTTTGACACCTTGATTGACTTTCCGCTGGTGAGAGTAGGAATGGAATTCTGACTTGATCGGGCGTGTTGAGCCCTAGCTTGTTCCCTTAACCATAGATAATCTAAAAATTATCGGCTAAGCATCTGCGGATCTCATTATTTGGGATTTTAAATTTTCAGAGATCGAGAAATGATAGAGTTACTTATGAGTTTAGATGCTAAGCGTGGAGTAGTTGGTTCTCTTTAGAGCCCATCGAAGGTACTTATGGCTTTTTGTTCCCACAAAATTGTTTCACCCCATATCTGTCTAAATAATTAGAGATGTTGAGTTTTTGGCGATAGTTAGTTCTTTTTCTTCTTAAAAGAATCTTTGTTTTAAAAATTGGGTACACATCAAGGATCCGTAATAATAAATAAGTGCTGAGTATCAAGTGTTAATGTAATAAGTAAAGTTGTGAGCTGCGGTGTCGAGATCGGACCCTTGGATCTTTAGCCGGGATTGAATGAGGTCTTAGCCTAACCAGCCGGGATCCTCATCTCATGAAGCCTATAGTCTTGGAATTACCCCGTGAAGCTCCGTGGTTCACAGCTCATATAAGTAAAAGTATAAGTGTAAAAAAAAAAAAAAAAAAAAAAAAAAAAAAAATGTTGAAAATTGAGAAAGTCAAAAGTTAGTGAATAAAATTCCTTGATGTGGACCTCATTTTTACGACAATGGTTCTTGAGAGAAGGCGGATAACTAATTATCGACTTAGCTTTGTATCTTTATCGGAATAATTCTTATCGAAACGAGAATTTGAAGAAATTCATTTCTCACAAAAAATAAAAAATCTAGAGGAAATAGGAAAATGGGAACGAAAGGTAAGTACACAAGTAACTTCCATGGGTAGTGTTAGCATCTAGAGTCGTATGTAACAATGATTTCGGTTTTACGCTTAGTTTGGGAGCTTGTGAAAAATCAGGGACGATGTATTCTATCCGTATGGTCACTTCACGCTGTGTTGTGTTTCTTACTCCGTGATCCTAACGTGTCGTTTGAAAAACGTTTGAGTTATTGATCGACATGAAAGTTCAACAAACCGTCATTCATAATTGGAATGTGCTTAATCGTAATATCTATACATGTGAATTAAAAGGTAAACGGGGCGTTTTTAGAATTAGGGGTTTCTTAATCTCTTTTGAGGAATCTTTGCTACTTCTTCATAGGTTTAGTAGAAAGAGATTGAAATCCTTGGTTTTAGAAGCGTGAGTTGATTGCATTGCGTGAGGACACGACAATGGTCTCGTCTGGGGTATTTTGATATGTGCTTATTCACATATCTTTTCACTATCAAAACTGACCCAAAACAACCAAGGAAAAGCCGTTTATTGCTAATTTTTGTGGTTTTCTTGAGTTTGTGCTTGTGCAGGTACGGATATGCAAAAACACGCAAAAAGAATCCAAATCAGATGTAAATCCGAGCACGAGAAATCAAGAGAGTTTTAGCTGAGCTGGAAGGTCAAGATTGTGTATTTTGGAAGATTCTATTCTCAAAAGATGATTTTTGAAGTTTCAGAAAAGTTTGAAGAAAAGTCATGTTTAGTCCCTGCAATTTGAGCTTTTGACAGATTTGATCCTTGAAGTTTCAGAAATTACAAGATGCACCCTTGGATTATTTGAGCTTTACATGATTAGTCCTTGATGAGATTTCCATAATTACATTTTTGGTCCTTTAAAAATCCGAATTGTACAAGTTTAGTCCCTTAATATTAGTTGGATTACATTTATAAACCAAAAATCCAATATCCTTAACCTTTCTCGGCCCAAAAATGTGACCCGAGCCCAATCACTAAACAAATGCTACCCGGTTGGTTATTTTAACCCGAAAAGCAAACCAAACCCGCTCAATTAAACCGGTCAACGAACCATTAAACCAAGTCAAACACCCGAAAAACAATAAAAAAACCCCTCCCGCCAAGATTTTCCCCAATTAACCCAGGTAAGAACCCTAATTACCCCACCCCGTGTAAATGATCAAATTAACCGTAATTAAGGCAATATAGTACATTCCCTGACATTCTCTGACACATGGGACTGACAACTCATTGATCCGTGTGCTATAGGCCACGTGTTGCCTTTCCATTGGCTGAAACAAGTCACCAGTTATGATCCAAGGGTTGTGATGAGAAGATGGTGTGTGGGATTCAATCCAAGGGTGCAAATGAACTCAGAGAAAGCACAACTTGAAGAATTCGAGATCCTTCCAAGACCCTTAGCTCATGTTATAAATAGACCTCATTTCTCATTCACAATAGTATCTTATTTTTCTGTATTTTTCTTCTCTCTAGCTTAAGTTGTAGTGGTTATTTGCAATTAAAATGTTTTAATTACTTTGTAATTCGTATTTTGTACTCAATTTTCCTTATTAATAAAAT